>VZRV01002387.1:14650-155984 GCA_013398115.1 Falcunculus frontatus | reverse complement strand
TGTCCCCGCCCCCCCACCCCACCAGGTCTGGCACTATCCCTGCTCTCTCCGAGCCCACCCACCCCACCATCCTGCCCTGGTTCCTCGATAACCACACACACCCTCCCCAGCCCACCCCTGCTGGCTGGTGTTGATGAGGATATAGAGCCAAGCCACAATGACGAGCACTTCACAACCAGTTTGTTTACTTCATCTGGGTGGAGGACATGTTTCTTTGTGTTTGGGGGTCAGGAGCTCCACCTTGCCAGCATTTCTGAGCTTCCTACATGGCTATTTCTACAGCCACCATAGATTAGTCAGATTTTTCTCCAAGCTTCCCCTGTCACAACCCGCTGTCCCTTTCCATCTTAGTTTTCCAGCTGCTCACTCTCCTGAACAAAGAGGTTGCCAGGAGGGAAGCAGCCAGAGTACCCTTCATTACAACCTACCATCAGAAAATGCTTTTAGGCAGCCACCACATCCAGACCACTGTGCCAGAGAAGGAAACAGAAGCAGCAGCTAGAGAATGCTGAGGAAAGTACCTCTAACCTCCAGCACGTCCTAGGCACTTCTGCCAGTTTCCAGGAGTTAGCTCGATGATTCTTGTGTATTTCTTCCAACTCAGGATATTCTGTGATTCTATGATTCCATGAAACTGTCTCACAATAACCCTCTCTCTGAAAGACAGGGAAAGTTTCCAAGCCCTGCTTCTGAGATCTATTGGGGAAACAAACCTTTCATATTTGTCCCTATGTTACAGAAAGCAAAGAAAATGCAGCTCTCCTTAGTCCAAGTAAAATTTCAAGTTTGGAAAAATAATCAGAGAGCCTTAGATCTTTCATGTTTCTTCAAATCATATAGAACAAACATTTATAGCTGATTCCACATGGCTTTTTATTTTCTTCCAGGGAGAAATTAGATTTCACAGTTGAAGGAATTGAGTTCCATCAAGAAAAAAAGGGAGGTTGTCATACCTTCCAGAAATTTGTACACAGTACAAGCCACTCTTTGCACTTTCTGCCCTGAAGAATCATCCATCCCTTCAGCACAACCGTGCAAGCACAAACTGACTCAGCACAAGAGACTCTGCTCACAGAGGAAGGGCAGCCTGCACGGGGAAAAGGCAGTGCAACACAGACATATTGTATTCCTGGATCTGTAACCTCGTTTTGAAAAAAAAGAACAAAAAAGAAAGAGAGAAAGAAAAAGTTTAACATTTCATCCGGCATGATTTCCGCTGTTGTGATTTCTTTTCCTCAAGTGAAAAAGAAGACCATTATGCACTGGATCTGGACAGGAAATAGTTTAGTTTTGCTGTCCAGATTTTTTTTAGAGATTGAAATGGTTTTCTTTCTTGAATTGTAATGACAAGTTGAAATCTGGGTAACTTTTTTTAATCTTCAGCCAGGGCAGTCCAGTAATGAAGTGGCTTATACATGCTGCAGTGTAAGCAGCTGCTCCTTCAAAGGCTGAATACTCAGCATGCTGTTTCAAAGAAACAAGGGATGTATAGGCTTTTTTGAGTCTTTCAGGTGTTTCTTTTAACCTGTACCTTTAACCTTCAATTGCACCCTTAGAACCAGGTCATGTGCTTGCCACAGGCCCACAAACAAAGAGGCAGAAGATGTGTTTTTAGATCACATCATTTTAGGGTGAGCCAGTATGTCATTTATTAAGCAAGGGTATATCCACAGACACCGAGTTCCTAAATTGAACAGAATATGTTTTTCAGCTAGTTATCTTAGAATGAAGAGCATGTGTCTTTTATCAAGGAAATAAAATTTTAACTATTATATTTGACTGTACTTATAATTTTATTATGTATTTTTATATTATATATTATATATAATTATTGTATATTATATAATTTATTATATAATTTTATTATATTTAGTGAATCTTTTAGGGTTTTACTTGCTATTTCATAACTTGTATTTGATATATTTAACATCTCTCCCTGCATTTCAATACCATTTATTAACAAATAAGTATTGCAAGGTACAGTTTAAAGAATATAAGGTTCTAATATTTAGTTGAATTACATGTTATGATAAATCCTTTTCTCTCTACTTATTTCTTGGAACCGCTTTGTCAAACCCAGAGATTGTTTTGCAAGTGTTTCTACAACTTAGTAATGGAAGTACTTGGCCTATTTTCTAAGCCCCACTAAGTGTAGGTTGTAGTCGTTCCGGGGCTTCAGCTGATGCTGTCTGGGCTCTCAGTGGTCACAGTGTTAGAGCTGATGTGGATTAGGCACCTGGTCTCACATGGGGAGCATTATCAGTCCTGGCACGTCAGGCAGTTGGTCTGATTAATTCAAGCACCAGTAGGTTAGGAAGTTTTTTAAAGATCACACAGTGACAGTGCCAGGAACAGGACCTGCAAATAGTGCTTTAAAATAAAGTAGCTGAAGTTCCATCTCCCCCATCCTTTTTTTGGACTCCTGCACCCCTGTGAGCCCCATAAACTTCAGTGGGAATTACAAGGTTTTTTACATTTTCTATCAAACCTAATATTTTAATTGCAGTGACAGCTTCTCTAAGCTATGATGAACTAACTTCTAACTTCATACTAGTTACTCCTGCAGTCAGTCAGGACAAGTACCTACTCTGTAATGCCTGAGAAATTTCCTGAAGTGGGTTGGCTATTCCTCCTTTGCCCACATATAAAACATATAGAGGACAATGATCATTCATTATTATAGTTTCTATAGTTGGTGTTTTTATGTTAATAGTGGTAATAAAACCGTAGTAATAAATAGTGTTAATTAATAATGGCAATAAAAGTAATTGTGATGCTATTTTAGGGAAATATAATGGAGAAGAAAACAATTCTAGAAGAACTTTTAAAGGAGTCACAACAAAAGTAAAATATCACCAGTTAATTACAAAAAAAGGTTCTTTGTTCAGACAAAATCAAACACTTCTGATTATGAATATGACAAAGGCATATGAAATATATTTTTAAAAGAAGCTATTTTAAGATTTTCCAGTGCCACTCTCATTTTTTCTTTGAAACTTGATTAGATATTATGTGTTAGAACAAGAGGTGCACTTTGTTTTGAGTTGAATTATAGGGTATCAAATCCTAATTTCATTTCAGGAAAACACTTATCTGCAGGTTTAAGAGTGTTTATATTCAAAACAACCCCTACAGTTGTGCTTACCATTGAGCATCTGTTCGTGTCCTTCCAAGGAGGACTTAAGCAAGTAATTAACATTGACATATGTTTACACACTGCCTTGGATAGGGATGTTTTCCTTGTTGAGGCTTTGCTCTCAACTGACGTAAATAACTGGCTTCAGAATTTACCTGTATGAGGCATAATTAGTGCAGAATCTCATCCATCAGCTGCACAAAGCAGATGGTTTAACTATCCTTGTTTCCTAAGCAATGACTGTATATCACAAAAGGGTGGCTTTTAACTCAAAAGATCTCCCATTGGGAATATATGTTCCAGGCAACTTGTTTTAATTTTTTTGCTCCTTTTCATACATTTGAACTCCTGCTGTGAGTTATATCCCATTACAAAACTGCAGGGAAGCTCACTGAGAATAAACTCCATTACCTTACCAAAATTATGAATGCCACAGGTAGGCTTCTGGCTTGCATTTAAAGTGTTTTCCCCTTAAGTCCTCCTTTTTTTCCTCCTATTCCCCCCTTCTGCCCTGTACTCCTGCAGCTGAAGCAGATGTTTTCTCAGATGTAAGGCTGAGTGTGTTTATAATTTATTTTAAAGCAGAATTAAGCACATAAAATTCTTATTTGAATTCTCTCTGTTTCGTTCCACTCCTCTTTTTTGGCTTCAATGCCAAGAGCAGGACCTGCCTCCTGGCTGGCTGATTGCCATTTAAATGTGCCACTTTCAGGAAATCCAAGGCTGTGCTTTGTATCAAAAGATGCAGCTGCACAAAGTATATTTGTTCAAAAACTAAACGTCATGAGAAAAACACAACTTTACATTTGCTGCCTTTTATCAGTTTCAGATGGCTGACTCAGGTTCCTCCCGGAGCCTCTGTCAATCCCAATTCTGTGGGCAGTGGGACAAGCAGATGTGAGAAGTGGTCACAGATTCCCTGCTGGAGTGCCAGTGACAGACTGCCCCACCAAGAGCAGCAGGCTGCTAGAGTTACTGAGCAGTACATGAATTCATGACCCTGCAATAATTGCCTTGCCCAAGAGCAAGACCATGACAGATACATAATATTTAACTGCCTGGTTGATCCTAGGTGTCATTCCAATCTTCCTTTTTCCTTCTCCCTCCTGCAATGCTGTGGCACCAAATGACACATTTAAGTTAAATTAGCATATTTATTTCAGGAGTACGTAATTCAGTTAAGTAGGGAAAAGTGTGTGCTATAGTTTCAGGATGGGGGACTGGGAAAACAGTGCTTCTAAGAGACTTTAGGATCGTGATAGCTGAACATAAATTCCTGCTGTGATGCTGTGGCCAAAGGAGCTAATGGCATCCGTGGACGTGGAAGCAGGCACATACTGAGTAAAAGCACTCAACGTGTTTTGACACTGCTGTGATCACCAAGAGAATATTGTGTCTAGTTCTGGTGACTATAATTGAAGAAAGATGTTGAGAGCTGAACAGATGTCAAAGGAGAGGCTTGACAATGACTAATAGATTGGATGGATAACATATTAAAGAGAAAAGCTCACAGGGCTCCACCATTTCACTGCATAAGGAGACAGGAAGCACATTGGTCAATGTGTGTGTACTCATTAGTAGGAGTAAACATTTAACAAGAGCTGTTTGGGCTAATACATAAAAGCAGTAAAGTGGCATTTGAAATTCTGTGCAGATGACTGAAAAGCAAAGTACACAAGGGAAAGGAAACCCTGACCTAACACAGACACAACCAGAGACAGCCCAGTACTAAATACGATCTAAAAAGCCAAGCAGATGCTAGTAATTATCAGGTAGGCATCGAAGGAAGATAGGCTGAAAACAAGCCAAACAAGCTGACTGTTCATATTGTTAGTAGTAGTTAAGCTGTAGGACTGCTTACTGAAGCATGCTATAGATTCTAGTTATTTGCTTAAATAGGTAAGAATGAATTCACAGAGGAAATATACCTCTCAAGGGGTATTAAGTATAACTGCACCTCTGAATCAGGATTCTCTGGTACTGTACAGCTGCCTTGAGCATGTATTTTCCTCAGTATATTTTACTGGATGCTGCCAGTGACAGGTTCCTGGACTTGATGAGCATTTGGTCTAGCCTTGTATAACATGAGCCAGAAGCCAGAGGATGAATGTGGAAAAACTGAAGTGGAAAGAAAGAGTTTACATGTGGACTATAAAGTCTTTTGTACAGAGATGATGGGAATATCCAGAAATATTTGATGCCATCCTTTGTTTCTGCAACTGTTCTCTAGGACACCTTGGCTAAGACAGTGCACATTTATATTATTTAAATTTATACATTTTCGTGTGTGTGCTAAGCTTTTTTCAGCATCATAGCTGCTATACAATATACCTTTCAGTACAACCAGGGGAAATAAAACACTGAATTTTATCTGCCATATTTGATCAAAAAGTTAGTGACATTTTTACCTACCGAATAAACCAGATGGAATTATTTTTTGTCTTTATTCTTAATATCACTAGTTAAATTCTAGTCTTTGGCTGTAAGACCCTTCTAGTCCTGATGTCCCATAAGCTGGATGGGTAGGAGCAATAGAAACTGAGCAAAAGAGAGTGTATGGGTGAGCGTAAAACAATGCAGTTTTAGAAGCTAAACTCTTACATTAATATTTCTTTTTCTAAACAATGTGATTTCGTTTGCATAATTTATTTTAAAATGCTTTTCTGACGTATTTTTTGTACAATTTAGTCACAGTTATTTCAGGATTTTAGGTTTTTATCTGTATAGACTGAGAGAGGAACATTTGTACAACAGTATCCCCCCTGGGCATCACATTTTCAGAAGGGAATTCTCTCATGTCTGTGTATGTGCTCAACAGTGAAAGACCATATTTGGTAGAGGGAACAGCAGTTTGTGGGTATTTGGGCTTCAGCCTTTTAAATATTGATTATTTGAAATTGTAGAACATCATAGATTGATTGGTCTTAAGCATTTACAGTCAAAACCAAAAGAGTATGAACCCAAAATTAAAAGTTAATCCAAAAATGTAGTTGTAAGCAGTTGGGAACTTGATTTACAATTGTGAGACTGCCTGTATCAATTTTGAAAATTGAAATAAATGATATCGGCTTATCCACTATTACCATAGGTTTCATCATTATGGAATACTTAATAATGTGCAGAGTTGTCAATTGATTTGTAACAGTAGTTTGAAGAACTTCATGTAGCTTCCAAATCACTTGTGACAACAGCAGATAAGGGCATGAAACCCCCAGTCAGCTGCAAGGGCAAGAAAATACCCCATTACCAGTCATGGATGACTTAGCCAAGAGAAGAACTAAAAAGAGAATTTTCGTATATTGAACACTTCAGTTATGTCAGATAACAATGCATGCATGATAATGTGCTGTATCTACTCTAAATTTGTTCCTAAAGAAGTTCCTGGTGTTGCTAACAGAGATATGTGGAGCACAGGGAGACTGTCTCTGTGGGGATGGCCCCAAACAGCCTTGAGCTTGTCACCGCTGGGTAATTGAAAGCAGTATTTCTCAATCACCGATTCGTGGACTAAAAGAATCAATGAAACAAACTTCAGCAAAGTTGAAGCCAGCAGAACATGAGCCATTGTGTGCTCAGCTGGCCAAGAGGGCCAATGCTGGTAGCAATACTGGCTACAGCCATCGCAGAAATGTCTATTAAGTAAAAGGCTTGTTTCCAGAGGGATCAGGGAATACCATCAAAATTAGCTCTCTAGTGTGTAGGAGGTCCCCATTCCTAGAGATCCCAAAATCTCCTCTCCACCACCCTTCTCGGTGAAAACAGTGCAGGGCAAACATTGTGCCTGGCCTGTGAGCAGCTATAGCTGCTCTGCAGGGTGAGAAATGGTGATGAACTGCGTTTCTCTCAGGCAAGTCCCAAGCTGTGCTCTTCTGGGCTTGGGTTGTGGGTACAGATGCCTGCTTAGGAATGTCTGTTTAGCCCAACTTTACAGAGGCAGCCTCTAAATTAATGAACTGAGAGGTGCATCTGAGCTCTTTATGTGCTCTTGCCTTTATCTAGGCTTTATATCAGACAGAAACCCAAGAGTGTGGTGTCCCAGCAGCACCCGCTGGGCCATGCTGTCCATCTAAGAAAGGCAGGATTTCACAGAGCCAGAGACAAACAGGACACCAAAAAGTCCTGCTCCTGCTCAATTCGACCTGAGTCCTCCAGCACAGCAGTTGCTTGATCAAGAAGGAAAAGAGCTGACAGAGTTAAGAATAAAAGTAAATTTGAAGATTTTCTTCTCTGTTTATTTCCTCATCTATCTCCTCCTCAATAAATGCTACAGCAATAGTGATATCTTTGACCTTAGTTTTACTGCCCAACTTAATTATTGACATTCGTAGGTGGGAAGGAAGTAACGATAACAAGAGAAGAGACAAAAGTGGCTAAGTTATGATGTTTTTATCTCTTTAATAAAAGGACTAACAGTAGGGTCTGACTGTGTATTCATACATCGTTACACAGCCTCCAACAAATTTAACGGGATTGTGTTTCAAATCGTGGGATTTTAAAATCTGTATTTCCTGCACTTTTTAAAATTTGTTTTCTTTTCTGTATATTTAGATCTGGGTTTATTTCCTAGTTCCTCTCTCTTAATCATAAAGCAAATTAAAGAAAGAAGAAAGAAAAGCTGGAATTTTTACTTGTGCAGTTGATATGAAAAGCCAGGGCTTTAAGAAATATATAGATTGTCAAGACAAAGAAGATAAAAATCACAAGAACTGTAAAATGGAGATTTGAGAAGAAATAATAATAAAGCCTTAGAGAGAAGCTATGAACAAATAAGCTTTTGATATTTTTTTCAGATAGTGAGAGTTGAAAGCAATAGAATTGTGAACATGTAGCAGCATAACTTGTTTTGAATATCGTGGTCTATTAAGCCTGGGGTCCATCAGGAGATGCTTTGTCTATCTGGAGAGATCATCAGTCATGCAAATCTGCTGCTGAACATTCTGGGTTCTGCTAAGTCTTTATGATCCATTTCTACTATCTGCTTGAGTTCAGAGAAGATATTTTTGAAACTGAAATTTAAAAAGCAGGGACATAACAGTTTTCTGATGAGTACTTCTAAAACAGGTTCAGTAAACGAAGCTATAATAATTACCACTTCTGGATAGAACAAACTGACTACATTTTCCCAAGCCATATGATATAATCAGATTTAGAAGTCTAATACTGACTTCTCATAGTGAGGAGCAGTCTCTATTTAGTCACAGACCTACTTCTATAAGCTCTCAGCACATTTTTACTTTATCCTTTCATTTCTTCTGTTTGATCATCAGAGGTGTCACCATCCCCCTGGCCTTCTTTCTGCCTCCCTCTCAGTTCACATCCCTCACCCCTCCAGCCTCTGCAAGCCTTTCTCCCTTGCTTTCTTCCCAACTGACCTGAGGTGTCACTTTTGTACGAGGCATTACTTTTGCATGCTCACATCCTGCACCTTTGATGCCTCTGTTTCTTTCATCAGTTCAGCATTATACCTCTCGTCTCCCACAGAGGAGCTGGTGCCTACAGAGTGATGCCATTACAAAGAATATTGGGAACAAAAGGTTCCTTCATGGGAGCCAGAGGGCACTTCCTCTGTGCTTTGATAACCACAGGAAGCAGGAGCTTCCTGCCTGAGAAACACTTTCACCTCTTCTGGTGCCTGGCATCCACTGTCTTTGCGATGGACAACGGTTCGTGTAGGTCAGACCAAGACTGCAGTAGAGCAGATGAAGTTCACTGAGTGAACACACATATCCTCTCATTGTTATGCATTGGACAAGCCTTATGGAACCTGAAGTGATCCAGCACATGCTCCCAGATGTATAATAGCTATGTGGTTCTGCAGGTAATAATCATTCCTCATATGCACATCAGAGCTGAATCTCAGACTGTCACCTGTGGCTCTCTCTAGATGGCAGTGGCACAGTTATCATTATGAAAACCACAATAATACCACTGCAAGCATAAAGAAAATAATAAGATCCACTCAGTTACCCAGGAAATGCTCTGGGGCTTTCAGCCAGTGTTGGATATGGAAAGCTGTGTATACAGACAGAAATCAGGACATTAATCTCTACCAGATTACAGATGAAGTCTGTCCAGAATATTGCAACAGTCACATATACATCCAGCAGTGAAACACAGATGTGCTCATCTTGGACTGGTTCTTTTCCCTGGCAGGTTGGACAAAGAAAAATTAATTTCCATTATAATAATTCTATATCTCATTTACTTTTCCCAATGCTTTCTAGTTTCTTCTGCTCACACAAAAAGATGAAAGTTCCATTAGAGGATGACACTCTGATCATGTCCAAAAAAAACCCCACAGGAGATGAAAGAGAAATTTAACCTTTAAAACTCTTCAAAAATTACAAACGCCTAATGTCAGAGGTGCACATCAGCTCATAAATATGATTACTGAATACCAATTTGCTCTAATGTCACTAGGTGCTCTAAAGAGACAACAGTTTAATCTCTGTACTATATTTTTTCCCATCTTTCTGACACTGCAGGCAACTCTAGTTCTGTCACTATTCCACAAAGCCACAAAGGCAGTCTAAGATTTGAGTCCTGCCTAACTCAGGCCCTCAAGCTATAAGATCTATTCCACCAAAGTCAGATATGACCAACAGAAAGCACCAAGTAGTATTACTTGATGAGTAACAGATCTACTTCTAGTCAAGTGAAGAGGACTCTTCTGTGACTGATACCTCTGTAAAAGATGAGTATCTCATTGGAGCTTGGTGAGATGAGATCGAGATTTTTAGTTTTCAGAAGATATTTTGTGTGTCTTCTGGCTCAGTGGATTCAATCAGTTTCTATGTTTTCTTCTTGTTTAAATTAAGAAATGTCAATAAATAGAAAACAAGCATACATAGAAAGCCATGGTCACTTGGCCTTGATTTAAAAGAATGACAGCCTGCTGAAGGACACTTGGCATTATTTCCTGACAATGCATTACAATGGTCTTTTAGTGATAAACAAATAAATAGGTGGCATTTGCAGCCTTTTCTTCTAAGTCATTCTTATTTTCTCTCATCTTTAGCTGTCAGTGTTTCAAGTGTAGTCTACTCTGCTCTTAATTAAAGAATTGTGATGTCTGACATTTCCCTGATTTCTAAATTCATTTCAGTGCCTTCATTTTAAATAGGCTTTTGCCCATGATTTGATTGGTGTCACCTAACTTTAATGCCAGGCTTCTCATCCAAGTCATTTTTGCAGATATCCTCAACAATCCCTGATGAGAGGTAGACACTTCTGTAGGGTGACATATTTCATGTGAAGATGTGGGTCAAAACCTTATAAGATTAATCCCATAGCTACATACCAATTACATTCAGCTCTGCCCAGGGAAAGTTAGGCACCAAGGAGTGAGATTCCTTATATACAACATGCTTGGCAGAGAAACATCAAAAACGCCTGTAAAGCAAAGGGAGTTATTTAGAATAAGCATAGCTTTTTGCTTTCAGTGATTAGTAATAAACAGTTGATTAATGCTTGTTGTGCTTGATGATAGCATTACTATTGATCAAAAGCCATTAAAAAAAACCCCCAAAGTTATTTTTAAAAAACTCTGATGGGATCTTTTGATACAACAGTACCCCATCACAGTTAGTTACAGTAAAGCACAACTTGGTCAAGTGCTGTCCAGAGTGCAGGAACTGCAACAGTTCAGAGAGGTGGCAGGATTGTGACACAGGTCAGGGGTATCCCATAATTCTGGTAATGAGAGCTTCCTATGACAGCAGTGTCAGTCTCCATTCAGAGTTAATTGCTTCTGGTGTCATTATCATGGAACTTGGTTCTGTCCTCGCCTGTCTCTCACGTGGACAATAGAGGCTGGGCCGCTTTCCTCATCCATTTGGGCTGTTTTCCTCATCCATTCTAAATGGATAAAGCAAAAAGCTGCATGCCTGTCTTCTGAGCTTTGATTAATTTGATTAATCATTATATATTTTGAAGATACAAGTGATCATGAGCATATCATGTGTTAAATCTTATTGCAGCCTGTGCTGCATCGCCTTATCATTTATTTCCTCTGTCTTCAAAATCGGAAGAGCAGAATCCTGCCCTGCCTCAGGGGCTGCCACCAGACAAGTCAGCCCTGAATATGGCTGTGGCTCAATGCAACCATGAACGTAGAGGAAATTCAGCTATCTAGCTTGTCAGAAGCAATAAATACTGTGTGTCACAAGAAAATCACTCTGACGGGTGGAAAGTAAGGGATTTGGAAGGGCAAGTATGCCCTGCAGAATGCTTTTTTTCCATGACCAAAGTCTTCCACATATCTCATCTTCAAAGACAGGACTGCAGACAGTCCTGGCACCTTTCAGGATCTATGTTAGAATTATCTCAGTAGATTTAAACATTGCTCTAGAAGCCTCATTGTCTTCTGTACAGTTCCATTTTTGTTACCATCCTCAGCTGGCAGGTTGAATAAAATTTACAGCAGTCACTGCCTAGTGCAATAGATAAGACAGTATCCAGCGGTCTTATTTTTTATATGTACCTGAAGAAGGACTTGTGTACGCAGAATCTATACATTTTTTCCAACTATTTAATTTACAGTAATAAAAAAGATAAAATCTCTCCTAACAAATGTGCCTCTCATGTGTGTGTGCAAACCAGTTTTAGATCAGCATCATTACAACTGCAGTAGCAGAGACAGCACAGGAGACCAGTGAGAACTGCTGAGGCATGAATCCTGTGTCACTTCAGCCTCTACCCAGCTTTAGCAATAATTTTCCCCAAAGGCAGGTCATCGCTATCCTGCACATGGTTTAATTTTTCTTTTTGAGGTTCACAAATGGAGAAACTCCCTTCAGCAAATTAAAATAAGATATTTTTCGTTAATATCCATCAGGGGCAGAAAAGAGCACATTTTCCAAGTTATTAAATGAGAAACAGCTTCAGGAGTTCACTGGAGACCAAGGCAATACAACAAACAGGAGTTGCCTGGAAGAGATAAGGTTCCTGGTGTGTCTCAAGATGGATGCTAGCTGAGTTTAATTTTATGTACTTGACAGAAATATGGAAGGGAAGAATTTTTGTGCTAGGGGATGCCCAAATTGCTTTGGGACAGACGGAAATTATTTGATCGGCTCATAATTCCCTGATTAAGTTTACAATTACAAGAAAACCAACAAATAAAGCCACCTTAACTTGAGGTAAAGTGTCTGCACTTCATAAGTCACAAGAGTGCGTACAGTTGTGGATGAAGAAAGCAGCACATGACCCCGCCAACTCAAAGAAAATGATAAATTGGTAAGTTGAGATATGCTCCTAAACACCTTCATTTATGGTTACGTAAAAATATATGATACAGGCAGCTTTGCTTATGGAGCCTGAATAGAGGGCTCTAAGATGGATGACAGAGCTGAGAGACATTCAGAAAAAGGCAGCACATTTACAGTTTTCTCCCTTGGGTTGAGAAACTGAGACTTTTGCATTCCTGATTGCATAAGGAAAAGTCCCAAATACACCATAAAAAAACTTTAAGTTCTGCTTGAAAAAAAAATAATGAAGATCTTGATTTCTTAAATGTAGTAAGAACAAACATCAGGAGTTACCTGTTTCACATGTTTTTATGAACACTCAGTTTTCTTGTGCTGAGATCTGTGTTAAAGGAACTCTTCCCTTTGTGTCCATCCATATTTAAATATACAATTTATTCCTCCCATTTATTTTTGTGATGGACACGACATCCAGTCCACTACCTTAAATCTACAGATGCTTGTTGGCCCCTATAACATAGATCCATCACGCCAGTTGATCTGAGTGGTAGCTCACCCGTCCATATTCACTTAGCTTCTCAATTTCATCTGGTATCGTATAGGGAAGAGTGCTGAGCTACTGACTTTTCGTGATCAGCCTTGGGTAGTCTGCAGGCAGCCATTGGTCACTGGTGTTCATCACAGCACCTGAGACAGCACACGAGGACATCCTGAAACAGCTGCTCCAACCTCCCCCTCAATGAAACCAACCATGGAGCAAGGAACCATTTCAATGTCTAGCAAAAAGAGTTCTTCACTGAAAGGTAATTTTCTACAACAAATTGCTTCTTTATTTTTAGGCATAGTAAGTAAAAGCAGAAATGTTTTAACCATGAGCATTTCTGTTAGTAGCATTCTAAAAGGTAGGTCTTTGATAATTCCTTTTCCTGTTTTAAGTGACCAATTTAATTTGCAGTCATGTATGATATTTAAACAGAGAACTGTTTATCTTGTGGGAATGGAGGGTTTGTATCAAGTACTTACTTGAGAAAGCTGCATTGGAATGATGATAAGCCAAGGTTAATCAATATGCAGCCATCTACTGCTTAAACATTTTCCACACCAGCCTCGTAAAGATTAGGCAATATTTCTGGAATATATTTCTTTTTAAATAATCCTCTGAGTATCAAGCATAAAGTTTCCTGAAATGCTTAGAATCAGATAAAATTTATCTTCTTGACTCGTATGTTAATACAAAAACCATTCTGGTTTCATTTAAATCAATAGGGTTTTGTCACCGACTTCAACGATGTTGGGATTTCAAACTTTGTACTCTTATTTCAACATTAAATCTGCCTGGCTAGCACTCATGTGCTTTTGTATGTATGTATGTGAGTAGTCCAGTGCAGGATAAAGGGAGTCCAAATCTGTCAAAGTGATACATCAGATCCATCTTTACCTTTTTAGTAAGACAACATGACATTTTAAGCATTAGATGTATGCCAAACTATTTGAATGAAACTGAATAGATTGCTTCATAATAAACCATACTGGACAAAATTCAGAGATTTCCTTGAAAAATCTAGACTCCTCTAGTATCCTGTGAAAGGAACCATAAATAACAATCTTTATTATTTCTGTACAACAGGTTATTTTTGAAGCCTCTTTCTCGGTCACATGAACTCCTGTCATCTGTCATGCTACGAACATTTGTTTGGAAAGTCTAGGGTTATGCAGTTTTGGAAAGCTTCCATGTAATATTTGAAAAGATAGATGCAATCTCCTCATAAGGTCACTAAAGGGATATGTGCTGTCATTGACTGTTACAGCATGCACTGAGAATATTTGTCTTTCTAACACACTGCACAGTGGAGAAGTAAGGCTGTTTAAGTGTTCACCAAGCCATAAAAAAATCCAGACAACTATATGTGTCAATTTTTTAAAATGTTCATCTTAGACCATGGCACAACTACTCAAAAAAAAAAAGAGTAGCATTACTTTTAACCCAATGAAGGATTTTTTATACAGTCATTGAATCTTTTAATGGTTTGTGTTGGAAGACACCTTTAAAGATCATCTAGTCCCTGCCATGGAGAGGGATGTTTTTCACTAGATCAGGTTGCTCAAAGCCCTATCTAACATGACTTCAAACACTTTCAGGGATGGGGTATTCACAACTTCTCTGGGCAAATAGTTCCAGCATCTCACCCCCCTCCTCATGAAAAATACATTCCTTATGTCCGGTCTAAATTTACCCTCATTCTGTTTAAAACCATTACTCCTTGCCTTGTTGCTACAGGCCTTAGTACAAAGTCTGTCTCCATCTTTCTGATATGCCCTTTTACATGTTGAAAGGCCACAAGATTTTCACAATTTTAGCGTATTGTTTTTTCATTGCAGGGAAAACTCCTGTGTCAGAGAACTGGCACTGGCAGAAGAGCAGAGTATTGCTAAACATGAGTGAGTTTATAGAACCCATCTTCAGGAGAAGCAGAAGATTCTTCCAGCAGAGCTTGCATTTCCACCTGACATGTTCACTATACCTACAGCAATGATACCCTGTGTATGGCTGTCCTAATAATGATAATAATTATAGATATTGTCATCAGCAACTGCCCACAGACCTCTGAAGGCATGAAGGTGTTCGTTTTCAGGGAAAGAAAAAGTAATTTAGACAAATAAGTCTTGTATACCAAAACGACTCTACATTAAAGGGAACTGCTGTTAGAAAGACTTCATTGGCACTCCCTGAACTGATCTGACAGAGCATGTTTGGATTGTTTCTCCCATTTGGAAACTCTCAGTTTATTTGGTTTACTTAAATGTTATATAACCAGAAGGTTACATACTAACAATAAGGTTAGAGGAGAACTGTGAACCTCCCAGGTTTAAGGCTGTGTCATGGTCTGCGGGAGACAGAGCAAACTGCTTCTGACAGAGCTCCTGGCAGAACTTGAGGGCAGCAGGATCCTCCTCTGAGAAGTTACTGTAAAAAGTCAACGTCACAGAATGGACCCAGACATTCAGGGCAAGAAAAGTCGCTGATGAGGGGAAGCAGAGGGGAACTAGTATTTTCCCTGTAACCTCATGGTAAATAACCACATATGCAGGACAAGTCCCAGATCTACCCTCTGACTTTTACAAGCGGTTTTGAAAATATTTACAATGTCTGGCATTTTTGTGTGCCTGCTGGACTTTATTCAGAAACCAGCCTATGAATAATAAGCCAATTATTTCTCTTTGTAGTTGGTATGCAGATAATATCTCCCATGCCCAGTCTGAGCAGCTGGTCTGTGAGGAGGTCCTATATATCCTTTATTGCTTCTATATCAACAACCAAGGAACAGTTTCTGTGTCTGTTGTCTTTGCTCTACTGTGTAGCTAGAGGATGCTGATGCTCTTCAAATAGCTGTAGTATTATAAGTGCTAGAAATTCTTGTGCTGACTTGGTATTGATAATCATATTTCAAAAAATGCCTCTTCTACATAAATGAACAAATTTTGCACCTCTAAAATAGGCTGAGAGCAAAGCCTCACTGAGTACATTTCTCCTCAAGCTTTGGGGTTGCTTTTTTTTTTTTTCACCTCTAGTCCTGTGCTGTTTGCTCCAGTGTGGCTTTTTCTGCAGGTCAGTCTAGAGGAATCCTCTGAGATGGTTTTATGATATACAAATGTGGGGTAAAAGCAGCTCACCCAGACAAGAACATGACCCTGAGCAAACTCAGAACTGTGCTCACTGAGTGTGGACTGGATGCAGCTGACTAGAAGCAAGGACGGACAGCATCACAGGACTAGTCAAGTGCACAAGGAGATGACTGCAGAAATACTTGTCCATGTCTCTTTCTAGAAGAGACACAACCGCATCCGTGCTTTCCTCTTGGATGTGCTGTGTAAACATATTTTCTTCTTGTGGCTTGCTGCTTGCTCTCACTCAGTCTTGATGGTACTTAGCCACTAACTCCTTTGGTGGAACACCATCCTTTGGGAGCCTTGGCTCTCTTTCCTTGTCTTTAGACCTGCCCAAGAGCTTCAGAATGAAATTCAAGTGTGGCCAAAAGATTGGGAAAGGCAGTTACATGCCAGTCCCAAAGATGCTGGATACCACCAGCTCCTTTTAACTTTAGGGGACAGAAAATTTCCTTCAAACTTCACAGCAATGAACTTCTAGGTTTCTTCTTTCCTCCCTGTAATATAGAGGTGTAGCTGTTAAATGAACTCTGTAAACCAACCAGAATTTCCAGCCCAGTCTGGCAGACCATTAACAGAAGTAAAGTTGGATAGCAAAAATTAGGATCGTAGTACCACATAAAGACTAAAAATAGTGTACATATAGAGTACACCAAGAATCTTTTTACTTATTCCATATTTCAGAAATACTTAGACAATAGAAAATACATCAGTCTAATTCTTAATGTAAAGGAACTAAGTGTGTTGGATAGGGCTCTTATATGTGGCAGTGATTGGGTCTTATAAACTGTACAGCCTGTGGAGGGGATATGAGGTTAATAACTCTGCATCTCCCCACTTATAAATCTGTATCTGCGCAACAAAACAAAATTGCAGACAACTTGCTTCATGTCTGGACTGGGGTAGAACTCATCGAATTTTAAATATTTATGGTGGGGTACCACAGCCACTTACCTAGACCCTCTCTTTAGTAGGAAGAAATATTTCTCGGGCATAGTTCATCTTGTCTTAATGAAGTCCTTAAAGGAGTTCAGATGAGTCATGTCTCCTTCTTTCTGGACATTACACTGTAAAAGCCTAAAGCTCACTGAAATCAATCCCAACCTCTTTTTTTTTTTTTTTTTTTTAATTAGAGAAAAGAAGGTGCTTTTCTGGTTCAGTCTAGCCAGGCAGGAATGTGCACTGTGTCTGTATTCAACAAGGTTCCTTACTGAGTATCCAGTGAATGTGTCGCATTTCTATGAGTGTCCCATGGACATGCTGCTTGGTGTGACTGGTCAACAACAAAATCTCTACATTGTGTTAGAAATGAACCTGGGGCACATTCAGGTCACATTCATTCTTTGAATTTGAACATGACAGTGGCTCCCTGAATGGGGAAACAGAGGTCTAGAACTGTCTCATCTAAACAATGGCGTGTAGCAGACACATAATCTGAGGGAGCAGAGGAGTCTCAAGAGTGAGAGAGAAGGAAGGGAATGGGAATGAGAATGGGAATGGGAAGAAGGGGAAGAGAGAAGGAATGGGGAAAAGGAAGGGGAGGAAGGGAAGATGCTAAAAATTTGGTGTAGAACCAATGCAAGGGCAGAAGGTGAAAGCCTTTGCTCCAGATATAACTGTTGGGGGACAAGTACTAACCACCAGACTTCACTGGAATACGCTGCAAAACTTCCAATGGGCTGGGAGCCTGTACTGCATATCCTAGGTGCTGAGGAGGGAAAAGCAGGCTGAGGCGAATGTAACAGTTTTCCTGGTGACATCTACTACGTATTTTGTTATTTGGCCAGCAGGAGCATTGCAGCTCACGCGACAACTAATTAATCTATTAACACAAGGGCTGGAAGGCACTTTGCAAGGTTCTGACATGTACTGCATTATGTGATGTTTTTAATTAGTAAAAAAGGAACAGTTAAGCATTACACATGTACAAACCCCTGAGAACAAGTACTACCTCACTGAAAATTAACTGCTTTGAATCAATTCCCAAACTTATACACTACCACCATCACAACTTAGCTTTCTGGGAGTATGCTGGGATGTTTTTGGTGCTGTTTCTGGAGAGCTGTCAGTCCAGACAAGGAGATTTTGTAAGGTATCCCACAGGACAAGTGGTGCTGGAAAGGCAGGGACATGACCTAACACTTGTCAGTTCTACCCCTTGGGATCAGCCGCAACAGCACTGCCTTTGCTGGCAGTCCCCCAGAAAGCATTGTGGTCTGCTGAGCAGAGACACCCAGCTGGCACAGCACAGGGCAGCTCTGGAGGAGCAGCACTAAGGTCACATATAACCAGAACTGCCCACCATGGTCCCTGTGGGTCCCTTCCAGTCCAGGGTATTCTACATTCTAATGTACTCTGCTTCAGAGAGGAGCTGACAGGGCTACAGCAACACACACTGTGCTGCCTGCCTGCGTGGGCTCTAGGCTCAGGAATTCATGTGCCACTCTGCAGCACAGACATCCAGCATACTTCCAGAAAGGTAAAGGGTAGGAAGGGTCCCTTCCCATGACTCCTTACGTAGCTGACCAAACAGCCATTAGACAAGTATTCAGTCAATAAATAGATGGAATATCATTTTAAGCATACCCTGTACAGCACAAAGTGTTTGGGATGATTAAGTTTCCCAAAATAAAGAAAAAAAATCAAATAATAAATAGAAATTATTGTACATTTCTCTAAGTTTTGTTCTTCAAATATCAATACGGTGTACTGAAAGAAATCATTGAAACTGGACCCCATCTGAAACTGAGCCCCATCTCAGACTTCAAATACTCCATTTCAAGAAGGATTGAGTGTCCTTCTGCTTATTACTTTGAAACTTGGTATTTATAACAATCAAAAGAAGACTCTGTATTGACAAAATTACAGTGTTATAGCAAAAACCTGATATAGGATTTAGCAGTACAAAGTGTGGCCTTAATGGTGGGAAAACCCCACATTTATCTGCCAGTTTGCGAGCAAGCATGTCAAGTTGTTTTGATGAGGGGATCACTCCTTTCAAGGACTTGTACCTAAAGTTTATGTAAAACTTAGTTTTCAAAAATGCTGTCCTTCATTGGGGAAATAAGCTGTTATTTTATTGGCTTAATAATAGTGAACACAACCATATTTCTGGTGCATTGTGCTTCAGAGTCAGTAGAAATATTTTGCCTTCTAACTCTAGACAAAAACATACTGAAGATTTTTGACAATTTGTGTTACAGACTTGCCTCATTTTTCCATTGGGGTGCAGTCCCCCGAGGTAGCATTTTTGTTGTATCGTTGATGCCTTCAAAGAATTGCCTTTATGTGTAAACAAAGTTGCTACATCCATGCTTCACCAGTTACCACAAACTGATTCAGAAAACAGGAATATCAGAGAACTTAATTAACAGAATTCAAGCTGTAAATATAAAGTCAGTTTCCTGAAAACTGGCTGAGCACCATGGGAAAGCAGAAATAAAACTTGAGCTTGATTTCAGACTGAAAACTGTAGATGCAAACAGTATCACAGAAGTTAATGGGCATGCACACAGAGAATACAGCCCTAGATAAATGTTCTCAAGTGATCATTTGCAGAAATAGGCTTCTATTGAACTTTTCATAAATCAAGCTGCTTAAATTGCCTTTCACTCTGGTTGTAGTGCATTACAAGTAATCCAATCAATGTTTTTCACTTTTTGATGCCTTGGTAAATTCTGACATTACTGAAAAGGGCCCGGAGTAAGAAGCCTTTTAAAAGACAGTTTTAGTTTCTTGCTCTGTTGCTGTTTTTCTAGATGAATGTGGGTTTCTCACCTTTCTCATCCTACAATTTCCTTATTTTTAAAGCTGGAATAATGCCACAGAATGTTTTTCAATCAATAATCAAAAAGGGAAACGAGAGCGACTTAGTATTCCCTAACATTTTCAAACTTAATGGCATCAATCAAAGATGTCATTATTCATCGAAATGCTAGAGGACAGTCATTATTAGCAAACACCTGATGTTATTTGGTCCTCTTTGTGTTCTTTCCACTCATCTCTTTTCATTTCTCCACTAAAGGTTGCTAGGAACTGTTTGATTGATGGCAAACTTACTGTGAAAGTATTTGACCTTGGGATGGCAAGGTAGGTGAAAGAATTGGGAGCCTGGTGAAGCTCTGATATTGGTGTATATGCAGTTTACTAGAATTGATCAGCTGCAGCTGGCTGTCAGGGAAGTTAAGACGTGGGGTGTGATACAGCACTTTGTGTTTTCTTTCCATTAATGACCATAAGTCATTATGCCATAAGAATAAAGTATAGAGAAGAGAGTCACTCAGCTGTCTCAAAAAGTTAAGGCTTAAAGGCAAATCACAGCTGAGAGATTTCCGTAGTCAGGTTGTTAAAGAAATCTCAAAGTTTACCTTGAGTGCAAGATTTGCACCTGATTTGGGGACCAAGCATCTTAATCAATGGCCTCAATGAAGAGAAGTTGGAGAGGATGAGCAGCTGACGGAGCATGTCCTCTGAGAAGGGGCTGAGGGAGAGAGCTGCTTAGCCTGGGGAAGAGGGGGACAAGAGGGGATCTAAAAGCTGCCTATAGCCACTTCCAGTTACAAAGCTAATGGAGCCAAGGAAGGCTTCTCTGTTCCTGGTCATGTAAGAGCAGACATTGGCCACAGGCTGCAACTCAGGAAGTTCAATCTGGATAGTAAGAGAAGTTGTTTCTCCAGGAGAGTGATGGAACAGTGAAACATGCTGGTCAGGAATATGGCAGTCTTTAGAGGCTTTTAAGACTTAGCCACACAGAGCCATGGCTGTCGTGCCTGATGTTGGGAGCAACCCTACTTGAGCAGAAGGCTGGGCTAGATTGGCCTGACAACAGGTGTTTCTGTGATTCTGCATTATTTCCCTAGTAAGTTGATAGCAATGATCTATTCTAGATTATAGGTAATGCCTCTATCAGGTATCCTTTGGAAATCTGAGATTCTGCCTAGGCTTTCTTTAGGAACCTTACGATGTTCAAGGAAGAAGCAGTAAATAGTATTTCACTGTAACTCAGTCGCAACCAGGTTTGGTTCTTGCCTTTTAGGTATGTTCTGGATAACCTGTATATAAGCTCTCTAGGAACCAAGTTTCCAGTGAAGTGGTCAGCACCAGAAGTTTTACATCACACCAAATTTAGCAGCAAGCCAGATGCATGGGCCTTTGGCATGTGTGGAATGTGACATATGAATTCGTATGTACATATGCCATTACATTTGGATTTCATCAGTTTGTTAAGCAGAAATAGACGTTTAACACACTGAAGGGCTATAAAAAGTAGTTACAGCTTGTGTTCTTTTTTAATATTTTTATGCAAACAAGCCCTATCCTGTTTGGATTTTTTAGCCCTAGGATTCTTCTTTTAGGCAAACAGAAACTCTGCCCACTCCACATCTGCCATATATGTGTTTAATACAGTCAAGTAAACTTTGGCAGTGGAGATCAAGTCAAATCTTTTGTCTGCCTAGACCATAAATCAGTGTTGCCCAGCTGTGGGCGTCTCTGTGAGCCGGGACTCTGTATCTCAGCAAAAAGTATATCTGTTTGCAGATCACTTTCCACTACGAATTTCAAACATTTGAACTTCTACTTCAGTGGTTTCAAGCTGTGATTTCCAAATCCCTGGAGTCTATTCTGTGTTTCTAAAAGTCTGCAAAAGGTGTCTAAGGAAAGAAAACCTTTCGTGAACAGGCTTGAATTTCGCTTATCTTTCCAGCCGGAAAATTTTGGCAGCTGTCAAATTGATGAAAGATTGGCATTGAACCACAGTGAATAAAGCAGAAGAAAGTGTTTCTGAATGTTGGGTAGCTTCTTATCTTTAACCTCAGCTAGTCTCCCAGCTTTAGCAACTCTGGAAAAAAAAACCAGTTCATTCATGCCCTTTGCAAGTTTTTTATAATATATACAATTAAATCAAAAGTTGGATTTTGTGGTGATACATTTTTATTTTTGCTCCTATTGATTAAATCCTGGCCCCAGGCTTTGCTGCCATTAACTTCAATATTGGCATTAACTTCAATGAGAAATTTTATTTTTCCTTAGAAGATCTTTTTCTCATTTTAACACTATTCATTGATGCAGTGGAAGCAAGGGGAGAGTGGGATCAGTCTGTTCTTATTTGACTGTTTTTAAGTAATGAGCCTTTAAAGGGCTAAAGAACAGATCTGATGTATTCATATCCCAAAAGAAGATGACAGAGAACAAAGAATCCTGGTTTTTTAATGTTCTCATCAAGGAAAGCTGGGATTTAGATGCCATTTTAGTGTCACTGTGACACTACAATGCTCCAGTCTTCAAGCTGGAGGGAAATCAAAGATCCTAAATATTTATTAAAAAAAAATACAGCCAATATTATATATCATTAATAAATGTTTCACAAATCTTTTTCTTTAGGGTAGGCATGTTTATCACATGTATTCAGTTACAATCAAAATTGTTCCTTGAAAGGTTATAATTATGAATTAGTGATTATGATATTATTCAGTGTTTCTATTGCTTCTGTGTAATCCAGTTTTTAAAGGTATGTGTAACTAACACTGTAAAATATTTGGAAATCTTTCTGATACCAAAGAAATGTATGTCCCACTCAGAAAAATCAGTAAATATTTTCTTATTATTTTAGAAAGACATAGATACCTATAGTTATCATTTTGTTTTTCCTTCCCTCTGTGTACACACACATACATAGGAGGATATCTGCATGTATTCTGCAGAAAATTCAGCCCAATATTTTTCCCATTAAATATATTTTATAACTAATTTTATCCCCTAAATTCATCTACTTCTGCAGTAGGAGTTGTTTTACATTCAGGTACAGAATCACACTTGTCGGTCATTTTTTTTTGAACAATATTCTGAGAGTCTGATCAGTTTAATGTTGCATGTGTATCTTGTTTTGTGAAAAACGACTTATCTTGTATTTCTTGGCTTTCATTTCATGTCGTAATGTGGGAGGTGTTCACTTTGGGAAAGCAGCCCTATGAGCTTCATGATAATATGCAGAAAGTTTCTCAAGGATACAGACTTTACAGACCACAGCAGGTTTCAAACATTATCTACCAGATAATGCACAACTGCTGGTATGAGGTATGCATGTACATCTGCACATACAAACTGGAGAAAACAAAGTAATAGGAGTCACTGGGAGTCCCTGCTGATAGTTGAACTGATGCTCATAATAAAAATATCCTTTAATAAAAGCCATTGCTTGTAAGTAATACATTCTATATTATCCAGTTCAGGACACGGTTAATACAGGAAATGGGGCACAAAGGCAGGTCAGCTTCCTTTTTTTTCAGAAGCACGTATTTAAGCATAATACCCTTCAACATCAGCAAAATATACAGGATGAGATTCCTATCACCTAATTTTAACAGTTTAAAAATTGTGTGCTGAGCTAAACTAACTGTCTAAATTTCTTCTGTGACTACAGGACCATTACTGGTACCTCCCCATGGTCATTTGCCCTTTCTCTCTTAGCCACCACAGAAGAAAAGATATTTGCCTTCCTGTACAGAGATTTTAAACAGCAGACATAGAGGAGACCTCCAGTTTTACAGCTAAGTCTATGTGAAATAACCCTGCCCTTACAACAAGAAGGATGTGTTACCCCATCCATGAATCTTCTAGGAGCTTTAAGTCAGATGCTGATCATGCTCATTTGATTTTGAGATCTTCATCTTTTGTGCCAAAAATTACCCTGATTTATTGTTCCACTTCACCTAAATTTTGATCAGCTGTCTGTAGACCATGACTTGTTTCTCACCAGCAACAAAGAACTGTTTTGCACATTATTGATGACACCATGAAATGACTGTGATGTTCTCTTCTTTTTTTTAATGTAATTGTCAGGAAAATGAGTAAAGTGACTTATCTTAGAGGACATATTAATGCAAAGAAAGAAGATTAAACTATCAAAATGTAAGATAGATAAGTTAAATTTTATTTACCTCCTGCAACTTTATTTTAGCATAAAGAGATTTGTAGCAACATCACTATCTATGAATTTCTGCATGCTAAAATCAAGAAAAACTAATGCAAATTACAGTTCCTGAATTATTTTAAAATTAAATGACTGTACACATCATCTTTGCCTCATTTAACTACCGGAACAGCTTGCTGCCTTTTATCAGCTGTTACCATTCTTTTGAGGCATTGAGGGAAGGCAACAGAGCTTGAAAAATAAGATTCAGAAACAGATGACTGTGCATACTGGCTCCATATCACCTGCCTCCTATACAAGAGCTGAACCTAAAATCTGCCTGACATTAGCCGCCCTTATTATTCTATGTTTTGGTGTTCTTCTCATTTAATCAGGGGGTTGACCAACAAGCATAGAGAGAAAGCGTTTGTGACACTCTGTGGGTGACAGAACTTGGAATGATACTGTGGAAGAATATAATTTCTTTGTTAGCATTTTTTCAAAAGACTTCTCAGACACTGAGATATATATACCAATTATGTGCACTCCTTCAGTGCCTCCAAACTGTCATTATTTGGCCTTAACTGGAAATGTAAACAGGGAAATATATGCTTGGTAGGTTTTCTGATTATCATAACTCATCTGAACGTGTTTTTTCTTCATAATCACTTGAAGCTGACACCTAAAGTCAAATTTAGAACTACTGCAAGTGACAGCAACATAAATAGATATAGTCTTACTTTAAATTACTTAGAAATTACTACAGGTAAAATATTATATCTGTTTTCTCACCAGTATTATTGACTTTAGTTTTGGCCCTCAGGGTGTATGTTTGAATTGAAATTCATTCTAAGCTGCATATTTAGGATATTTTCAATGTAGCAACATATGAGGCATCTACTAGAGTGTTATTGCTTCCTGCAATAACAGGTAGAAATAAAGAAAATAATGTTTCATGCAGAATTCTATAGTCACTGCAACAGTAAATGGTAAATTTGCTGATCTCTTTAAAACTTGAGAAGCAAAAATTTGATGAAAAATGAAAATGCTATGAATATAATTGCTTAGCCAAATATTTTACTACTGAAATTTGGCTTCTGATGTTAGTGCTTAAATAGGAGCACCCAACTTTCAAATGTGCACAGCACTACAAAAATTAGTGTTAACTTCAGCAAGTCTTGAGGGACCAGATACATCTGAAGCTACGTAAGTATAACAGAGGCATCTAAACTTAGACACTGACAGCTGTAAAATGCTGATCTAATACATATAAAGAGGTTTTAAAATAATTCCTGAAATAAATTCTTTTCTCTCTCCTCATACCTGAGCTAGTTCAGCATGTGATGCCCGTAAGAGTCCAAGTGATGTCTGCTTGCCCCTTCCCCGATGGAGCTGGCCCAGCCCTAAAAGGGACCCCTCTGCAGCTCTAGTTTGGGCTCACCTGAACCTAAGGAATAAGAAATGCAGGGTGCAGACATGTGGAGAAAGGGGAGAAAGAAACGAAGGTCTCTGGCAGGAGAGAGGCTCCCATGCCTGTGCTTGCTGGCATTGCTTGGTCCCAGCACTGGAAGCTGGCTCAGAGAGCACATCCTCGTCTTCACGGGGAGCTGCAGGTGTGTTTGAGGGAAAGCTGCATTTGGGGTCACGCAAATGACTTTGGGGATCTGTGCAGGCCTGGGGGCCACGGAGGCTGCACGGGAGGAGTAGGGCTTGGTATGATGCTGCCCTTGGACCAACCTGGGCCAAGGAGTGCTGACTCAGAGAAAGGGTCAGGAAGGAGTGCAGACCCTGAAAAAGTAGGAGAGGCAGGGCCCCCCCAGCACAGAAGGAGTGAGCTATTGGTGGGGCTAATGCATGCAGCTGATTTTTCTCATATAAACGTCTTTTTATTTATGTTCTTCCAACACCCTGCTATATTCTTTTAGCGGCTTTTTGTGTTGACAATTCTCAACGGTGTTTTTTGATTCATGGCACAGCTTTTCAAATTAATTGTATTGAAATTAAAGCTTTGTCATAATGAAAAAGTTAATCTTAACAACAGATCTGAAGATGGCTGGTGTGACTAATTATTTGATTTGATTGTTTCCAGCTTTGCCATTCCTTCTTTGTGTTACTGCACAGTAAGTAGGAAAACCACAAATAGTTGATTTCTTTATCTTAAAAGTTCAGCTCAAGTACTAAGGTTTGGGGACGTTATGGCAATGGAATATGTGGTACAGATAAGCAACTTTAAAAAAAGTATTTTCATTCCTTTGCATTGGTGTCTAGTTAGCAGTTAATTAGTATCATCTGCTAACCATTTTGAACTGCTTCATTTAACCGTCTTGTCTCTTAAACAGGAAATGAATGTGGAGTTTTATGTCAATGTTTTATGAGCCTGTAGAGCCCAGATATACTTTTCAGATATATGTTTGGCTGCTTTCTACAGATTGTGATCATTTTGGAGGCCCATGATTTTAAGAGTCCATGCATTTTCTGAGCATTTTTCATGCAGGATCGTGTTTGCTACTGGCTCTTTGTCGCAATCCAGGACTGAGTATCAGACACCTTGTGACTTTCAGTGACTGTGTGTGTACAGAAAAAAACCACTGGAATGGTTGCAACTGTGATGGGGGACCCACAAGACTCAGAATCGCAGAAAATATGGCTGAAAGGGTCCTTTGGAGGTCATCTAGCCAAACCTCTCACTCAGAGTGGATTATACCCACTGCTCCATCAGCCTTACCTTTGTCTACCTGATCTCTGAACACTTCTAAAGGTGGACATCCCACAGCTTCTCACAGAGTACAGAATAGGCAACCTGGTCCAGTGCTGCACATCCTCCATGTGAACAGATTTTGTTTTTCAGAGGCAACCACAACTTCCCAAGCCTCAGCCTACTGCCTGTTGTATGTAATAGCACAACTGTATTTGTTGTACATGGCATTTGTAATGCAGTATTTTTAATAGTGGAGGCAATGGCAAAGGTATAGGGAAAAATAACCAAAACAACTTTGATCATTTAGTATTAAGGAAGTTTCCATTTTTAATGTCAACATAAAAGAGATTTTTTTTTTTTTTGAGGGAGCATGGGCTATTTCATCTCTACAATACTTATTAAGCAAACAGGTAGAAAAATAACTTATAACTTCCTAATAAACTTCCACTGCTTGTTAGTCTTCATCCAGTATCTATTTTATACTGATACAGATTTCTTGAAGGTGCAAAAATTGCAGTTATTGCATATCAAACTGAGTTCTTCATCACTAAGGTTCTTCTGATAGGGGTGTTTTTCGTCACAATCTTTAGAACATTTTTGAGGTCTCCATCTGGTAAGATCAAGATGTTCTTCAGGAGCATATGAGTTATTTTTATGTGTGTCTTGGTCTGTATACAACTGTATACTTCCAAGCTTTTGTATCTCATAACACAGGAAACAGAAGTTGGATGTAGCACACGTGAAAAGCAGCACAAATGGGGTGTAATGTTATGCACGTAATTCATAGAAAAGCCAAGCATGTTTTCTAGTTACCACATAAACAGCAGATTTAGTTGCTACTGGCTATGAACCAGTAGATTAATGGTCAACCAGAAGACATTGTTTGATGATGTCCATGGTGTTTTTCTCCTTTGCTAGGCAATATTATTAAAAGTGAAATGAAAAAAAACCAGAAGCCCTTAGCATACCCACACCTTTTAAAATGATGTTTGTGTCTCTTCAGCTGGCTCAAAGCCCAGGTTGCTTCTCCCCTCTTCACCATAAGGGTTCACCTCTCCACTGTTTGATCCTGCTTCACCTCTGCTTTCTCTTGCTCTCCTGTAATGAAAATTCATTTTATATTAGAAAGTTCCTATTCTGTTCAAGTCCATCTGGGTCCCCAGGATCCCTGACTGTAAATAATACTGTGTTTAACTGGAAATACTTATATAAAAGAAGAACTCAAGTTAGGTTTAAGAAGAACTGTAGCAAACCTCCTATGTTCTTAGAAACCCTCTTAGTGGAGAGACATAGAAAACCAACCAAGCTATATTGTTGTTAATGCAATAATATTTAAGGAAAACTTCATTACTGTACAGCCTACAATAAGATTACAGAAAATTATAGGTGCTGATAAATGTGAGCAACTCTGCTGTTGGAGAAGGCACCATGTTCCCAGCAGGACATTCCATCCTCCTTGCAGCAGGGATGGCAGAAGCCTGGCCACCCTACGGCTCCCTGTGGCCACAGCACTGGTTAAACTGATGACAACAGGGAAATTGCACTAAGCTGCCAAAGCTCCATGTACCTTTAGATATCACTGTTGCTAGGAGAGGGATAATAAGCTTTCACTCCTTAACTTGCTTCAGGTAAACTGGGCAGCCTAATTTGTAAAAAACCCTGATGATTAATTATCGGGAAATCTTCCAGTGGTCATGGTCATAGTATCAAAAAATATTACTCACTTTTTGCGATCTCTTTGCCCAGTGATGATCAAGACAATAACTCCAATGACAACCAGACTTATGACCACCCCAAATACAATTAACCAAACGGTGACTGGTGGTTCGTAAGGTGCAGCCAGAGTTGGAAGTATTCCCACAAACTCCAGTGTGTTATCATCCAGTCTGAAAGCCTCATTGATTCGTCCCCGAGACATCCTGCCATTGAATGCAAATTCAAAGAGTTTCACACACTTATTGGAAGGAAAGGAACAGTTTTCAGTTGTTTTATAAATCTCCAGTGTGCCAAGCTTTCTCTGAACTGCTCAGTTGAAAAGGCTGCAGAGGAGATATTGCTAAACCCATTTTCCTTCTGGCATTTGAGTGACAACCACAGGAACTTAAACCCTTAACCTATTTCAGCTTAACTGACATGTTCAGACGCTGTATGGACTCTTAAACTCAGTCTTAACATTTATCAAATGAACCTTCTGATCTTCTTCTCTATTTGTATTTTGCCCTTCATTCTCTTTACTGTTTCTTGCCTATCCAAAAGTTTCTTAGATATGACACATAAAACCCCAGCTTTGACATCTTACCTGTTTCCCTTCTGCAATCTTATACAATTTTGATTCTTGTATTTTTCACTGCCCTGGAAACCCTTTCCCTGGTATACCATCCGGGCCTGGTTTTTCCCTAAATTTCCACATCTGCTGTTGAGTGCTAACCCAAGAGTGACTTTCACAGCCACATTCTTTTCCCTTAGTTCACCAACTTATCTCACTGCTTTTTCAACCCCATCTCATGTTGATGCTGCTTTTAGATTTCTGCCCTCTTCATTTCCCATTGCACGTTACCCATGATCTTCTGCAGAGTTGCAGTTTTACTTATCATTTTTATAGCAATGACTTACAGTGGTGTCACACTGTGCTATAAAAGAGCTGTTCATTGACCTGTAAGTAGAAACTAGCTCCTGCTCTGACCTCTTCTAGATAATCAAATACATCTGGCTGTCTTTCTAGTACACCATTATTCTGGAGTCCTTGTTAACAATAATTCTTTCACTGAATTTTCATTAATGAGAGGAAGAACACATGTATGCATGCACACATCGCTACTGTAGTCTGTATTTCAGAATAAAAAATAGTTCCTTTTAAAGTTTGAGCAATTATGTCTGCTGGCAAGGTATGATGCAATGAGATGTGTTTTGGCAATTTTACAAGCCCCCTGAAGCATTTTACATTGGCTGTTGTCCAAGACACCATCAGATAGATGGACTGTTTTCTTTCTGTCATAATAGTTTTCTTCCTAGTTTCTCTCATCCCACTATTTCCATTTTAACTGCAATATTGACTTCCTTGTCACTGCTTCTGCCTCAGATGACTTAAGCAGTGCTTTCTCTTCCACCCTTTCATCTGGTTCTTTGGTTGGGGGTTTTTTCCCCAGAGAGCAAAATCTCACCTGATGGCATTTTCCACGTCAGCTTTGGGCACAATATCACTGATATTACCTGGCATGCTGACAGTGATGTAGAAGGAGATCCTTTGTGTCTGTTCCCCAACATGAATGTCAGTAATTCTGAAGGAGAAACAGAAGAGAAAGGTTATTTTCATTGCTGAGCTGACATTAGCTTTAAATTCGGGCAAGTGAACAGCTGTGTTTGATTGGCATTGCCAGGGGTTTAGTTTATGCTGGGGAATGCTTTCAAGTGAAATCAGCTGGGAAGTGAAATCAATTTTCCTGCCAGAATTTCTTTTTCTATGTGCGAATTTGTATCTCGAGCTGGAGAGAGTCTACCTCACACCTAAGACAATCCTTGGTGTAATTTTCCACAGCACATAATCACTTGCAGAACAGAAAGTGCTTGGGATTGGCCTCATGGATGAGGTGACATATGAAGTACCAAGTGAAAAAAAAAAGCTTTCTTCCTTTTTTCTAGAGTAGATTCTAGATATTACATGACTGATGTTCTATAAAGTAGTATCGAATAGCTTCAGTAGACAGCTCCTGAACATTATTGAAGATACTTAATCAAAATAGTTGTTTTCCTTACCAAAATCATTTTCAGGTGAAAGATTTTGTTTGTAACTGAGCTTAGATAAGATTAATAAGTCTGTACCAAATTCTAGTGCTTTATAGTCAACATGTTTATCTTTCCTTGGCCCCAGACCTCTTGGATATTCAGTATCATACACGTATATTGCTAGAAATGTTTATTTCTAATAAGTGTACCTTCCCTGATGTTCCTGTGTAGGTGTTGAGCACAAATTGTCAAGGTTCATCTCCATCACTGATAAGCTGTTGGAGACAAAGCTTTCTTACCTAACTTTAGCACATTACTCCTAAACTTCAGGCTCTTGAGTGGAAAGACACCATGTACCCAAGCTGGCGTCTTGCCTTTTGCGAACAGCTGATGTTTGACATTGTTTCTGTCACCTTACATTTGACAGAAGGCACAATTAATCCCACCAGTTCATGCTGTTAGCCAACCAGAAGCAATGCTGGCATAGCTGGCACAATTAAGCAAGCCACTCACTGGAAGTCAACTTCCTGTTTCTTCACCTCCGCAAAGTATTTTCTCATGGCATAGGCGACGGATGACTTGAACAAAAAGAGCTCACTTTCATCCCATTCATACTGCAGAAACAGCACAAGAGAAATTCATCAGAGATGGCAAGAAATCAGAGACACTGAGAAATCCTTCTAAAAAGAAATAGCAATAGTAATGCTTGGCATGCGCTTCAGTATTATTTATTTGTGCCACGGTAGCACATCAGAAACTGACCCCAACCCTTGAGCTCTGTTAATCTGGGCACTGTGCAGGAGAATAACCAAGGAGGCATCCCTGCTGCCAGACATCATGCTGTCCCTCTGCAATCTCTGGTACCTTTATATGAGACTGCTGAAGATGCTGCAGTCCCAGCACATCTCCCTGCCTTAGAGGGAGGAAAGGCATCAGCAAGGCTATTCCTACAAAATATTGTGCATTCTCTTTGAATTTTAAATATTTCATTATTTAGATCTTGTTTTAATCAGATAATTTTATTTGCAGACCTGTTCTATTAAGGACAAGAACCTTTGTGGTAGAGTTGTGTGAAGGTGGCTAATTTATTTGCTTGATGAGCTGGGATTTTTGTTTGAGGTCTGTTTTGGTAAAAAACTCTTGGCATCAGTACTTCTGCAGCAAGCACATATTTGTTGTTTTTCCCTGGAGAATACATAGGTGATATAAAAGAAATGTACTGCCTGTGTGCAGGCTTCTCTTGGCCTGCCTTATGAGTCCAAAGTTTTTCACAGTGGAAAACAAAAACAGCTTCTCTAGGGCAGGAACCAAGAGCTGTACAGGGGGCAAAAACCACCACAGGAGGTGATAAAGCAGCCTGGTCTGTTGTGCAATAGCATGTGCACACAAAGGGAAAATTCCCAACTGAATTCTGTGGCAATATCTTTTTATTCCCCCAAGGCATAGATTTGATTGCATTTATGGTACCCAGGCAGGAAGGCCTATAAATGCTGTCAGTGATAGACTTACACAGCCCCTGACTTTCTTGAGTGCTATTCAGGAAGGTGTGGTAGAAGGCAGCTCTGTTTATAAACAGGATTTATAAAACCCAGCTACATATTTCAACCGTGTCCACCTCTTGACACTGATATAAAATAAGAGAGATGTATAAATATCTATGAGGAAGACAGGGATAGACAGGGATAAACTGTTTAGCTGGATCTGTTGCAATAGGACAAGGAGTAATGGTTTTAGACTAAAAGAGAGTTGATTTAGATTAGTTACTAGGAAGAAATTCTTTACCGTGAAGGTGGTGAGGTGTTGGAACAGTTGCCCAGAGAGCTGGTGGATACTCAGTTTCTGAAAACTTTCAAGGTCAGGCTGGGTGAGGTTTACAGCAACTTGATCTAGCTGAGTATATCCCTGCTCATTGCAGCAGGGTTGGGCTAGCTGGTCTTTAAAGCTCCCTCACAACATAAAGTGTCCTGATTCTATTAATACAGGGGAGGAAAGAGCAGAAAGAACCCACTGCTGTCAGTCCGTTCAGGACCAGGTCCCGGGAAATGCACAGGTACCCAAAGCCACAGCAATCAGAGCAGTCCCCGTGGCATTTGGAGGGCAGGTGCTGTTCCAGCCCTCTCTGTTCCCACCAGGAAAGGCTGAGGCTGAGTCCCCTTTGCGAGGCAAACGCCCCCAGCTTTCTCCTGCTTGCACAGCCCTGCACTGAAGAACCTCTTCTTGTTACTGCTGCTGCCTCCGGCAGCTGGCACTGTTCACTATCACAGCTAAGAAGCTATTGTTAGGGTTTCTCAATTTTCTATTTATGCCCAACATCTGCAGGCTTGCAATGCTGCTTTTTTTATTATTATTATTTTTACCAGGATCTAATTGAGCTTGATTCCTCTACTGATGCTTTCTATACTTAGCATGTTAACTCTTTAATCATTTATTCATTTCTCTAGTTTATATTTTGTCTTTTTCAGTCTAATGTATTTTAATTGCCACTGTGCCTCTCAATTGCCTTTATAAATACTATTACTGGCTGTGTGGATGGGAAGTACCTGGCTGGCTTCTGATGTGTGTTTGAGTTATGACTACCCACACAGCTTCCCCAGGCATCTCAGGAACCCACCTTATGCTGTGCGTTACAGAAGCCGCTTTGCTTCCAGGGAGAAATGAACTCTGCCAAGCACCTCTACTCTGTTACACTGTGCTTCCTCCAGGATCCCACATGTGACTTGAAAGACAGTGCAAGTGTGGCCTCTGATTCATAAAGGATTTTTCATTGTAAAATACATCTAAATGCCTGCAGGCTGACAGCTCTCAGCTCCCTAACACTGTCTTGTGTGGCAGCCCTTTACACCGTGATCATACACATGGCATTGACCTGGATGAGAGGAGATATGACACAGAGCCTGTTGAATAAATGGTGGAGAATTTTGAATAAATGTTTGAAGAGGGGTCTGGTTTTCAAGTGGCAGTCAGGGGCTCGTGCTCCTGGAACTGTTTATTTTAAATATGACAGACCCCAAGGGATTCAGTGGGGATCTTGTAGCACTTTCCCTTGTGTGGGCACTTTCATAAAGCCCCAGCTGAAGCAAAGCTGTGGATGTTTCAGCCTCAACAGCTGCACTGGTGATCCAGGGATGCTGCGGCTGCAGCTCTAATCTCATCAGCCTGAAAACAATTAGCAGGGTAATTGCGGCAGTGCACGCTCTGGTACAGCTGGCGTTGAGCCCATCTGAGAGTCTGGATGTTTAATTTGCCAGAACTTTGGGCTATTGAAACTTCCGTGCTGGTACCAGCCAGGGTTGAGTCGCAGCCGAGAGCCTGTGTGAGCCAGGGCTGCCCCGTGCCCCCAGCACAGCTGTACCTCTGCCCAAGAGCAGGAATCTTTCCCTGCCTACTCTCTCCAGAGCTAATGAGCACAAATGCAAAAATGTTTGCTGGCATACTCAGAGTGCTTTGTGCTGTTAGGTCAGTGCAAAGCAACTCAAAGTACACCTTAAACAAACAGTTGCATGGGGCCCACAGCTTCTGTGCTTTGTGAGCCATGAAAAGCACCCAAAACACATTGCTCTGCATAGATGGGCTGAGATTCCTGCCCGAGATTCCCCCTGCCTTTTCTCTATGCCAGTTCATGCATGTACCATTACCTGCTGCTGCCATACCTGCATTCAGCCATGTCCCTGGAGGCTCAGCATAAAGGAAATTTGTGGGGAGGCAGAAAGCAACTGAATAGAAAAGGTTTCTTGCAAGTTGGTGATGTGAACTGGTTTTGAGAGGAAAATGTATGGCTTGCTCTTCAGAGCTGAGGAACCTACCGTCCATAAAATAATTCAAATTAAGTAATCTGTATGAGATTGTTTTACAGCTGCTCAATTGCACAACAAAATACCATGATGGCTAAAGGCAGGCATAAAAATGATATTAAGCTAAACATTAACCATAATGACTAATAAATGTGTTGTAATATGGAACCTTTTTCATGCTGTTGATACCAGTTTTGAATTGTATCTAACTCAACTAGGCAGTCTAGGAAGCGATAAAACTCCAGTGGGCCTTGCATGTGAGAGAGTGATAGAAGCAAGAGCATCAATTCACATGAAAAATGAGCCCGTGGTTTGTGTCCTTGCTAGTGCACTAGGCTCCAACACGCAGGTCTAAATGACCTGCCTGATGACATGCTCATTCTTGGAAAATTACTAATGTCCTGCAAGGTGAAAATGGCTATTAACAGGAATGAAGTGTCTGCGCTCAAACCTTCTACACTGCCTCCATGAGATTAGCATAAAGAGGAAGAGTTAGAATAAGGAGTGAATTTTCAGCCTGGGTTAAGCAGATGGGCTAAGCCAATGCTCTGCTTAAAATCGTAAAAGCCATCTTCGGCTTTGATGAGATTTTTTTCATTGCTGTAATACATTTTATTGGACCAGCTGGTATAATTGGGGAAAGCAGACAAGCTCTCAGGAATGAAAGCCCTTCTCCTCATCTGAAACAGAAGCAGCTGCACTGCACTGTCCCCTGCAATCTCAATAACAAAGCTGCCTCTGTATCAGGGTTGGAGGGCAGGGAGGCAGCTGAATATATCAGGGCCTGGAAATATTACAGTAAACAGGCAAACAAAAATCTACAGAGAAATGCTAACAGATTTCAGTTTGAAATCAAGAGCATTTTAGAATACAGAGTGGGATCCACTGGCCTGCTTTTAAATGTAAAGTAGCTGCTCTAATAACTTCTGAAGGCAGCCACCATAGCCATGATAATGGCAATTAGAGGAAATTAGGTAGAAGCTTTATGTGGACACATCAGCAAATCTGAGAAAAATACAGCCATTTTCATGTACACAGATTCCCCCATGTTAGGCCTCCAGGCCTGTTCTGTAGGAGGCAAAAAATCGTGATTGGTATCTCTATAGAATAACTCAATTCATCTACCTGAGATGCCTTTCCTAAAATGGGTGGCATAACTCTCTGGAGAAATTCTTCCACTAATTCTAGAGGGAGTCTTGACCACAAACTCAGACAAGACATCCTATGTGTGATAACCCTTCACCTGAGCTGACGCCACCCTTCAGACACAAAGATCAGCTATACCCTGACCCATTTTATGAGCACCATCATCACAACACATCTGTTGCCCAAGCAGTAAGAAGGGTGCCACAGGACAAACACACTCACCGCCTGGTCCCCCAGAGCTGACTTCAGGCTGATGCGCACTTTGATGGCATTGCTAGTATCTGGTTTAAAAAGAAACAAGGGCCATGTTAGAGCTGCAGCAACAAAAAGTCTGTTCCTGGGAAATGCTGAAGTGGCTAAAGTTTCCTTATAGGTTCCCCTGCTCCCCTTGGAGAGCTTGGTGGGCCTGGTTTTGTTTCCCTTCAGTCATCTCTGCTGCAAACACACTCATCTGAGTTCCCAAGTCTGGTTTCGTAGAAGATAGAAGGAAAATTCCTCTTTTCCACCACTAAGAATGAGCAGCTTAGATGGAGATGCTGGTGCCTGGTTAGGTGAATCCCACTGTCAGAGACTAGCACAGGGCTGTAAGAGTTACGGTGCTCTCCAGTGCTGGCAGCAATTACACATATATAACCTGGCTGGTTTATCACTCAGTGTCACAATAAGCTGAAAAATGCATTTTTCCATAGTCTCCTCCTTTTCGTCACCTTGAGCTCCCCTCTTTGACTAACACATATCAGCAAAAAGCATAGCAGTAATTTTTTTGTACTGGTTTGCCCCCAAGCTTGGCTCCCACCGTGGCTCCCAGCCCTGCAATACAGGCACACTGCTTTCAGGCGAGTGCCACACAAGACCAAGCTTCTGGTCTTTCTTCCTTCTGTACAGTCATCCCACACTCTGAGTGCTGCCATTATGAGAAAAAAGACACCTCAATTTCTGAGAACTGGGTGGGGCTCTGACAAACATGTGTTCTGACTTCTCCAGCTCTGGCCATGAGGAAGCCAGTCTGTCTTCCTGTGAGTAAAACTTACAGCTCAGTGTTTATTTCCCATAACCCTGCTTTTCTAGGGAGAATAGCCTCCGACAGCTACAAGGGAGAGGGACTTTGCTAATCAAACAAGTGTCTTTAAATCACCCACAAGCCATACGTACATGGAGCCCAGTCTGTTTTCCAGCCAATGAATCTGCCGGAATTGTTTTTTTTCAGCCACTCATATAAAGGTTCAAAGTAGTTGAGCAAGGGAGCTGCATTCATATATTTTTCTCCTGTTACGCTTTCCAGTGCTAGAGTCCAGGGCTTGGATCTCCCTAATTCCAGCAATTGTCTGTATATGTGGAATGAGAAGTAATATGTTATTGCCATGTTCTGTCTAGACGACAAAAACATTCTGTGATCAGTATGAAATTGTTCTTTTTTGCTTCTGAATTCACTCCTTTCTCCTATTATTCCTATTAATAAAAATATTTTATTCCCACAAACAAGTAATTAAACCTTTGATGTTTAGAACCTTAGTGTACGTAAATGTAGTCAACTTGTCAAAACGAATTGAGCAGGTATATGCTAAATTTCCAAGCTAGGTTTATTCTTGATGCAACCTCATTGACTGCAGAAATTTTCAAGGTTGACTTAGGCTTTGTTATACTCTGATTTATTACATGTGAGAATTTTTTTACCTGAGTTTCTGACCAGCTGCAGTGGAATTGGTAATGTCACACTTGTGAAGAGGGCCGGCATGGTTAGCTGCCTTGCAAAGTGCCTCCTGGAACTGGAACTGATAGATGGTGCGGGTGTAATACCTAAAGGAAGGGCAAGGAAAAGGGAGGCACAGGTTTTATTAGTTGTCTGTCAAGGAAACCTGCAAGCCCTTGGCCTTTGAAAAGCTCTGCTGTGTCAGCTGTCACTCCTGCTTGGAAGACCGCACTGCAGGGAGAGAGGCCAACTGATATTTATAGGCTAAGCTAACTCAAATGTAGCAAAATGCCAAGATCAAATGGACTAGAAGTGCCCCAAATCTGTTTGTTGCCACATAAATCAGGAGAGAGTAAAGTTTTTAAGGTCCAGCTCTCTGCTCTGAGCCCTCTGAATGAGGTGGCTGGGACACAGAGGACATCCAGGGCTACATGGCATTGGCCCAAGTGACATGGGGCACAGTGATTACCCAGGAGACAAACATCTCATACAGAAGTGCTCCTGCTAGTTTGAGGGCAGCATGAAACTTTTCTGTTCAGCAAGAAGCTCAGCAGACTCCTCACCACTCAGAGATTATTATGGAACAACCCCGATGTGCAGAGCAACACTGCCATTGAAATCAGCAACTTTCAGTCTGGGCTTTCAACAAAATAAAATTGGGTTCTGAGACTCTCCAGCAGATGTTTTAGGTAGCTGGGGCTTGTTCTGTAGACAAAACTTAAGTCATGAATTAAACACCGCAGTACCTTATGAAGGAGTAATCATTGGCCACATGAAACAGTGCGGCAGGGTCACAGTAGGTTTCATCATGAGGGACTGGTTCCACAACACCAACTATGTCTCTCCTGGAGGTGAAGGAAAAACACAGGGTTTCTGTTTATAGAAAATAAGGAAAGGTAATCTAATTCATCTTTTCTTCTGTTTTGTCTGATACATATGGACACCTCTCTCACTTCCAAACAGAAGAATTCCATACAGCTCCCAGTCACCCCAAGCGAGTTCTGCTCCACAGCTGGAGACCACAGAGAGGAAGCTGCTTGTAAACTCATAGTGCAAGGAAGGGATCTGTATGATAGCAGGGTGTGCAGAGAGCAATTAGTGGTATGAAATAATCTACAGGACATGAGCTTCACACACACAGCCCTCACGCCCTGGGCCATCCCCAGTTTAGAGACCTGCATTTTTGTTCTGGGTAAGGGCATGCAGAGACTGGGCAAAAGGTAGATGGCCTCCAGCACCACTGGGCTGGAAATGAGCTTTCTCTTTGTTTTCCTCTCCTGAGAAGTACTACAGAAACAAACCTATGCCTTAAGTTCTGAAAATGGTAATAAGCTTCCATGCAAATATTTTTCATAAACCTGTATTTCAAGCAGAGAGCTTTGCAGTACCACTGCAACAGATGTGATAAGCTTCCCTGAACAATTTGTCATTCTCTGTTTCTCTGACATGTCTGCTATTTTGAATACATTGAAGCTGATTGATTTTTACAGTGGGTCAGGAGGCTTACATATATCAAGTTTTATTATAGATTCTGTTTGCTGATGGAGGCTTACTCCTTGTGTTCGAGTTCAGGCTCCATTTTCAGTGTGAGGCTTGTCTGGTTACTTTGAATTTTTCTGCCCTCATTTTAAAACCAACCTGGGAAATTACAAACTCCAGTCTGAATCATACTGATTTTTAATCTTGTGCTCCAAGGTGCTGAAAATAGACTGATTGATGGGCATAATCTGAAAAGGCACCTCTGGTTGTTACTTGCTGAGGGAACGGTATTTTCTTTACCAAGAAAGGTGGTATCTTAGTACACAAGAAAGTAAAGATTCAGTCTGAAATCTTTCAGACAATTTGCCTCCAAAACCACTATACGGTGGGGAGGAAACACAAAGCAGAGAAGTGCGCTCAGATACTTGGTGGATTGAGATCTGCATGCTTCTCTGGCTGGCAAGTACAGTGGACTTCACTTTCCTCTTGTCCTTAAGGATGTGGGGAGCAAACCAGAGCACATGATCCATGAGACTTAGAGAAGGGCTGTGATTTAGCTATGAAGATGTCTTGGGGAATGTGTCAGGGGGACAGAAGTGCTGATCTGAAACAGGCCATGCAAAGGCCATGGGCTGTCTTTACCAGGAAGCTGACACTGGAAACAAGAAGGAAGTTTTTTGAGAGGCTGGGTAAACTCCTAGGGGATGTACACAGAGTTAATGGGGACACATGGCTTATGAGCCATTGTCTGCACCACCATTGGGTACGTCTAGCTGGCACTCTACTGGTATTTTTACAAAAACACCCAGAAACACAGATCCTGCCCTATGGGGGCACAAGCCCCTCAGTATGTTGAGTAACTAGTGTTGAGTTTGCAGGTTCATATGAAAAAAATCCCCTTTGTTTCTCAAACTTACTTCATCTCCCACCACCGTTTGGTCCATTCCTGCTTTGTAATCTCACCCCTAAACACCATCCACCTCCACTTCTCCAGCATGTAAGTAAAAGGCATTGTTCCAACAATCGTTAGTGCTTGTTTGAGCAGAAAGTTGATTTCAGTTTCTGAAGAGAGAAGAAGTTAAGGTGATGGTTATGGTAGCAATTAGTATCTGATTAGATGGCTAAAGTTACTTCTCTTTACAGCTAATGATTACATCTTGTTTGAATTACGGATTTTCACTAAAGAAAAAGTGGAAGGAAGAATACTACTGAAAACAAACCATGAGATAAGATCATTTAGGAATTGTACAGTTTTGTCTCTCTCTCTTTCCCCCAAACTCTTAAACAACCTAGTCCTTTGACATTTACATTTAATTACCCATCACTGAGAACCTTTCCAGTCTCCAGGGAATCTTGAGCTGAAGACATCCCAAAACGTATAAAATGTGTATCTTCATCCATCTAAGGCTCAGAAGCCAGATGAACTGCATTATAATGAGGGCTTGCCTAGGTTGTCACTCAATATCCACTTAAGCGGGAGATGTAAATCTCAAGGTTTCAGTTTCATTTGAACTGCTAAATACATATCTTGATAGAGATATGTATGGATTAATGCAACAGAGATTGAAAAGAGTTTTGGAGACTCATCTAAATGAACTACAAAGTTTTAAGGATGAATTGTTAGGTACTGAGGGTAATGAAGTGCTAGCTATTTCTGTCTAAATTATGTAGCAGCATTGTAAAGCAGAGATCCTTGCTTCACAATGTGATTTGGGGAAAAAATAGTATTTCTGGTAAATTAGAGGAATAAGATTTTCAGAAGCCTGTCAGTTGATCGCTGAGTTTGCAGGCACGATCTGCTACAAAATAACTCCAGCAAGTGCTTTCACATAAATATAAAATATTTATGCATTTATTTACCTTCATCCTCTTGGAAAGTTGGCTCTAGGAGATCAAGAGATTTCAAGTGCTGAGGAGTGGCTGCAGAAAGTGACATAATTTCACCTACAGCTTCGTGGAAGCCCTCATTGGCACCACTCCTCAGCAGGTAGGGTTGCCCCGCGTACGCCATGTCGTACTCAATGTGGCCCATCTCGTGGTGTGCAGTCAGGAAGTCATCCATGGTCACTTGGGTGCACATCTTGATCCTGCACACCAGAACAAAGTGTCTGTGGTTAGAGACACAGTGGCCCAGAGAGAGCCTGCCTGAGCTCTGTCTGCCACAGCCATGGGGCAGAGCCCCTCGGGCTTGCAAATGCCTCTTGCCCCTTGCAAAACCTGGGCAGCTACGTCCTAGTATGAAGTTCAGATCCTCCTGCTACAGCAAGACTTCATGGGCAACTCAGCAAAACACCTTCAGCCACCTTGAAATTGTCCAGGGAGTAAGAGAAAACTGCTGTTTTGTGAGAACAGCTGTCCCCTAAAACCTGGCAATAAACTCACTGTATGTGTGGGAGTGAGTAACCACCACCAACCTCAGGAAGATAATAATGTATAAAACCCTGTGTGCTGGTGACTCCTGCTACTTCATCCTCATGTAGGTACTATTCACTAAAGGGATATCTTCCAAATAGGATTTCTTTTCACCTTCCCCAGACTGCTGAGGTGTGATGCTGATGTGCTCCACTAAGACTCTGCTGGGCACCAGCCTCTTTCCCTGGGCAACTGTGGGGACTGCAAGAGGGGTCAGAATTTCTGCGAGAAGTATTCATTGTGTGGAAACTTGCTGTCCCACTCCTTTCCCAAATATGGAAGAGACTGATGGATTTTCATGAAACTGGATAACTCTGCTAAAGATAGACAGTGGGCTCCCAGGAGATTTTCCCTTGCTACCCAGGAACCCGCTGCCATTGCTGCAAAATGTGCAGCTGTCCACAAATCTCACTGGTATCCACACACATTTCTGCTTATTTGTTAAGCCCTAGAACAATCATCATTCGTACAAATACTAGTCACTTCTCTGCTAAAATTTGAGAGTAGATCTTGAGTAGATCTTCACAGGAAAAGTTACACAGAAAAGTTTACAGTCCCACAGGATCCCTGCTCTCTTGTCTTCCTTCCCCCACTTATCAGCCAGAAAAAAAATAAAGGAGAAATTCTAACTTAAATCAGCATGGTGCTCCTTTAGTGAAAATATGTTTGTTCTAGGAGGTGGTATAAAAAGGGGTCACAGCAATTCCAGTACCTGTAATCGTTTTTGCCCAGGTCCCATGCTGTAGGATGGCAGACAACCTTCCTGTTGTCGGTCGGCTCTGTGAGCATGGAGTTTGCCCAGAAGCCCTCAGTCATCTTATCAAGACCAATGGAAACGAAGAAGGCCTCAGCAGCTTCGAATATTTTAATTGCATCCCATTGCTGAAAGAGACAGTGCCACCATTAACCACGACTTCTGTATGGAGCCTGTTCCCAACGTCCTGCTTAATGCAGGGCAGCTGACTTCACATTTATTTCCCAGGAGCTTTACACCTGCACCTGGCCTATTGAGAGTAAGTCAGTAGTGTTTGTCTTTGGCACTTCTTTAAATTCTGCTGGGAACTGGAATTAAGTGTTTTCCCTGCAAACAAAATAGGTTTCTGCACTCAGAGGTTCAGCATAAAGCACTTGACCCAGACCAGAGAAGCTCTCAATAAAAGACAAGCTAAGATAAAAAATTCATTCCTGTCAGATCAGTTGTATGTCAGATCTGGGATCTGACCCTTCAGCCACTTCATTCAACTTGGGGACAACTCATTTGAGGAAGTGGAGCTGCATTCCCAGCAGATGAGCATGAGAGATTTCAGCCAGAACCATAAAACCTGGCAAATGTATCTATAGGAGTTGCTTATCAGATTTTAACTGCATGGTAAGGTTCAGGATAATTCTGCCTTTCAGCAGTTTTATTACTCTACCCAGCAGGAGCTCTGCATTTACTGGGCTGAGCTCTCACAGAGACCTGGCTGGCAAACAGCTCATCTGGGTGGAAATCCCAAAGTGGGCACACCCACCAACAAGGATGAGCCCACCCATTGCTCAAAGGCTCTGTAAATAATGCTTCCCTTCTTGAAGTGGTACTTCAACAGACACACATTTATGACTACAAGGGGGTCAGTGGTGTAAAACAGAGGTGAGATTAATGCAGACTTGTGCAAACTGCTAATGAATCAAATTCAACTATTCCTTCTCTTACCAGTATAACATTTTCATGGAGTGCTGCCTATGACAGGAGAGTAGATTTAAGGTGAATAAAACAATAGAATAGAAAAACAGAATAGAAATCAAATTCTACCTATCCCTGTAGCTTACAAAAGGACTGAGGCTTTGGCAAGACTACAGCAAATTATCTTCATCCATGTTCTCGGTCTGGTAAAGGTGCTGTCACAGCTGTTAGCCCTACAGATCTCAAACACAGGTCTTAGGGTGCTATGCAGTTATCAAAAGATAACAGGCAGCATTGCAGTTTCGCTAGCTGTATCCAAATAAACAAGACTGAAAAAAATAATACAAACTATTTGATTATGGTAATGACTGGCAAAGGTCATATTTGATACCAGCCCACTCCAGGAGTTCTGAAATATTTCTAAGTACAAAATATATCTCTTAATAGATAAGTGTCTCTGAGGAAAATAGACTTGGAGACAAGATTAAGGGAGTCAAAGAGGGTGGAGGAAAAAAGAGAACAGCTAAGGGGATAGGTACAGTACAAAATGCATAAACACTTTCAGATGAAAATCCAAAAAAAGGATGCAAAAAGCAACATGTTGTTGGCAGGGTGTCTGCCTGAGGGCAGCCATGGATTTCTAGAGAGCAGCTGATTTGTGGTGCATAACTTTTATACCACCTAGATTTGTTACATAATGCATATTGCATAAAGGTATGTCTTACCTTTTCAACCATTGCAGAAGTTACATCAATGTTTGGTTTGGCTGGATAGGGAACAGTCAAGGCATACAGATTTGTCCAGAATCTACCCCACATATCACCTTCATAAAAAGAGAGAAACAAAGAAATACTTTAAATTATTTATTATGTATTGCTCAAAGGTGCCAGACAGGTCTGTAAATTGTGCAGTGTCAAGAATAGGGACTCCTATACATCTAATCAGGCCTGATCCAGATGTGGATGGGAGCAGTTCTGAAAGGTCATGCATAGGTCAAACTCAGATCAAGAATCCTTTCATTACCCAATATCAGCTATTCTTGTATAATATAGTTTCAGGACTGATCACATTCCTAGTGGTGTATGAAAACAGAGCATCCTTTTTGTTAGTCCACATGATTGTTGTGCCATGGTCAGATATATAACAGTTACAGCAGCTTAATGCTGCATGCTGTGAAAGCCAAGTCAGGAAACGTGGGATCTTAGAGTAAAATTTGAAAGGAAAAGCAAGTCTCTCTGAAACTCTCATTTCTAAGGAAGACAAGTGCTGCAGAGGGGAGGGAAATGTCCCAGCCCAGTACTAGAATTTTGTACTGTGTGAGGTTTGGCGAGGATGAGAACCCCTGCCTTCCCTTCCTGCCACTGCTGCTAAGCATTTGTGTCATCTCTGCTAGGAATTTATCCATTTCTCTTCTACCCTTCTCTTATCTGTAACCTTTTTGTTAATATCCTGATTAAACAGACAGATTACTCTCCACCCATGTGCCCTGAAGGTGATTGTCTTGTGCATAAAGTCAGGTTTGCACGACACGGACGCATTGACATACCCAGTAAGTGAGCAGGAAGGCATCCTGTGGAGCTGATGAGCTTGGGGCCATACGCTTGCTCCAGCTTGTGTCTCACATAGGCATGCAGCTGCTCATACAGAGGTTTTATCTGGAGGCAGAGGAAGAGAAGGAAACTTTTTTTTTTTTTTCCACTTTGCTCTATTCCGCTCATCACTCCTAAACAGAGAGCCTCAAAGCTGCCTCTGACAAAATTCTCCCAGCAGGTAAGTGCACCCCAAAACTGCAGCTGAGCTTTACCCCCTGCCTCAGGGCTCAGGCACTGAGGCCAGATTCCAGCCACAGAAGTCCTGTTCATGTATGAGGAAAGGAGCATTGCTATCTTTGGAGCGGGAGTATCAAGGATGCCATCTACCCCATGGACCCTACCTGGAAGAGAGACATGGACCTGCAGACCTCTCTCTTTCCCAGCCTTTGGGGACCAAGCTGGTCCTTGAATGGCTGCAGAGGTAGAAATGTCATGTATGTCTCCTCACATCTGTTTCTGTTAAACCCATGTAGACTGAGATCAGCCAGTTTAAAGGTTTCATCTTCCTTCATAACATCAGCATATGAGCCCACCATTTCAAAACACAACCCTGCAACCCAGGTGAGAGCTTTTCCTGCCTCTACCTGCTCAAATGTCTTCTCCACATCTTTGATCAGCTGGTCACGGCTGTATTTGTAATCTTCTGGAGACTTTGCTTCATAATTTGCTCTCCAGTAGTCTCCGTAGTCAGCATAATCTGTAAAGCATGGATGCATCCCATGAGGACACCAGATGTGGCACTGCTTTGGTCTGCAGGAGAAGTGCAGCACCCTGCTGATCCCATGCAGACCTGCAGCCTTCCCCCAAAGCAAAGCAGCAAAGTGCAAGATAGTTTGGGTTTAGCAGAAAGGGAAAAGCTTCCCTGAGGGTCTGTCTCATGAACATGCAGGTATGGGAGATTTCCAAGAAATTCAGAAATTGCAGACACAGTTATCTGCTAGTTAAGGTCATTCTATCTGGAGATGGAGGTCAAAGGAAATCAGGAATCCTGGCTGGAGCTCCTGTGGCTATGAGGGACAGTGGCCTCTGCTCAGGCTGGATGCTAAGGGGTTCTCAAAGAAGGTATAAACTGGTGGACGTTGAATATGGGCCTGCTCTTGCAGAAACTAAAGCACGAGGACAGAGGTAGACACCAGAAGTGACATTCAGCTCCCAGTTCCACTAAGTCTTCCAGTCCAATGAGCTCCAATCAAGTCTGAAGTAAAAATGGCCCCTAGCCAAAGTCTCTTCCTTAGTGGTACGGAGGAAGGCCGTAATGACCATTTCTTAATATTTGGCTTTTTTCCCTGTCTTACTATTTGGACCATATTTTCTTATCTAGCTCCATCTTGACAGTTTTTGCAAAACAAGGAGCATGGGAAAGCAGGTGATACAGCTCAGTCTGGCCAAGAGACAGATGATGTGGCTGCTTCAGAAGCTATCTTCGAGGACCCCAAAAGAAAATTAAAGGCAGCTGCTATTGTTCCTTGAAAAGACAGTTCCATATGATTTGTGTGGAGACCTCAGACTGGAAGCACACTTCCCTTAGTACAAAATCGTTTTTGAACAGCCAGCTGCACCTGCTGTCCCAGGCCTACCAAATCCGATCATTCCAGCTAGGGAATAATGTTTATAAATCTACCAATGATTGTGGCTCCTGCAAGAAGGTCAAGGCCCATAGGAAAGAGGAGATGTCACCAAAACTCAGCAACACTCAGAAGTTGTTTAAATGGAGTGTGCTTGTCCATAAATCACAAATGGTGCAGTTCTGGATGGTATGTAATGAGGGGCACTGATGCATTATGGCCTTTGGGAAAAGTGCCAACAAAGAAGGGTCCCAACAAAAAGGTGCCTCTTGTTCCAGGCTGGGAAGAAACCTCTGAACTGGTCAATGGCAGCTGTCTGTATTGTTTCTTACATTGAGACATGCATACCAAGAGCAAATTATGTGCAAATTATGTATGTGTTTTGAATTTCTCGGAAAATTGTGTAAGACTGCAGTATGTTTACTAGTTTCTGGAAGCCGGACGGAAAAAAAAAAAAAAAAGAAAAAAGAAAAAAAGAAGTGACTTACTATTAAGCCTTGCAACCTCATTTTCAAGTTCAACATACTCTTCATATAATGGTCTCATCGCTCTGCCAACATCAGCTCTCCAGCCTTCCCAGGCCCACAGTCTCTCATGATAATCAGTGCTCTCAGCCATAATGGCATCTAGACCTGTCAGAACAGAAAAGTAATTCTGTTTTGCAAAAGCAGAATTTTTCTTTCACAGCTTGCGAATGAACCAAAGTGAAAGAAATTCATGAACAGAGAAGAAAACACTTTGTATTTGGTATACTGAAATATCCCATTATTTCATTGCATCCTTTCCTAATCTAAGGTTTTCCCTTTGTCTTTAAGAAGCATGGAGCACATCATGACTCTCTTAAATGCTCTCTCCACATTAACCTTCTTTAAGATGGTAGAATTCTCAGGACTGGCCTCAATGCAACATTGAGTCCAACAAGACTGATGGCAGGGAATAAAAGAATAGATTTTCTGTGATATAGGCAAACCTCAGGTGACAGGTAGGCTGCCACACAAGCAGGGAAGCCCTCCCCAAATTTTGTTTCCTACAAGCAGGAGACAGTACGTCTCGTGAGCAGAAGGTCCAAAGGAGGTCCCTGAACTGCAAGGTGCAATTAAACTATGACTAAGCTTTAGATAGCAGGAGATATCTGTTGAAATTACAGCATGTTCTTTTGCAGTCAAGAGCCATCCTTGGGCTTTCTCTTTTTGCACCCTCAGGGTGAAGGACACAGTAGGGGCAGTGGTTGGTGTCATACCTGGCTCCAGCACCAAACACTCAGATGGATTGTTGATTTTACAGACAGTCCCAGTGCTGTAGATGGTACTCATTGTATTTAGCACGGTGCCCAGCTGCAAGTTAGATGCAAGACAGCCTGTTAGAAACCCACTCTGTGCAAAATAACAGCCAATTATGGTAATTCCTTAAGAGCTAGAATCAACACTTCACCCACCAGCTTAATATTTAAGCATATGTTTGAGCTCAGAAGAGATTAATGAAAGAATTTGCCTAAATGCATTACTGAACCAGACCTAGCTGGAAAAGACAGATAATCTCACAAATATATGACGTAACCTACAGGTTCTTAATATCCAGTAAGACAGAGCTCTGGATTCAATGAGCACTGACTGCAACTAGAGAGCTATCAATACACAGCAGCAATAAAAAAATAAAGTTCAGCAATGTGCTTCCATAAGCACAAACCCACATAAACTCTGCAGGGAAGTTGTGGCTTTGAGTGGCAGCAGAAAGGTCCCCTTTGGCAGGTGCTGCCAGCCTGACTGTTAAGTCTGGGTTTTAACATCACACCACACTGATTGCATGGATCTGCTTAGACTCTATCACAGAGAAGCTGTGGCTCATGTCTTGGGCCAGCTGAAGGCCAAAACGCATCTGAAATCATTCAGCTTTATCTCAGAACCTGTGCTACGTAGCTTTGTTTTAAATACCTTTTAATGTTTTCACATCTTCATGCCTGAAGGAAAACATGTACCACTTCTAGCTTTCCCTTTAGGACTATGCAATTTCTCACTCTGAGCTTTAAATCAGAACTATGAAGAGCTATCAGTGGGAGGGGTAGTTAGTGAGTAGCTCTAACTTTATCTCTGTCAGCATTAGAATAAATGGATGCCCAGGCAAATTTTTGTTTCAGTGAAGAATACTTAAATATTCTGATGGAACCCCACCAGACTGTATAAAAAAAGTCACTTTTCAAACATAAATCAACAACTTCAGCCCCAAAGGGCATTATATGGGAAATTCTAAGTGTCTAAACAGGGAGGGTACTGAAGAACATATCTCCTCAACAGAGACAACATTACCATCAGTGCACTGTTGTGATCCAAAATAAATATAAGTTTGTATGAACTGCCAGCATTCCCACCAACACAATCTGTTTTTCAGAAATGCATCTCATTTGGATCAGACAAGAGATCCAGCCAAAGTGCTGCTACTCTTGCATGGTGGTTAGCACTGCTGACCTTAGCAGAAAAATCTCAGGATTCTTCTGTAATCAGGACTGTAGGATCCCGGACTGTAGGTTCCCATGACTTGATGCTGCATTTCAATTTGATCTTCAGCAAAAGGAAAGTAATTTAACTCTCAAGTGTTTGGTTATAAAGCCCTTTCGAGTCTGCATAGCTGCTCACTCCAATTTCACATACAGGCATTATCCATATATCTGCCTCTTAGGTGAATTTGTCAGTGTAAATGTCAAATCTCATTACGATTCTTGCCAAATCTTGCTGGCCTTCATGAGCTTTCTGTGGAACCCTCCCCGTTTGCAGGCATCCCAAGGTGCCCAGTGCAATGAAACATTCCTTCTTTTTCACAGTGCGATAATGTACCATGTTCAGAGAAAGAAAGACTTCCTCCATCTCCACCTTTTTGACTCATTGAATGGCCTTTTACCCATCTCTTTCTGCTCATTGCCCTAGGTCTGGACTTCACCAAGCACTTACCACATGTCCTTTCTTGGTTTTATTGGCTAATCCAGCTATAAGCACAAGGACTACTCTGAGGCGTGTGTTTGTACATGTGTTTGAAATTTATTCCATGGCAAAACTGCTGACTGAAACAGCAACCGGCTTCCTAGGCCAGACCACTCCTCTGGGCCTGTATTGCTATGAGCACCTAGAAGGTACATTTCCATACCATACCCAGCATCATCCCAAAATGAGCAGGGTGGCAACAACACCATGCCCTGGCTTGAGGGTGTTGTGGGAGGCAGCTGAACTCACCCACCTAAAATGATGAAATACATTCAACAACTTACTCTGTTATATTTTTCTTTTGGCAGCACAGATGATCCTCTGTCCTGGAGAATATGGATCTGGAGCTTGGTGAGGTCATCCGTGATGCTGTCTGCTGAGATGTTGTTGGCATACCCCGAGTACTCCTCGTAAAATGCAGCCCATTTGGTGCCCGCTTCATTCTGCAAGGGGTTCACACAACCCTGAATTACCCTCTCCAAGGGAGTGGAGTGGCCTGATGAACTCAGTGGACAAAAATATCACTTCTGGGAAGAACTTCATTTGTGAAAAACACCTGCAGATTGCAGGCTGAGCACTTGCACCGCACGGTGAAATGGCTGGAGAGCTTTTTGGCTTTAGTCACACATCCAGATAACCATTTTTCTTTGGGAACAGCAAAAAGCACGACTGTCTACTCACACATTGCTTGTTATAATTGATCCAGCATCACTTTGCTGTGTCTCCTGCTACTCTAAAACAAATTTTCTTCCCTTAGCGCTTTTCTTCACCTACCTGTGAAGAAATGAGCCAGGGCACAAAGAGATCTGTGACCGAGACGTCAATCTCCATTTCTGCTGCAGTAGCAGGAACACTTGGCAGCCAAGATACTGATACTGAGTCTGTTTGTAAGGCAAATATCACTTTCTTCTAAAATGCTGGTAAATAAAAGATTATACTTGGGCAAAAGAGGCTCTAAACAGGTGCTCAAACTGGCCATGCAAAATCTCAACATTTTGCACGAGATTGCTTTTAACACTTCTACAATTACATACCATGACATGTGAAACTCCCAAATTCCAGTGCACAAAGTAGCAGCATTAGAACAGAATTTGGAGTCGGGACTGTCTTATTCAGCTTTTTCTAATGCATTTTTACACAGTTTCACACATCAGCACCCATTCCAAATGGCAACAAGAACAGTACTAATTAATCTGGGTCCTTGGGACAGTTTATTTAATTGTGCTTATGCCAGAGCTTCCCAGCTTGTGGAAGAGGGCACCTGTAACACCCATCCCTCCCTGCTGAGACATCAGGGAACTCAAATGTCGTATTGTGCCTGAAGAGCTCTTTCAGGCGATACACAGAGAGGCCAACACTTTCTGCAGGGCTGTGCCTGGGTTGTCCAGCCTCGTGTGTGACAGGGACACAGCACCCACTGCACCTGCTCCAGGCTCAAGCAGAGAGAGGTGGTGGCAGATGTAAACCCATGGTAATCCCATCCCTGCACTTCCTCCATCCTGGCTGCAGGAGGGCAGCCATCACTGGGAGACTTTCTGAACTCTCCCCTTCACGGGAGCAAACAGTCCTGACACTCCTCAGCAGCTCGCAAAGCTGAGTGGGCAAGAGCTTGATAAGAACCCAGAGGAAGATCATCTCTGTCCAAATGTGCTCCTGAGCTCCTTGTCCTGAGCAGGAACAGAGAGGTGCCTCAGGGGTGTCAGGGCAGAAGGAGGGGCTCGTTGGCTACAAAAGCCATGGGAAAGAAGTTATCTTGCTGCCTGATATTTCCACAATTAGAGGAATTGGTTGATAAGTCAGAGGAATAGTTGTAGGGTTTGTGACACAATTTACAAGGAAAATGGATGTGAAGGACATCCCAGAAGGGACAGTATTCATTAACTCTCCTCCAGCAGAATGGGAGGAGGGGAATCAGTGGGTTTATTACCAGTGCTGCTGAAGAGATCAAGTGAGAGAAAAAGTTCTCTCTGAACACTAGACTAATTGGTTTTTATTGCTGGTATCTCCTCATTTATTTTATTATCATCTCATTAATGCTGAAAATACTATATAGGGCTTTCATTTTATGTGTTTGGAAACATTACATAAGTATCTGGTGCCTCGGAAAAAATTCCAGATTGACAATGATTAGTCATTAGGATTTCTTCCAGCAACCAGTCTCCTTGCTTTAATTAAGAAATATGATCATTAAAACATGCTTTAATTAAGTTATATGACCACAAAGTGAAAGACCAGCCATTATGCAAAAATAGATGCAGGATGTTCAGCTTCATTTTTATGCTCTGAATTGTTTTCCCTAATGCTTGAGTTAACTTTAAAAAACATGCAGCTTCAAAACAAAACAAGGCAAAATTCAAGGTGGTTTTGTTCATTTTGAAATGCTGAGCTGAGGCATGGCAATATCAGTAACCAACCAGACTATGGCTGCCTGCTCTTGACAAGTTCTTGCCTAGAGACCCCTGGGGCTGGGGCAGACAGAGGCTGGTGTTGAGAAGCAAGAACTGTGTTGGAAGACAGTTGGAAGTAAAAATGCTGTGGTCCTTCCTGCAGATAGAAATGGACTTTCAAACTGACCTACTAGACCACTGTGCTAGAAACTCCACTGCTGGCATTTGTCAGTCTGTGATCTCACTTCATTTTTCCCAGTCTAATACCTCCAGGCAGTCTAACAACAGCCCTGACTATGAGAAGAGTGATGGGGGAAGGGGGAAAGGTCCACTGCTGGGTAACTGGTGTGGGCTGCTACATAAATCCATCAGCAAACATTTGGCAGAATGCCTGCATCCAGAAAATATTTACATATTCACTGAGAAGTAAAACAACTGCCTGTGTCAGTAAAAAGCCCAGTGTTCGTTTGGTCTTAGGGAAAGTGGGAGACCTGAGCTCACGCAGGTGCATGATTCAAATCTTGTTTCCTTGCTCTACAGGGCAGCACCCTACGCCCTCAGGGAAGATCATCCCCTCTAGGATGTGCCCTCTCCAAGAGGAAAGGGAATTGCTTTGCTCTTGGAAAGGGAAACCCTCTAGAGAAACGCTACACCAGGAGGCACTGGTGGTATTGGATTCAGCATAAGAAAGTGTCTCCATCCAACACAGATTTTGGGGATGAACATGCAGTGCTCCCTTTCCTTGTCCCTCCACTCACTGGGGTGACCTGAAGTGATGGCTAGGGACAGTCCAGCTTCTGGACATCCCTGTGCAGTGCAGGTAATCCAGGTACTAACCCAAGGCAGTAGAGGCTGCCCAGGCACATCCAGTGAGCATTGCTATGTTAAAACAAGCTCCTCTACCCTCCCCAAACTAAAACACAGCTACCAGAGAAGTAACACTCCAATTTCAGCCAAGCTTGGTGGAACCAAAGCAAACAAGAAAGTGTCAGATTCCTAAGACAACAGTAAAACCCGCAGGATGGAGGACTTACCATTTTATTGGCATTCTCCTCAGTGATGTTGGTGTTGTAGTTCCATGAGGCAATAGAGCTCTCATAGCTGAGATCTTCTGCCTTCCTGTTAAACTCTTCTAACAATATTTGGGCTTGTTGTGTGACATCCTGAGGGGTCACAACAATGCTCAGGCCGCAGAGAAGCCAGAAGTGGATCAACATATTCATGTTCAAGATGAGAACCTCCCAACGAAGTAGGTTTCCTCAGGAAAGCTTCTCTGTCAGCCTCTGCCTCATCAGCCTTCAAGCATGGCCAGCATGAAGAAAGACTGAATCCAATTTGCTGCACCTTTTATAGGTTTTATTCATTATAGGAGAGAAAGGAAAAAGTTTTTTATAAAAAGCCAAATAAACAAAAGTCAATGATTAACTTTGGAAAAACATAATTAGTCCTGCCATTTTATGGCCTTCTTATAAAAGGCTTTTACTTTTGGTTAATGTTTCCCAAATGTGCTGTCAATGATACAGCTGGTCACTTTATCTATAGCCTACCCGTGTCTCTGGTAGCTCAGAATCTGTCAATCCTTTAACAGGTTGGTGATAAGCTGTAAAAATATTTAGAAACTTCACTGAAACACCAAGCCAAGAACCTTAACTCCCAGGCAGGAAGAAACCCTAGTTAGTCTGAGATAGGGTACCTGGTTGGGTGTTTAGGGCCATGTTCTTAAAGGCTTTGCAAAGCCTAGGTGATTTGGGAAAAAAGATCTCATTTTCAAAGCAATTGGGGCATATAAAACCTGAATTTTACATGTGTTCACCGAGTGATCAAAAAGCAGCAAAAGACTTCAAGGGATCACCGCATCTTGTGTACAGACCTAATCTGAACTATAAATCAACTGGATTTAAGTACTAAGGTGACTAAGGCTACTAAAATGACTCCATCTTAATATTTAAATACCTTTGCTAACCTAGCTAGGAACCCAGCAGTTACTGCAAATCAATGGGAAAATCAATGCATGAATTAGCTCTGGAAATGCAGCTTGGGTTGAGTGTTATTGACCACACAATGCCTTAGTACTTTTTAAATTAGCCTATTTTTGCTCAGGATCACCTGGTTGGTTTTGTTTTGGGTCTTTTGGGGGCTTTTTTGAGATGCAACTCTGAAACCACATCCACGGAGTTGGTTTCCCATTCCCAGCAGAGTTTCTCCAAAACCACTATGAGCCTGCCTCCATAGAAGCAGCAGGAATCAGCCCCAAACTCTGGAGAGGAGCTCCAGCCCTTAGGAGCCCTTGGGAGCCCAGCACAGCCTCAGCAGAGCCACTAGCAACAACCATCTGGAAAGCACAGCCAGAAACCAGGGTTCTTGAGGAAACACCTGGCTTCAGTATCTTGTGGTACCCAGGTGTGATTGATCTCTCTCATCCATGCTCAATCCTCTAACAATCGTTTTTTTCAAGCAAAAGTGAACAACATTCACTCAACCCTTCCCCAGGCGTCGTGTTCCCTAAATTTCATGTTGCTCTTGGTGCCATCCAGACTTGTTTGTTTTGTGCTTCGTCAGCAATGGTGTCCATATCTGAACACAACTGAAACTGTATCAATGACCAGTAACCCAATCACGTTTTACATGCTGTGCCTCGCTGATACAAACCTCCCTTCTGGAGACATTAGCAAACATCAACTCATGTTCCAGGTCAGACCTTTCTGGTAGTGTTACTTGCTCAGCCATTCCCTTTTTTGTCACTGTACATCTGGTTCTAGGGTGGCATCAACTACTGCATTGTGAATTTGTCTGGGATGAAGAACATCGCACTGATTTCAGATCATTTTTCAAAATTTTATGACCATTTGAAATTGTAATCCTTCGAAGGACTCCCTTGGCAGTGCTTGGCAATGCCCAAAAACCTGTTAATAGATAGATATTCTCTTCCCACATCCAGATGATATGGGATACAGTAAGGCCCAGGAGAGGTATTAAAATGACCCCTCTTCTTGACTGAGAACCACAAAGCCTGTTTTCTAAGTAATTATGTGCCTTTTGTGATTCTTGTCTTGCTCATCGTTTCTCAATTTGCCAGTGAGACTGTCACATGGTGAAATGATGAAAGGTTTTTGTGCTGTTGTTTCAGCTGCTATCTGTCAGAGCAGAGAATTATGCCTATTATTACCTTGATTTCTTCTTCTTCTTCAGTAGAGATCAGGGACTATGTTGACCCTTCACTTCAACTCTACTATTTTCTCTTCTGTGCTGGCAAGTTAATTGCACAATCACTGAACTAGGTACTTTTTAGGGTACTGAAACAGGGCTGGCTGATCTCAAACTCCCTTTTCACATGCGGGTGTTATTTTTCCCTCTTTACAGTGTTCTGCTTCCCCAGAGGCAGCCCTGGTAGCTGTCACCTCCCTGCCGTGGTGCAGGAGTCACCCCTGCTCCTCACTCCCACCTGCTGCTGCCACCTGTCTGTGCACAGCCTGAAACCCCAAGGGGTACCTGCATGACCCAGGAGCCACCAAAGAGTAGGATACTTCTAGGGGATACTTGTAGGGCAGAGAAGGGTGTCACATCATTCTGTATAGGTTTTGCCTCTGCACTTGCATTTAAGTGTGTGTGCAAGCACTTTAGTGAGCTGAAAATGGAGCAGGTAGAGTCATGCTGAATTATGCTGCAAATTCTCAGCCCTATTTCTAAGTTATTTTCTATTGCATACTTAAATGAAAACCTTGATATCATATCTGAGGAATAATCCACTTATTATACTCCACCTTTCTTGCCATTACCTTTACACAAGAGATAAAAATAAGCTGTGAGATGAATTAGCACAAAGTTATGTTTTGAAAAACTGTGTAAGAACAGTGAGGAGTCACTGAGCCTCAAGCACATCAAACTTTCATGGATGGATTTGTTCCCACTGAGAAGACATATGGGAGACACTAGATTTGTAGAATCCTAGAATCCTAGAATATCCTGAGTTGGAAGGGATCCACAAGGATCATCAAAATCCAACTCCTGGCCCTGCACAGGACAGGTCTAAGGCCACACCATGTGCCTGAGAGAATTATCCATGTCCTTCTTGAACTCCGTCAGGATTGGTACTGTGATCATTTCCCTGGAGAGCCTGTTCCAGTGCCCAACCACCCCCTGGGGTGATACAGACACTGGTTTGTGTCAGCCTTACTGCCATGGCAGGCTTTCTGCGGATTGGCCAGCCTCTCGGCTGGGAGTGATTTATACAGCCAGAGATGGTGATGGCCACCCATGCTTGGGTGAGGAGCATTTCTTGTGATGGACCTTCATGCTGGTCTGAAAAGCTGGTGAGAGCACGGGGACAGTTTGTGCCACAGCAAAAAGGAAACAGCAAACAGCTGAGAAAGGGAAGTAGCTCGACCCTTTTCAGGAAATTCAAACCTCCAAGGACAGCAAGGCAGCAGCCATGGGTTTGGGTGATAGGAGAAGAGCAGCGGGGGGTTTAAACCATGTCTCAGTAAAATCCGCTGTTGTGTGTGATGGCAGCCAGCCTGCTTGGCAGGAGCCAAGGGCTGTGTCAGTTTGCCGCTGCCACAGCACAAAGACTGCCTGTAACCTGACGTGCTGACACAGGCTCCTTCTCCTCCCGTGAGCCAGTCCTCCCCTCCACCCCTCCCGTCTGCAGCGGGAGCTGTGGCTCCCAGCTCCTACCTGAAACTCCCAGTCCTGTCCCCAGGGTCCGAGTTGTCTGACACCTGCTGAAAGAACTGCCCACCGATGTTCATCTGTACCCTGGCTCTGTTAGAGCAGTTTTCTGCCTCACCACTCATGTTGCTGGCTGAGCTGTGCTATGAAACTAGGACTGCAATAACAGAGAATTGCAGTTAGGACATGCCTCAATAAAAACCCTCTGTGTTGTGTATTGGGCACCACACCCTTAAAATGGCTTAAAATACCATTATCAGGACAATTTTTCCACACAGGAGCGCTGTTCAAGCTCTCTGCTACACTTTTGTCATTCTGCCTAGTGCACAAAAGACGGACAGAAGCGTTACTCAGTGGCCACTTTGTGAAGAGGGCTCTGAAAGGTTGTGGCTGCACGGCGCTGGGATTGCCTGGCCTGGAGCATCCCCAGGGAGAACGAGCTGCCGTGGCAGAGCCACCTCACCGCCTGCACGAGGCTGCGGCCGCCGCGCTCTCTGCCACTCCTCTGCCCTTTGCCAAAGAGCAGCTCGCTTCAGTTAAATACCTGGCAAATCCTTGCTCTGAGGGCTCCCGCAAAGTGGCTTTGTGGACACAGTGACCAGCCCAGGGGTGGCTTCAGCCCCTCCGCTCATCTCCCTGCAGTAATGCCTGGACAGGGGCCGTGCTGCCCCGGCTGCACCTGGCCATCGCTGGGGGGCAATCCCCCATCCTCTCCCTCTTCCTCGTGCTTCGAACTGGGGGCTGGGCGAATAGTCCTTTTAATCCCCTGAGCAGCCTTTTCCCCACATGACTAACTCTTCTGTATGCGTGACATCCGCCTTTTCTCAGATGAAAGCCCTCCCGCCAGCGCTGGCACTGGGATGCTGGCTCCCTGGCTCACCAGCTGCGAGCTTCAGCCTGGGCAACAGGGGCTGTCCCCACGCTGGGACACATCCCCGTCTGCACGAGGGGGCTTTCATGAGATCTTCGTGTCCGGTCTCTCGGCGGGGACCAGAGCTGTGTGACAGTGAGGAGGGTGGGCATCTCTGCTCCTCTGCAGGCAGGCACAGCTTGTCCAGCTCGACATCTGAGCCATCAAATGCATGTACCAGCACAAAGTCTCAGCTCGAGCACCAGCAGTTTGGGCTTAGCTGGCTCTTCCTCTGCAGGAACGAGAAAGGGCAGATGAGTGGCTGGTCGGATTAATTCCCCGTTGCCCAGCAGGAATGGAGGTAAAGGCAGCAAGTGCAGAGCGCAGAGACTCCCCACCTGCTGCTCCACACTCAGGACCTCGGTCTCTGAAGGGAAGTGAGGGGAGGCTGCTACCTGGAGAGTACCCACCTCCTGCAGCCGGTTCAACTGCCCAGCCACAGGCCAGCGACCTCCCGAAACACGGAGGGCTTTGTACCCCACTGCTCCGAGCCTGGGACCAACGCCTTGCACAACCAATCCACACCTCTCCATAACCTCCTGTCCCAAGACAGGCTGATTCACTCCCTGTTTTTCTTTTTCAGACCTAAAAAATGCTGTCACCTCCACACAGCTCCTTTGCACTCTAAGGTTGCCAGAGGCTGATGGCTGTTTCACAAGTCAAAGAGTACTCGGCATTGCCGAGGGGACAGTGCCCCATGCACAGGGGCCAGCCCCAGATCTGAGGACATCAGGAACTGTGTAAAGATGTTGTCAGTTTCCCAAAGCATCAGGAAATCGAAGTGCTTTTGCAAAGTTTAGGAGAAAGCTTAGAAGCTGAATGATTTTCAGGCAGACAAGTGTACAAACTGGCAGGTTAAATTAGGGTATCAGAAAGTGTTACTTTGAAGGCTACAGTCAAAATCCAAACCATATGTTATGAAGGCAGAGGAGAGGCAACCACTCAGGGGCACAATATTCTGCATCCCTTACACCTTGCCCTTAACAAAAAGCCATCTAGCCCCAACAACAAAGGGAAAGGAATCGATCCTCTGAAACATGGCTTTGCATCCAGGCAACATGTGTTTCTCACTTCAGTTTTACTGAGCGATCCCAGTTCATTTTACAGTCACCATGTGTTCGCACATCAGCACCTGCAAAGTTGTTTAGATACAATATCATCCAGAATGTTAGTCTAAAGTCTAAAATTCCTGTTGGTCCACAACTGATAAAAGCTACATACTGTAATTTGTAGCAATTAGAATTCAAATTATAGGAGAGAAGCAAAGGTGATAGAGAAATAATGCAAGAACACTCTTGCAGTTTCTCCAAAATGACATGCTTTCCATTTAGCCATTGCTGTAGCTAACAAGATGCTTTGACAGCTTCGAATCGCCACCTCCATGGGCAAGGGAAACATGGCAGGAAGGAAGAGGACAGACTAACAAAATCAAAGTTTACTTTTTGATCTTAGGTCAAATTCAAATCCTACTGAACCTGCTTACTTTACTCAGAACAAAGTTGAATCTGCGCTATAAGGGCAAAATTCCTCTGGACTGATGCAAACATCAATCCAGACACAAAATACCCAGTTAAAATGCAAGTCTATTATGTGGAATGCATCCGCAGTGCTTAATGTATTCACAAAACTGAACATACTGACACATTTGTGTGGCAAGAGTGTACCACTCATCACTGTCGATGTACTTTAGCTTCATGTGATTTGAAAAAATAGCAAGTTCAGCCCATCAAATTAGGCGTATCTAACTGTGCAAATTTTTCATTAGCAATTGTCTGTTTATGTAGGAAGCTGTGGTGTCACTCCATTGCACACATCCCTTCTTGCACGCCACATTAAAAGGAAACAAAAACCATTAGAGGCCGAAAGGAGCTGCTCATACAAAGCCAAGCACAGATTGCTCATTGCTAATGGATTGTGGACAGTTGGTCAACGCATTTTCTATAAAAACTTGGTGTATTTAAAGCAGCTCATTTCATGAGTCACAGGTTACTGCACTGATGAACTGACCAAATTTCTGGGAGCATCTGAGCCATGTTTTAAGAGTGTCTAGAATCACAGACTCCCGCTATTCACTGAGTTATTTCACATCTTTCTTGCACTTCTGCCCTGAGCTTGAAGGTAATTTCTTTTGTTTTCCCAGATTTGGGAGTTTACACATGAAAAACTCTTTCTGTCAAGATGTGATAACTCTCCTTGCTTGGTCAAAACTGGCACCCAGTCCTTAAAAGAAATTATCGAACCAAAAACTCTTGTGCTAATACTGTGATTTGTATTAATTTGGGAATCATTTCATTCTCACAGTGACAAAGGAACAGGACTTGAATCCTTCCCTGAGGCTTCTCGAGCCCACTTCACCCATCTCTTCTGTGAACAACAGCAGAAACAATGGACTGACTTCCTTCAAAATGTAGAATAAAGGTGCCCCTTTATGAAGACTCAGCCAGGAAAGGGTTCTCCGTGAAGATCAGTATGACAGAAGAAAACGTTGTACCTGGACACAAAAACGGGCATATAGTGTGCATGAGGCCCGTGAGTTCAACCCTGGAGGCTCTTCAGCACTGGCAGAGTCCCAGGGGAATACTGGGTCCAGTTGTGAGTACCAGGCTTCAAGGTGGGCTGACAGAGATGTTTAGGGCTGAGTGCCACAGACAGACTCTTTATACCGACGTTCTTCAGCACTCCAAATGTGTAGCTAATGACTGACAGTGTAAACAACTTACTCATGCATGATTTGTGCTCATTCTAGTGTAGACATCAATGCTCTCTCTCAAGTAAGCTGAACAGAACTGCAAATGTCCTTTCTGAAATGTCAGCTTGCTGGGGATGTGGAGCTAGTGATAAACGTTGCAGATTTTCTTCAAACAGAACTTCTCTGGGTATATTGCTTCATTTAATTTAATCTTCCTTTCTCCTCTCTTTTCTCAAACACTGCCCTTGAAAATGAAAAGTTCAGTCTTGGGCACACCATGTACCTTTTTTCAAAATTCATTGGCACAGTAAAAATGTAACTAAAAGCGGAATCAACTCATTGTTTTAGGAAGCAGTTCACCATATAGTTTATATTGCTTGTTACTCATTTTCCTGTTTCTTATCAGCTGTTGGATGCAGGTGCTTTAGAGAAAAAAAAAGTGGAAGTTACATAAAACATCTGGGCCAGATCCTCAAGGGATATAAATTGTTGTTGTACCATTTGCAGGCTCTGGAGGACAGGCTGTACCAAATCAAAGTGTTCTTTGTTTTCTAACATGATCCTACTGCATAGACTAGAAAAGAGATTTATTTCTTCTGCAGCACTGTGCCCTTGATTAACCTCATTTGTGGTATCTATTTCAGTGGAAGAGCTAATACCTACACTGACTTCAAAGTGTTGCTAAGTGTGGTATATGGCTGCTCATGTATCATTTGCTTCTCTCAAGCCATTTTCTGTCATAAGAGAGGCAAGTTAGATGTATGCTCTGGGTGAATCCCATATCATCATTAGCAGAAAATTAAGCCAAACTGCTGTAAAGTAATTATGCACCTAAAAGGTGAGCTGTAAGGAAGACACTGATTAAATACTTACCACCACAGTCAGCCCACACTGCATAATGTTTTGTTCAGAGGCTTTCAGTCTATTCTCAAATTGGTGGCCAGTGCCGTGGGCTGAGCTGAACCCCCACTCAGGCCTTGAGAAGTATGCTCAGATAAGCTTGGCCCTTTTTCATCTCAAGTGAATTTTATTTCAGTATCATATAGTAAAATACAGGATAACAGCAATTCTTAATCTGTAGCTTGAGGTTACTGTTGCACCACTAAGCTGTTCTCACCGAAATCTCTCACAGGTTCTTGCAGGGGGGCTGCAGTCACAGCAATCCATTGTGGTCACACTGAGGTGCAGCTATCTGTCATATAAAGAATGGGAATAGTGTGAAGGTTTAGAAATGATGGGATCTGAATTACCTCAATAAAACTTTGCCTGCGTGAGAGACCTTAGTGCAATGACTGAGGCAGAAATAACACTGTACTCTGTATTTCCCCTCCAACACTGGCAAGCTTCATCTTTGACATTGCTGTGAGAAATACATCCACATGTTTTGGATGGGAATCTTGAAGCACTGAGATATTATCACTAATAACCAACTTTATTAATCCTTTTCAGAATAGAGCAGCACATACTGGGACCCAGAGAAGATGCAGCCCTTGTGCAGAGGGACCCACCAGCAGGACATCAAAGACAGCTGTGGCAAATGAGACCACATGATGCAAATGATCAGTGGGTTCCGTAGTTTTATTTTGCACTTAGCCTTACTCTCCCCTGTCTCCCCTAGCCTTGGGCTTCCCCTGCTCAGCTTTCCCCCTTCACCCTGCTGCTTTCCCTTCTCCTTCCCATTCCTCTCTTTCTGCTGACACTGGTCCTAAGAGCCAGTAGAGACAAGTCAACGGTGCTCAATACAGACAAAAGGCTGAAGGATTTCTACCCTGGGAAACAAGAAACCTTTGTACCTTCAGGACACTGGATGGTCCTTTACAAGCAGCTTTTACTCTGTTTAAGCCTGTTCCTGTTGGTGAGGAGTCTGATGAAATAATTCTAATAAGCCAAGAGGTTTTCTAATATTGCCTCTAGACATGACACTGGAAAGATGATGGCTAATGGTCAAAACCTGCCTCCAGTGATGTGGGCAGATGCTTGGTGACTGCAGATATTGTACTTTGCTTCAACACATTTCCATTCTTTTTTTTACAGTTACCCACACACAAAACTACCCTTTTCTGTGGACCAGTGCTTCTGAATTTTATCACTTATCCAGGTCAGGTGCACCAAACCCAGCAGCTGGTGTTTCGCACCTTGAATCCTTTCAAAAATTATTCACCTGTCACATGAAGGTTCTTTTGACCCCAGGCTGGCTATGCTGGAAAGCTACTCTGGTTTTATTACTAAAAAATGTAAGGAAGATTTTTCCAGAGGGTTGTGAAAGGCTATTTACAAGGGCAGGTAGTGACAGGACAAGGGGGAATGACTTCAAACTGAAAGAGGGCAGGTTTAGATTAAATTTTTGGAAAAAATCCTTTTCTGTCCGGGTGGTAAGGCACTGGAACAGAGGGCCCAGAGAAGCTGTTGATGTCCCCCCCCCGAAAGTGTTAAAGGCTGGACTGGATGGCACTCTGAGTAACCTGGTCTAGTGGAAGGTGTCCCTGCCCATGACGGGGGGATTGGAATTAGATGATCTTTAAGGTTCCTTCCAACCCAGGCTGTCCTGTAATTCTATGATTTAATGAGAGCTGGGCCACTAAACACTGACAACACCTGTGGAAAATCTGCCCTTAGTTGACTTTTAATTTCAACAAATTTCAGAGGTTTGCAACTTTTAATTTCCAGCTCATATATTCTATGACTTTGACAGCTAAGTGAAAAACACTTCTAGTACCAGATCTTTGCTAGCCCCAGAGCTATAGATGATCCAGCTATTTTCACCTGGTCTTACAGAGACTGTGAAAGCTTTTTTGTTTCTCAGTAAATGAAAACTTTCATGCAATGATCACTGTTCCATCCAAAGGCACACTATATAGCAGCCAACAGAAGTAATTTTACAGAGAAACTTTTGCACATGGCTTGAGAGAAAACCCATCAAAAACTGACAGTGATAAATTATCTCCCCTGTGACATTCAGGAATAATGAAGTTTCACATATATGTCAGGGCAAAACAAGCAATGGACATATTTAAATAATCGTTAAAAATGAGATGCCTGACACAAGGCAGGTTCCAACCCTGTTCTGCCACACATCTTCTGGAAATCTTTTCTGGATATTATCTGAGGCCTTCTCATTTGTGTTGCTCATGAAAAAAGAATTGTAATGGAGGTTCAAGTGTATGTGTTATCAGCAAAAGGTTCTCTCAAGGGAAATTACGTGAAAGGACATTTTTCTTGTCTTCATGTTTGACATTCAGGAGTAGTGACGAGAAAAGGTAGGCACAGGAGTCTTTCAGGAAAACACCAGAGAGCAGTGGCAGCATCTCATAGAGATGTGAACCGTTCGTCATCTGCTGCAAAGACTCCATTAATGCGGCCTGCTTTCAAATCCAGTGCTTCACAAGGAATCCCATTTTCTAGTGTTACTTCAACTTTCTCTTCTAAATTTTCTCTCTCTGTTGACTCTTTATTCCTTCTAAAAACAAGAAAGAAAAGATCATCTTATTCTGTTGTCCTGCAGCACTCCATCATGATTCCACAGACAGAAAACTGCATATTTAGTTAGAAGTTTGTCACAGGTTGTGCTCCTAAAGGCACAATCTGGTGTACTTCCTTGCCGTAGTAAATGCACCAGATGGATGTATCTAAATACAACAGCTGGGGGACCTACAGATTGGAAGCCCTTGGTTTAGCATTTTGAGTTCAGAATTGGAAACCAGAAAACCTGAAGTAGACATGTTGTAAGTATGTTTTAAATATTACTTCACCTTTTTAGTCTGTAAAATGACTGGAAGCTGCAAAAGGAAAAGATGGGGCAAAACAAAATTTGAAAAAATTTCTAAATCTGTTTGGGATTTCTTACATCAGGAAGAACTGCACTAAACATCTAGTCTGACTCTGCAATGTACGCCATATATTTCATCCCATGATCTGTACAAAAATAAAACATACTTTTTAGAAACAGATCAGTCTTAGAATAACTATAGCCTCCAAATGTGGGGACTTGGGTGCCCTCACATCTCTGGTTACCTTCTTCAGAACATTCATGATTACCTTCTTAGGTAATCTCAATGCTGCAAATCTGCATTTTTTCTTCAAACTTCATTGGCAGCCACCTGCCTACCCAGTATTTTACACTTTTGTTTTCTAGATCAGACAATTGCATGGCTTTCACTTTTCCAGGCTCCAGTTGTCCCAAAAACATATTATAATAGTGGCTGAATAAAATTATCTATATTAAAAAAAATCTTTAAAAAATTATCTAAAATACAATCATGAGAAGATGTAATAAAGAAATATCAGTCAACAGGTCATGATGTTCCTTTAATTTCAGATTTATTCTGACCTTGAGAACATCTCATAAGTTCATAGTTGAAAAACCTGCTGTGCTTTACGGCCTGCAGCATCAGCAGTTTCAGAGGATAAGAAACTCAAAGGTCAACTGCACTGCTTCTTCCTATCCCACAATATGTACTCTAACAATCTGACTCAGGACAACCGTAAAAATCTGACTCAGTGTAACTGCTAATAACAGAGATATTAACGATAATAAAATGTTATTGGCCTTTGGAAGACTCTTGGTATTACAGACTTGTTAAAATAAACTTGGGGTGTAGTAGCGGAAACCTCTGACCTCTGGCTGCTCATACACTGATAAAAAGGAGTGTTCTTTAATAAAAAACTGTGGGGATAGAACATAAAAGTTACTAAGAAGGAGGTTCAAAAGAAATGAGAGGAGTAGATGATGTGTGAAACTCATTACCAGAAGAATTCAGAGAAGCTAAAAATTTCCATGAATCCAAGGGGTGACTCAACAAGTTAAGGGAAGAGAAAACACTGTGGGTTACCCAATACAAGAAGACCAAATCCAGCTCAGGAAGGCCCACAGCTGCAAATTAAATGCTAGAACACTAACAGAGGGAAAGACTGTGTGTTTACTCTGTTTTCACTCTTCCCAAGGCAAATGTTTATGGTCTCTGCTGCAGATGGGATTTTGGGGGATAGGGGGAGACTTTGGGCTAGTTCAGGACAGACAGTAGAGGATGGTCCTGCTCTGGGCATGTGGCAAATCTATTGCTGTAAAGGGAGATGTCCTATTGCTGCAAGGATAGGAGAACAAACATAAGGCTGGGAGACAGTGTGTCTGACCCAAATCACTCAGTTCAATAAATGATGCATGAGTCTAACTCAATACTGAAACTCCTGTATAGGCCAACTCCCCTTCCCTGACACCCTGAGCATGGACAGCCTGGAGCGTGTGCTCTTGGTCTTACCTGAATTGAGGTATTTAAATGGTACTTTAAAGACAAAATGCCATTTATGAGAAGTCAACACCATCCTTGGGGCCAGATTTCCAACATAGCTTACTAGGCAACAGGATTCCCATTATGTAAGCTCTGGACAGGCTTCCAAGAAAACTAATTATTGGACATGCTGAAGACTTTGAAAACCTGGTCACTTACTTCAGTGTCAGAAAGAGATCAGCGCTTTTGAAATTCTTTTCTCTGATGTCTGCCTTTTTTTTCCAAGAAGTCAAATAGTCCAGTCCATTCCTTTTACCTCTCCAGTCCTTGTGACAGTAGATAGAAGAAATATATGCTTGGTTTACCCTCTCTCTCACTTCCCCGCCCCTGCCTGCAGATGTTATTGATGTAAAAGGAGGGTAAGAGTTCAGCCACAGATGAACCTGCTCTGAGGAAAGGTTATCTGTAATCGTAGAGTAGGGAAACGGAGGGAGAAGTGAAAAAAGCACAGCAACTAAAAGGACAAGAGCACGAGACAGAGATGGTGCCAAGTGGGCACAGGCAGGCAGCAAGAAGCCATAGTAACAGCAGTGAGATGATAAGAGCATGAAGCTCACACCATGTTGAGGGCAACTGCTCAAGCTCAGCTGAGTTATTTTGAAAATACAGGGAGAAATCCTGTCTTTCAGCATGATATAAAGCACAAGTGATTATTTTAGCTATAAAAATCATAGCTATAGTTTATTTATATTACACTTATGTGAAATGTTCAAAGACCCCCTTTAAGTTAGGCACTCTAAAGAAACACAGAGCCATGATACTACACAGAGGGCAGGTATGGGCTTCAGGTAGAAACATCATTCAATTTTACAGAAGAGGTTGCCTATGTTTAGGGCACGAAATAATTCTGTCCATACAACATGGATGCCATAGGGCTTTAACTATCCACAGATTCCAAATACCTTCCCAGACTCTTTCCCCAGCAGCATCTTTCATCTATTTGCTGAATTTTGCAAGGGGTTTTTTTGAAAACAGAAAGGGATTTTGGAAATTCATGCAACTCCTCTGAATGCAAAATATAACTGAAGGGTGACTACACCACTAAAGGTTCTCTATGAGAAGCACTTAAACTTCACAAGTGTTGTTCTTCTGAGGTCTTTTAACATTCTTCAAGGTAATAAAAAGGCAGAAAGGAAAAGTTTCTGAAACATACCATTTTTCATATATTAATTCCTTGTTCTGATATATTTGGGAATACAATCCATCATACAGTCAGTAATTTTGATATTAGCTTGTTATCAGCAGGAATTTACCCTTTTTCAGTTCTTCTGCTGTTCCTGTATGAATCTATTCCTGAAGTCATAATTTTGTGTAAACCTAAACTCTGTGGCAGCCAAAAGCATGGTATAAGCTGAACTTCTACGGCAGAATGTCAACTCAGCTGAGAAATTTCTATTCCTTATGCTCAACTCAGAGCCAGCAGAGATGGCAGGATCAAAACTCCACCTGCTCTCTGTGTTGCTCCCACATGCTCACACTAGGGAAGCATGAATACCCTTCTCTTTTTTACCCGTGCCACCAGGGCAGAAACAGAGAGGAAAAGAGAGTATCTCTCTCCCAGTCTACCACCAGAAAAACTAAGCTCTTGGAGAGATCTGCCCATGAACCTGTGAAGGGCTGGGTATTTTGGGTTCATCAGGTCATGAATGGTAGGTGAAACCGTGCACCGCTCCAGTGAGCAGGCCCTCTTCAGCCATACATTAATCATTCCTGTGTGCCCTACTGAGTCTTCTCAAGCTACAGCAGCACAGCTTTTTCAGCCCTGCCAGCTTTTGACACTACTGCTCTGGAAGGGACACAGTCACTGCCAGCCTTCTCCCTCTTGGTAGCTATGTGGATGGTCTGTGAGTGGAGACTCACCTGTGGCACAATAAACCTTCACAAGAATGACATCAACTGTCTTTTTACAGCTCATCTCTAGTTAGGTGGCCTCCAGGATCATATTCTTACACTCTCCATTTCCTCATTACATTCCAAAATTACTAAGGCATCTATACTTCACAGTTAAAAATTTTAAGCCTTTTCCTCAGAAAAGAAGACATGGGTTATCTTTACCTAGTAGGGAAGGGAGCACAGCATCAATCTGTCTGAGGCTGCTCTGAAACACCAAACCAGCCCAGCTGACCTAACTAGTCGGTATTCCATTAAAACAGAAGAAAGACAAAGCCGCTTACTTCTTGTGTTTCTGAATCCCTGAAACAATGAGGAAAACAATCCCAGCCACACTGAGACAAAGAACAACACCAAATACAATAAGCCAGACAGGCGTAGAGGGTTCAACTGGAGGTGATAAGGTTGAGGTTATCTTCAGGAACTGCAGTGTTTTGTCACTCAGTAGGAAGGCACTGTTGATTCTGTTCCGGTTCATCCTTCAGGAAAAAAAACCAAAACAAAACAGAAAAACATCACAACTGTTTATAAATGTATTTTAGAAATTTAAAAGGTAGTAGAAAATAAAAGGATTTTTCATGAATGTACTGCGAGTTTGGCAGGGCTGAATGTCATCCAGCATGAAGAAGAAAAGGATGTTGTCTACCTTTAGTAGGGGTCAGCCTCTTCTCTCAGGCAACAGGACAAGAGGAAATAGCCTCAAACTTCACCAGGGGAGGTTCAGGTTGGACAACAGGAAGAATTTTCTTCACTGCAAGGGTAGTTAAGCATTGGAAAAGGCTGCCCAGGAAGTGCTGGAGTCACCATCCCTGGAGGTGTTCAAGACACCACTGTACATGGCACTCAGTGCCATGGTCTGCTTGACACAGTGGTGTTCGGTCAAAGGTTGGACTTGACGACCTTGGAGGTCTTTTCCAACCTAAATGATTCTGTGATTCTATGATTTTATGGTTTTGTGATTCTATGATGTTGGCAGGATTACACAGACCTTGACTATAACAGAGACCTCAGTAATCCATAGCCACCCACACACCTAGAACATTTCAAACACCAGACTTTTGTATGAATTTATCTGAAAAACTGGGAAATACAGATGAGACCTAAAGTACGGTATTATTATTTATTTCTGGTTTGAGCCATGTCCTCAAGACATAGCAGGTTGTAAGCTGTAAGGCTGGCTCGCTTGCCTTGCTCATGCAGCATTCAAGATCAGCACAGAAGTGGCAGATATACCCTTCAGTGCTCAGAGGATTTATTTACAGTGCCCCCTAGTCCCTAAAACTGAACCATCCTGCAAATTATGGGCTGGTACATCTGCCCCTGCTGCTGGAGATTTTCTTAGGTCCATGAGGCACAGGATACAATTTGATCCGTAAGAATCCACACCTGTTGCCAACACATCCTTCTTCCCTGCAGGATGCAGCTAAAGGCGTTTGTACCTTGCACCATTTTTTCCATTATGAGAAACTGTAAGTCTGAGAAATATGCTTTTTCACAGAAGTGTACAACTGCTACCCTTTAGTGGATATCTTCACCCATTTTCACTGCCTGTAAGTGTTTCATTGCCTGTAAGATATTTCTGGATCTAAATCTAAGCAGGCTTAAGAGGCTTTAGAAGTACCTTTCATTAGCTTTTTCAAAATGTTAAAATTTTTTTAGCAAACGGATCACATATATTTTTGATAGCTGTTGTATGAATTAATGCAGCTCTTTTTTGTATACAATTCAATTTATTTACCACAGAGCAAGTATTTCCTAAAAAAAGATGCATGGGAAATACAGGTAAGATTTAGCAAATTTCTCTTCTTGGAAATCATAATGTTTGGCTGTCCCTTAAACAGGAAGTTCTTAGCCTTAATGGAAAGTCAGCATTCCTGGACAGGACTGAAAGCCATGGCATGTTTTAAGACTCATAATACCATAAGCTGTCTGCCATTTTGAAAAGATTTCCTTACTGATATGAAAGGACCATTGTGAACAGCTGAAAAAAGCATTGTTTACCCTCACCTAATGGCCTGAGTTTCAGAACTATGTGCTGAAACACATGCAGGCAACTACAAGTGCATTTCATGTTTGTATATGCATAACTGTATCTTGTGTATATTTATGCAAAATCTTGAGTCTCATACATGAGTCTCTGGCATGGTTTACCTTCCTCTTTATTCTTTGTAGGAATCTCATACAACAAAATTCTAGTCCATGACTAGTGTTATGTGCTACCATAGTAGGAAGAATTATAATAAAGGTTTTGTATGGAAGCCTGCAATCAGAAACAATTGAACAAAAAGTATTGTAGTTTTACAGACTATTTTATTTTGTGTTTTTAAATTAGGTAGGAATTAAAACTTTTCATAAATACCATATTCTTTATCAGGTGACAGACAGCAGTTAAAAACCAAACAATAACAGCATCCAATTTCTGTGCCAAACGGGGCACATAAAAGACTTAAATAAATCAGCTTATGCTACTGAACGTATCAAAGAATATCAGAAATGCAAAACCCCCGCATTCCAGTACTCTTTCAGAGAGCTTCAGTGAATAAATAATCTGCTTCCTCCACTAATGCTATGAAGCTATTGTTGTTGTCTCTGTAGGAAATAGTTTAATCTGCTCATAAGCTTAAATTAATCTTTCCAAAAGAACGCATACTCATTCATCAGGAATTAGGCATTACACCTCCAGAGAGATAACATGAATTTTCAAGACAGAGCACAGAATGCCTGAAAACAAAGAGATCCGTTTTCCACTCCATGCTTGAGAAACATATGTGCATTATGCTGCTTGAGGGACTCATCCCTATAAACCCCTGGTGCAGGTTTTTTTGGACCACTGAAGTCAGATTACCCATTTTTTCTTTTTTCCTTGTCAGCTCCACATTCTTCCTTTTACTTCCTACAGAATGTGATAGTAGAAAGTGAAGTGATTTGCAGCGCACTGTACTTTGTACAAGCACTGCTCAGCTGTGATACTGACTGGCATTCTAGCTGGTATGAAAAGAATGTAAGCATAAGATTGTTTAAACCAAGCTGGAACACAGCCAGCTCTGCTCATGAGGCGTTCGCACGAGCTCTTCTCATGTGAAAACTGACTTCTAAATTAAGTCAGATGAACTGTTAGTGAGAAGCACTGAAAAGGAGGCTACAGTCATTAGCCCAGGTGTAGATGTGCATGTAGCATGCAGTGAAAGCTAAATTATATTAATCCCACCCAGAAACTGTGCCCTTCCATCATCTGAGGAAGAAGGCTGTCTCACTGGGAAATGTAACAGCTGGATGGATGAGAGCAGTGTTCCACACACCGGACTGCACATCACAGGTAGGGCTCCGGAAAGGGACTAGATTTCTTCTGAGTCTCCAGCATCAACAGAGACTCTTTCCAAAGATATAATCCCAAGGCTCACATGCTTTGCATTCTGTGGGACTGGTAAAAATCCTCTTATCTCACATTCATTAAAGAGTACTGACCCCTCAGTGTTTTAGCAACTTGGATTAGTTCATCCTTAAAGAGGCAGAGTGCTCATTCATACAAGGGCCAGAGAGAGAAAACATCCTCAGTAAACAAGGAAGAAAACATTGCAAAAGCAGTGACTGTACCTGATGGCTGCCTCTACCTCGCTTCCAGGAACAGTTGTCACATTTTTGGAAGAATCTGTGACCACGAACCAAAATGACACCCGGTCTGTCACATTGCAGAGCAGCACATTGGAAATTCTGCAGACAGTTAAAATAAAAATCATCATTAAAGAAGCATGGAAGGAATTATTGAAATATTTCAGATTTTCGTAAAATATTGCTCTCACCTAAGTGGGAGAAAATTCTTATTTTTAAAAAAGTTAACAGTTAATACTCAAGAAAGAAATACCACTCACAGCATTTCCCATTTCCCAGTATGACTTTTTAAAAAATCAAGCTTATGAAGATCAAATGAATCTTCCAACGAATTTCTAAATCTATTACCAACTTGCACGGTCTTGGACATACATTTAGCATAATCAAATGGAAAAATACATATTTGAATAACAATCATCACTGCCTGTGACAAAGGCCATATAATGGAGCAAATGCGTTGGTGAACTAAGAATTCTGTTTTTGACAGCAAATACCACAGGAACCAGTCATGGAGAATTGCCCACATGATTGTCAAGTGAGTGCAGTTCTTCTACAAGATACATTTGTTGGAGGGAAGATGAGTGGAATTGATGTTATTCTTTTTGACATCTTTGTTCACAGAGCCAGGCACAGAGTGCAGGGAACAAGCTAAATTTAGTCCTTCTACCGGCACTGGCCTCTGCCCTTTAGCTTATGCTGTGTCAAATATTTATATTATCTATTTTAAAGGAAGATTGCTCAGCTTTATTTGAAGTTAAATGTGGAGACGCACAGGCAGGCGGCTTCTCATATTATGCAAATAGTATGCGAAATGCTTTTTAAACGTCATTTTTTTTCAGATTCCTACTAGCAAATGGTGGAAACATCAGAAAACCCTTATGGAATGACACAATCAGGAGTATTCAAACGAAGGAAGTGAAAGCCGATCCATTCCAGGACCGTGACAGGGCCCGAGCGCCCTGAGCTCTGCTGTGCAGCGCCACCTGCCGGCCGCCCGCAGCACCGCCCCGGCCCCGCGGGAGCCGCAGCGGGACTGGGGCGACTGGGGCGACTGGGGATGAGAGGGACGGGAGAGAGCGCGAACGCCCGCACCTGGGAAGTCTCCATCCAGCCAGGGATCTGCCTGTAAGGGTACTTTTTAGAAACGTTTAGAAACGTTTTGCTTCCTGATGAAAGCTCTTTTTGAGTGATGTTTTGGGTGCCCCGGGTAGTGCAATATATCGTTTGACAGAGGTCTGTCTGTCTGCCTGTCTGTCTATCATCTATCTATCTATCTATCTATCTATCTATCTATCTATCTATCTATCTATCTATCTCTCATCTCTCTATCTCACAGAATCATAGAATGGCTTGGGCTGGAAAGGACCTTAGAGATTTGTTCCAAGCCCCCTGCCATGAGCAGAGAACCTCCCACTAGACCAGGCTGCTCAGAGCTCCATCCAGCCTGGCTTTGCATACTGCCAGGCATGAGGCATCCACAGCTTCTCTGGGCAACCTGTGCCAGTGACTCACCACCAGAGAAGAATTTCTTCCTAATGTCTAAACTGAACCTACTCTCAGTTTTAAGACATTCCCCCTTGTCCTGTCACATGCCGTTGCCAAAAGTCTCTTTCCATCTTTCTCATAGGCTCCCTTCAGGTACTGGTAGGTGCTATAACATCACGCCAGAGCTCTCTCTCCTCCAGGGTGAGCAGACCAAATCATCTCATCTTTTTCTGGCAGGAGAGGTGCTCCAGTCCTCTAATCACAGAATCATAGTGATGCCTCCTCCAGCCACTTAGAAACAGAGACTAGACAAGAGTAAGGGAATAAAGATAGGTATTTATTTGAAGGGCCTTCAAGGTACACCCTGGGGGAGCCAGAGGCTGCTTCCAAAAAATGGACCCCAAGATGGACGACAGGTCACGAGTTCTTCACACTTTTATAGGTTTGGATCATTTGCACATCAGGGTTAATTCTCCAATTAAAGCCCCAGTTTTAGCGATGTAACGCCCCTCAGTTTGCCCCCCCTTAGAATCTTTGGTTTACACATTTTGGGCCTAAAAACAGCCTGGCTGTCCTTGAAGGCAAAGCCTGAAGAGGCCTTGTTATGTCTACCTAGTACGAGAGAGCAGGAATTACAGGCTACAAGGAACTTCAGAGTTACACTCTAAGCAGCACAGAATTTGAAAATATAAAAGTTAAAACCTAAGGCATCAATAGGATATTCTGAGTTGGAAGAGACCCACAAGGATCATTAAGTCCAATTCTTATGGGAGTGATCCATACAGGGATTGAAGCCACAACCTTGGCATTATCCACACCATGCTCCAACCAACTGAGCTGATCTCATTTCGGCTCTTTGGAGCTTGCTCCAACAGGTCCATGTCTTTCCTGCGTTGAGGACCCCAGAGGTGGATGCAGCACTGCAGGCGGGGTCTCACCAGAGCAGAGCAGAAGGGCAGAATCCCTTCCCTCGCCCTGCTGGCCACGCTGCTCTTGGTGTAGCCCAGGATGCAGTTGGCTTTCTGGGCTACAAGCGCACATTCCAGAGAGACATGCAATAAAATGGAAAGCAATGATTTTGCTGAGCCAAAATGACTACTTTTACCTCTCTAGAACAGTATCAATTTTGCAAATACAGCGAATTTTTACAGATAAAAGATGAAACCCATCCTCTGGAATTTGAAAACACGTTCACAACAGTTTGCTGGCAACAGTAAGAAGATGAAAGCAGATTTATTCTTTGCAAAACAAAAGGAAAGCACAAAATTTACAAGAGAGGAAAAAAAAATGCCTACTTTTGGCTGGTGGCTGACAAACTCTTGCTGACTTCACAGAATATGTAAAATTTTAACTGCAGAGGAAGTTTTCTATCTGGGCGTTTATAACAGTAGGACCCAAAACTTCATGTGGCCAAAGTTTCTGAAGCTGCAGTTTCTGTGGTGCAATCAAAAACTGGGCCAGGTGGAAAATCTGAGGGGTGTTGCACCACAGATGTTCTTGAAATGGGTTAAGTGAAGAAAGATTGATCCCCAAAGAGAAAGATAAAGGTAGATAAGGATTGGCAGAAGACCCTGACTTTCACACCCTCATTCAAAGACTCTTCAAGCTAGGGTCTTCCCTAAAGTGCCAAGGTTTTAGCATGAGACAAGGCAGTCAGTCACTGTGGGGGTAACATCTGTCTCTAGAACAAACAGCACTGAAACAAGGGGCAGCAAGGATTGCACTAGGACACATAAATTTGGTTTCCTTTCTTCTCCCTGTTGTTTCTAAAATCCTTCTTGATTACAAGCCACCACTTTTTCATCAGTGGAATCCAAATGCCATAAATCTTCCAGGCCCCAAAGAGAATAATCCCACTCATTAAAAGCTCAAAGGGAATGAGTAAACAAAACAGACTGGTTCAACAAGCACCAATGTGGCAATTTCTGTGCTGTGGTCCACTTTTTTTTCTCCCACATCATGTGCATGCAAGTTTGATTCACAACATGCAAAACCATTGCAACTATGACGTCACACTATATAGATCTCGGAAACCTGGCTTCTCCAGGCACTAGTGAAGTGTATTTGTAAATATATATGTGGACATTTTTTTCTTTCCTTAGCAGCTGATAGACTTTTGACATGGGATTGTAGCAGATTGTTATCATCAAAATGACAAGATCCTGGTTCAGCCTTATGGCACCATGGCAAAAGTCCAAAATTGCATTTCCTTTAATATACACAAACACCAGAGCAGAGTGAGCAGAGTGAGCAGAGTGCAGGAAACCCTAGCAATTCCTTGGCCTGAAACACCATCATTGTTCCTTCTGGAGATTTAAAGGATTGTTTAGGGGTAAGATAGAGCTGCCAGAGAGTCAAAGGGAGCTGAGTGCCCACAATGACTGTTAGTTCATGAAAGAACCACAGCCCCAAGTCCCAGGTGCTCTCCCAAAAGCATCATGCCTCTTCCAACACAGGGCTCTGCAGCTGCTCCTGCAAAGGAATATTATTTTCTTCCCAGCAGCAATGGGATCACCTTGATGGAACATAAGACTTTACTCCGGTAAAGTCTTATTTTGTTGTTCTAAATGGTCACAGTATTTTTAGTATCAAAAAAGCCTGTCTTACGAAGATGGATTATGTTGATAAACTTTTTTCTGGTCACTTCATAAGGAAAATGTCAGCTTTTTTTATCTATAAATGGGGGGAAGACGTACCAAAAGGAGATTCTGTTATTTGAATGAAAACAAACGTGTTGACATTCTTTCTGCTCTAAAGATTAACTAGTCTTAGGCCCAAAAGAGATGCATATTATTTCAAATGAGTCACAGATTAGAGAAACCAGGGTTACTAACACAGGCTACAACAATAATTTTTTAACACTGAGAGATCAAAGGTTGGCTTACGTAGTTCATGACCATATGTATTGAGAATCAATTGAAAGGCCATATATAAAGCAGGAAATAAAGGGGTATTAATTCTCCACTGAAAAATAAGTATTTATTTGTATCTATATCATTAGTTACTGAGTAATTTGATTGATTGTGCCTTCCTTCTGTTTCGCACCAACTTGAAAATTTGACAAACCTTTCAAACATTAAACACTGCTCCATGATTTATTAAATTTCAGTTTGGAAATTAACTTTAGAGAACTCAAGATGTAACGTGCAATCCTCCCCAGCCTGCGCTGGGTCACTCAGTGGTTACACAAGGGCAACAACAGCATCAACTGCCTTTTGCCAGCAGCATATTGAAATGCTTGTCATCAAAGGCTGGCTTTTATCCAGCTTCAGAAGCCTAATAAGAGGTGACTTAGAATATCAAAAATAATGGGGTGGACTGCAACAATGGTTATCCTGATCCACCAGACAAATTATTTTGGGGCCTGATAGAGATTGCTGAAGTTAATGGCATTTGTGTCTCATGTGGAAGTTAGTTGTTGCTGAGATTTACTTCAGGGATGTGGGTGTGTTAGAAATTACTGGGATCTCAAAGGGGAGGTTTGTCACATCCTCGCCATCGCCATGTGTGTAATTTATACCCTGGCAGAACCAGTACTTAATTATGCAAAATAATAGTGATTTTTTCACAGGTTCCATTTTGACAAAAACTTCATTTAACCAGATGCAAAATTTCCGTAAGTTTAGATGCTATCAGAATACAGTCACAGGCAATTTGTTTGTTCTTATATGACGGAATAACTGGTCATTGATCTTTTACATCTTCTGAAGAAAATCTGTTGGCATTTTCCTGCAAAAGCTCCTGTAGTGAAATGCAATTTATTTGCCAGCAGTACAATGTAATTTATTTGCTACAAGCGCCTGCTTGTGCCTCCCTCTTCACCACAATAAAGTCTCTTCCCCAGCTCTGCCAGGGTGCTGTTCCTGTGCACAGCATGCTGCTGTACCCTCTGGGATGCTCGGTGCTCCCACACCTCCATGCCCACTGCAGAGGGGATGGAGCAGGACTGCACTCCTTCCTCACAGCTGCCAGCCACAGGGGTGGGGGAGTGTGTTATTTCCAGGGCATCTAACAGGATGGATGCTTTCACAGCCTCCCATGCAAAAGACAGATTATTTGAGGTATATTGGGAGGTTCATCTAGCCTCTCCATCACTAAACGGGGACTCTGAGGTCCTTTGGGATTTGGGAGAGGTTTATGCACAGAAAAGTCCTCAGCCTGTTGCCTAGGAAGTTGTGCCAGATCTCAGAGCTGCACAGCTCTCCTTCAGGTGACATGCTGTCTGTAATGACCCCAAAGGTGTCTCTGAGTCCTAGATGAGTTATCAGTTATACCTCCAACATACACACTATGAGGGGTGTACCCAAGTTACATCCCATGAGAAAGTCCGATACCATATTAAAAATAGGTAAAGATGCCCACAGCTGGCTGATTTCAAATATTATACTGACTTTTCTGACCAAAATAGTAGCAGGGAATTATTGACGTGTGCAACACCACCTCCAAACTGGAGTAATACTGGCATCATCATTTTTGTCCATAGGGAAAATTCTCTTGGTAAGAAACTGAATTAATGAGTATAAATTCTATGATTGCCTAGAGTGGGTACAGATAACTGCCATTAAAACTTCTACTACTTCCATATTGGCTTGACTTTTTTCCCATTCCTGCGCCAACCTTATTTTAGTCTGCAGAAAACCACAGTGCTTGAAGAGGAAAAAGATCACTGGCTTCTGACATAAGTCTTTTGCTGTGTGAAAGTACCATGACTTTGAAGGTCAAAAATAATTTTTAAAAAGGACCCAGGACTAAAATAAGTATACAAAAGTCAATCTTTATGGATCAGATGCTGAATGAAAACTCTGTTCCTTTGAAAACCTGAGAGAAAGTCCTACATAATCATCTGTAATTAGCTTGTACCTTGAACTCATTTTTTAAAGTGTCATTTTAATTGGGTTGAGTAGCACACTTGGCTGTTTTTGTTAAGCTTGATGTAACAGCTCTCTTGCTCAAAGGAGACCACTTCTGTGGAATAAAAATGAAACAGCAGCAATCAAACACTACTGTCACATAGGGGGGGAAATTCCCTTTTACTTCAGAGAAGTGCAGCAGCCACAATAATCATCATGTGACTAAAGTTAACTAACATCTTTGCAAATGTGGAATATGCCTCACCTGATGCAATGACAGCCTGAAGCAGTGTTATTTTTAAGTAAATTGAAAACCTTATCCTCGTTAGCCTACCAGAACCATCAATCTTTCATTCCAGGTTGGAAAACAATGAAAAGAATAATAAGGCACTTACAAGGTTTTTCATTTAAGAAAGATAAGAACATCCTGAAAATACAGCTTGCTAAGTGGTCTGTCTAATCTGGTATCTAATTTCATAGAGTAGCAAGGATCAGAAGCCTGAAAAGAATATTCAATACCTCAGGGTAGATTTAATCCCAAAACCAATTAAAGGCTGATTTCTATCTGCACTGCAACATCTGAAACTTCTCGATGGTAGGTAACTCAACTGTTGTGATATCAGCAATAGGAACGCTCAGCAGAGCACAGCACTGGCATATCCACCTCCAGGGCTCTGAGTCAGCTTGTCTTCAGCACACTGCTGAAGCTGAGCTCTAAGAAAGCGTGCACCAGAGCTGCTTACTCAAAGATCTGTGCTGCCTTTCCTGACCTCCCAGTGTGTCCCTTTGCCTCCTCCCAGTATAGTCTCCAGAAGGTGTCAAATCTTTCTGCCGCATTCTGCTTAAAGTGAGCTGGCATCATCCCACTGAGCTCCACAGCTGTGTCACTTCACATCCACAGGGATACTGGTTCAAAGATTGAACATTGCTTAAGACAGAGACGGTGTGATGTTGAATATGTATCTGGGTGTCAGAAGTATACTGGAGCAGCCTGCTTTTAGAATCTCTATATAATGATTTTTACAGCTCAGTACAGCAGAGGACAGGTCACTACATGCAGCATTGTTAATATGTATAAGGCAAATCCAAGCAGATGCTTACTGAGTTGTGCTCTTGCTGGAATATCTTCTCATTGCAAAAGCCACCATTGCTTTGAAGAGGTACTCTTCATTAGCATCCCAGGCATACTGTAAAGGAAGATGGAAAATAATTAGTTTTAGCACCAGTGCTGGCAGTACAGAGAGGGAAAAGAGTCGCTGAACTTGAAATGCTGTATTGATCAAAAAAATGAATAAATTCTCTGGCTGTGCTAAGAAAATAAATGCCCATTGCTTAGTATGGACAAAGGACTTTTTCTAATGGAAAAAAAAAAAAGTGCAATATAAATTGTAATATAAATAATATAAACTGCAAAGAATGTTTCCAAAAACTGAATTAACTGAATATTTCTGAACGCCGACCAAACTGGAGATGTGAAGTTTCTTATACCGAAGACTAGAATTCTCCCCATACAGCTGCTTTCATGGCCTTGCCTCTTTTGCTGGATAAACTCAGGTAAAGTAGAAGGTTTAAATCCACCCTCAAAGACTATTTGGATCTGCCCAAAAATAACAATAAAATACCCCCTAATGTTGAATGCAGTCTCTGGGAGCTGGACATCAGGACACCAGGAAACAAAATGAGATTGGAGCCTTATTGCTGCACGCTGTTCTGATTACAAGAAGACTCAACTATATTACAAATTATTATATTGCATGTGAGATAAAAGAAAGAAAATAGCATCCTTACTACTTCAATAAGAAGGGGAATGTAGGCTCCAAAAATTGTTCTCTGTTGTCTTGATGAAAAATCATGCTTTCATAATTTAAGTTTTCTGAGACAGCTTCACTGGGTTCCCCTGGGCTTTCATTCCCGTATGCAATGCTAATGACCTATAAGAACTGCATCTATTACATTTTTATAACAGGAGCCATGACTGAGGCATACTGATCAAATTTCTTCCCCTTTCAGCAGATTACAAAGATTATTAGTTTCTTGGAATTATATTAAGGGAGGTTAGAAACAGCTTTCTTCAGTCAATCAGAACACAGATCTAATCTTTAACTTTCAGCATTAAAAAAAATCTGCTCTGTAATCATCCAAACCAGAAACCCAGTGGTGCGGATACTTAACTCTGTTGTCAACTTACACCTACTTTTTCGTAGTCCTTTGTAACACGTTCAAAAAACAGCAATGTACATCAAAAAGAAGTAAATAGCATTGAAAATTCCAAATCTTAATTCTGGTTTTCAAATTCTGATTTTGGGTGCATAGAGATGCAACCCCTCCACAAAAAAAAAAGAGAATCCAACTTTCAGGTATCTGCAGCTCTCATGTTGTGCTGGCATCCTGTGGACTGGGAAACTAAACAGGGAAGGAAGCAGTCATTTAAAGGGCAGAAAGTGATCTTGTTTATCATCCCTAGATGAATGTTGAGTGAAATAGGCTCTCTGAGATGAGATAGGACAGGGTCAGCAAAGCTGAGGCAGCAGACAACTTGAGCAGCATTAAAGTGCAGCTGCAGTGCTGAGAGCCTGGGTTTTGACTCACCACTCTTGCCTCGTGAATGAAGGGGGTCGTGAGCATACTGTGATAATGCTTGCCAGCCTGGGAACTTAAACTGAAAAAAAAATAAAACCCAGAAACTCTTCGAAAAAAATTTATAAAAGCCTCTGTTTTGATCCCACTGCACTGATGAAAACCTGACAGTAATGAGAGCAACTAATACTAAAAGAGATCATGTAGTAAAGGAATTAATACAGATCAGAGCCATAAAACTATTTATCATAATTTTAAAGATATCTGTATTTAAACCACGAAGCACAATTTGCAGTACTAAAAGGGACGATCTCTTTTTTCTGTGTGTGGCACTATTGACTGAATCCCTGCATGCCATCTGCAGTCTTTGAGAGCAGGTCCAAGAGGACAGAAAAAAAAATTCATTTGTTAGCCAGTGGATTAAACCAGCGGTAGAGATAATTTAATCAGTTGTCTTGAAAATGGATAATGATGAAGCACACTCCATTTCATGCTTACATGGACACAAGTACAATGCAGCAGTACCAAGTAAACGTACTCAGTATGTTTATGTTTAGTGCAATGCATATATACATGCACAATTTGTCACAGTTTTCATAAATAATGCAGTAGCCTAGCACTTCTTTAGGTTGGAGTAACAAAAAGGATATCTCAAAACAGGGAAAATAATTTGTAGTGAGGAATTCCAGGCCCAGATGAAAGAGTAAGCACTTGAAAAGAGACAGAATAAACAGAAAACTGCAAGAAAGAGGGGGGAGGAGACTGGCAGAGAAAGCTCAGCAGAAATCAGGGGTCTGCCTGACTTAGGAGAAGATACTGGAGACAACCCTCTGAGCCAAAGGACAAGAAGCCCCAGGAAAATGGAGATTAAACAGGAAGTAGAGGAGATGGAGATGGCTGTGGGCACCAGGTGAACAAGAACTTCTGTACGTGACTACATACAGGAATATATAAGGGGAAGGCAACACAATGAGGAAGAAAAGTAAGGCAAGAACAACTTCAAGCTAACAAACTGTATGAACTCAGGACAGGTGGGCATGAATTTCCAGAAAATAGTTTCTAATCAGCAGCTTTCTCCAATCAGAGGGATAGGTGCAAAGAAACCTTGAATTATTTGCATTGGAAGGACTCTAAAGATCATCTAGTTCCAACTCTCCTGCCATGGGCAGGGACACTTCCACTAGACTTGATTCGTTCTACTATGGGGCTTTATCAGCTTCATCTTTACCCTCCAAATGCAAAGGCCTGGAGCACAGCTGTTGACTGAGGATGTCCCCATGCAGTGCAGCTATTGATGCACACTTTCTGCTGCTCTAGAGGAAACATTAAGTATCATTTGCAACCACACGCTATAAACACAACTGTTATCAATGAAACACTACATGATGGTGTCAGAACTATTAATGTTTACCATCTTCATGGCCCCACAAAGGAACCAACACAAAGATGTTGGCTCAGTTGCACTTGACTTCCTTTATATTTTAAGGAGGAGCAGAATTGGACACTGCTGACTGTGAAAGGCAGTCTTAAATGCCTCTTACTGAACGAAGATGATGAGATAATGCATGAAGGACGATGAGTGTAAGTTGCTGATGGGGTAAAATGCTATAATAGTGCTCTAAAAGACAAAATTTAAGATATGAGAATATAATATTACAAGATTGTTCTGAGCAATCCCACCTGATTTCAGTGTTGACCTGGCTTGGAGCAGCAGAGGACTAGGGACCCTCCAAGATCTCTTCCCTTCTAAATGGTTCTGTGCTTAACTATACAGCTATTCAGACTACTGAGTGGCTACAGACACGCAAACACACCTCCGGATCCCATCTTGTGGCAAGACACAAGGTATATGTCAGCATTCCTCCTCTTCATCTTCTGCCCTGGAAGCAGCCTGAATACATGAGCCAGAAGCAAGTGCACTTTCTACTTCACCTGGCTGCACCCCTGAGGTGCCAACTCTTTGACTCTTATGGTTAAAATGAGTGGTGACACCAAGTTACACAGACTTGTCAGTGCCCATCACTTCTCACTCTCAGGTTGCCTCTGTTCCTTTTCAATTAACTCTCTACCCCTCTGCTGATTCCATGAACAGAAAGCAACTAGTGACTAGCAGCTATTCCAGAAGCCACTCTTGAAGTCAAAACCATCCTCAGAAACTCATAAATCACCTTCCATTTAGGCCTACAGGCACTGTGTTTCCTCCCACGGATCAGCAAACAACGTCTCTGTCAAGTACACCCATTATCTGGAAATAAAATGATAACAGCTGAATACCTTCTGCATCTGAGCAGCTCTGTCCAGCTCCACTGTGATAAGAACTAAATAAATACACTAAATGGAACGCCCTGCCTCAGAGTACAGCTCATCTGGTGAACAAATTAAAAAATGGTGTCCTGTTTTCATCAGCTTCACACACAGTGGATGGCATGCACTAAACCATGTGAAAAGCTGCACCAACCTATTTCCCATGCTCCTGAATGTACACTGGAGCTATCCTGCCACTCCTAGAGAAAAATTCCCACAGTATCAGGGCTTTCTGTTATCATGGAGCTTGAAGTGACTTGGAAACGAACGAAGCTGACTGTGTCCTACTGTGACACAATGACAGTATTAAACTTTTCATTGACAAAATACATAACACAAAAATGTAAAGTGTCCCAAATTCTTTAACGAAAATGAATTTCAGTGTTATAGTAGTTTCAGTTTTCAATTTCAGTCATTCACAGAGAAGACTGCAATGGCTATGAAAAAGAACTACTACTACCTCCGTACCTAATAAATTGTTTATTGCTTGTGGGTGATTTTCTATGGCATCATACCACTTTCAGCAAGCTGTTGTTCTAAAACGCTGTTCTCGATTGTACCGTTCTTTGTGCTTTCACACACTTTGTTATATGAAATAAATGACTACAAAAAACCAATAGACTCCTCAGTTATTGCTTTTTTCTTGCAATATAAAGTGCCTTCAAGGGTAATGATTTTTCTCATACCCTTTTTGAATGAAAAACCAAAAAAAAAGATATAAATGATCAAACAAGGTCCCCTTATTTTACTACAGCTGGAGAAGGAAAAGGCACTAAAAAGGGCATTACTGGGAACTGCAATTTTTGTTCTTTGTTACTATGTTGAACCAAGATTAAACCAAAATATTAGCAGTTATCATCAAGGAAAGCTTTAATAATTATTTTGACATATTTTCAGCCATAGTATTACAGTATTTTTAATAATTAAAAAAAAAAGGCTCCCACTACTGTTTAATTAAAGTCTCCCACTCAAGAGAATTGACTTCAGTATGAATTTCCAGACATTTACTTTAGCAAATATCTTGAATATTTCTCTGTAATTTGTCTGGTTTATGAAGTTACCAGTGAAATTTAGATCCCTGCTAATGTTAGTTTAAATTACCTGATCTTTCAGGGTAATTTTAGAACAGCTTCTACAGTCATAGGCAGTTTCTCACGTCCCCAACCTTTCATAACATGTAACCTGCTTTGTTTCCCAGGGCTCATAACATAATCAGACACTAGACTCACAAGTGGAGACGACTGTCCAAGATGTTTCATACCTAATTTTCTGCTGAGCCCTGTTAACATGCCGCAGATTTGCTCTATGTATTCAAAACTACTAACAAAGTGCTGGGCTCTGACATATTGAATAGTGCCTTAGATCAGGAAGGACCACTCAGTCACCTAATGTCCCAATCTCTTACGTATCTCTCATTGCTCACACCAGTACTTCTACATTAAGCCCAAATATCTGAATTAAGCCAAAGCATTTCAGTCCTCATGAGACAAGCCTGTGCACCACAGGGAGAGAAGAAAGGCCACTATCTGAAGCCCTCCATTAGCAGGGAATTGATGAGACATGCCTGAATGATCTCTAGAGTTAATGCTTGTCTGAGAGCATGATATAAAGTCCCATTTCATAAAGACCTAAAAATCTTTTCCTGCTTCTCTTCCCAGACATTATACTCTTACAATTAGCACTCTTGAGCAGAAGTGCTTTTCCCAAAATACAGACTTACATTTATGCAGCACTTCTCATGCATAAAGTGTAACATCCCTACTGCTTTTCCAGGGGAATAAAAAATCTTTGACAGAAAATTATCTTTATGAACAAGCGAGCTTTATATTTCTCCTAAAGAATGACATTTTAAGGAGTGGGCTATTCAAATGTCAAGAAATGGATGCCTAGATCATGACTTGAACAAACTATTACAATTAACACTGCAGAACAAATTGCTTGTGTTGCCTTCAGAAATTTTACAGTATATATTACTTCTATTTTGGCAGATACTAAGTTAGGAAGAATATGTGAAGATACATTACTTACTGCATTATCTCCCAAAGCTGTTTTGATACTAATCCGTACTTTGAAAGCATTCTGTGCATCTGACACAAAGAGAAAAAAGCAAACATATATAGATAGTCAGTCAAAATAGGATTTTAAATCATTTACTTCCCTGATTATTTCACAAATGTCAGTCTCTAAATGTGTCTTAAGAGATCACCTGCTTAGGAAAACAGAAGTTACTTGCATGAAAAAAGCCCTTGCATGAAAAAAGTGAGGTTTTCCATGACTTCTTAAAGTGAGATCAACTTCCATACTTAATTTGCAAATTCATAAAAGAACTGAATGCTCAGCTGTTTCAATCTTCAAACTGAAGACAAACAGTTAAAATAAAAATCTGAGAAGTTGGCAGCTTTGTAGTCTAAACTGATAGCTACTTTACCTAAAGAAGGATGGGAATCAGCTCCAAATCTTACCTGGCTTGCAGAGCTCAGCCTGAGCAATGGCAACTACAGAGACTGTAAGCAGCAAAGCCCGTAACATCCTGTCAGCATGGAAAGGTTGAGGCAAAAAGAAGTGAGTCTCCCCTGTAAAGCACTCTTAAACTTTCTGTGACCCAGGATTAAAGCATCAGGAGCACAAGTGAGCAACCAAGTAAAAGGTTTAATAATTAACCCCCATTATTTTTGCTAAAAACAGGCACTAGAAACAACTGTCTACTGTTAGTTATTTACTACTTTCCTCTGTAGTAAAAAAAAAAAAAAAAAAAAAAAAAGCTGCCAAGTATTTAATTTTCCTTTTTCCTTTTTAGAAAAATACAAAATTTTACAGAGTGCTCCAGGCCAGTAATTTTTTCTCACAGGCATAGTGTCAGACAGACACACAAGGTGTCTGTGGGATGTCACACCAGAGCAGCTGGCAACTGTTAGCCACAGCAGGTGAATCTGATGCTTGGCTACCACTAGATCCCAAAGAAAGCTGCCATCTGTCTTCCCTGGGAACTGTCTGGCCCCACTGAGGGTCCTTGAGGATAAAAGAAGATTGGGCACCCTTTTCACCCCACCAAAAGAAATGTGTGATGAACACAGAATCCCTGGACCCAAGAAACAGGGCTCAGGCATTGCCCCTCACCTGCCTTTGAACTCACAGAACTCGCAAAGGGCCAATGAGCACAGTGGCATGTCCCTCCATCCCCATCCCAGTCCCACTCCCGCGTCCTGGCTCAGGAGCTGGTCTGAGCCCAGCAGAGCAAATGCCTCGTTCTACACAAAACCACCCCACATCTGAGGCATTGCTTTGCATGAAAAGAACTGTTATGTGTATGGAGAAATACTTTTTGCCTGTTAGAGGCTCATTACAGTAGCAACTAGAATAAGCAGAGCTGCAATAAAAGGACTTAGTAGGAAGCATGTTGTATAGGAACATATCTTTGTTTTGTAGACACGACCCACCGTGTATACATGTACACACATGCGTGGAAATATTTTAATGCACTCTACACTATTAATCAAATGTTTACCAAGACAAAGAAATAAATGTGGACGAAAAACAATTCAGAAACTGAAATGTATTGCTGGTATTTGAACAGTCTCTGCAATCTAGGCAGCAGGACAGGATTACTTTATTTCATTCTGTTGCTGTACTCCTCCTGTAGCCATTCTGATTAATGGTTAGTTCTTATACTGGAGATCGCTTCAGAATTACTTTCAGTTGGTCCTTTAGCACTAAGCGTGTCTTGAGACTGCAAATCCAAAGAGCTTCACACAAACGACAAACAGTGAAAAAATCTGACTTAACTGTTGGACTGAATTTATGGAAAACAATAACCAGTATTTACTACATTAGATACTTGGACTTTTGGGTAACAGAGGAATTACCGTTTCAGTAATTTAAACTATTTTCAGAAGCCACTGTTAAAGGACTTGATATCCCATCTTTGAAAATCATTCACCAAGCTGATTCCCAGGCACCTCTTTACTCTCACTAGGCAACCCAGTCTGGGTACAAAACTATTGGATACATTATCTGCTTAGATGTTCAATATATGCCTATGAAAACAAAAAAGTGATGCATTCATTTCTAATGACAGCTTAAATTAACATGCTGTACATAGGTACATCAAAAGGAGTGCACTGAAAAATGTACAGATGTATGAAGGTCTATCAGGTTACTGTAACATTTGTAACTTAAAAAAAATCTTAAAAGAATGTGAATGCAATCAGTTTCATGGTAAATTCACGTGCATTGCTTCAATAGCGAACACATGAACTTTTTTCTACCTTTGGGGGAAACACTGAAGAACTTGGGAAGAGAGGAGAACAGCCAAGCACTCTTTCCCCACTGCCAGAAGGCAAATGGAACTGTCATATGCAGCATCACCACTTCTCCCTGCTGTAAAACACCACAAATCAGTTCTTCCCCTCAGAATTGCACGGGGCTGGTGTCAAAGTACATCGAAGGCACACGACATCCAGCAGGAACAAATTCAGAGGACATGACTGGATTCCCTGATCAGAGCTGCTGAATTCCAGCCAGGATGGCTGATTTTCCCCAATTTGTCTTGCTGGCAAGAAGCAAGACAAATGATTTTTTCCAGCAGAGAGGGGAGGAGGCTGGGAGAAGCAGCAGTGTGATAAACACCCCAGCTCAGAGCTCACAGGGAGAGCACCATGCAGTTAATATATACATGCACAGCAACGTGGATGTGTGCCGAATGCATCCAGCTGAAGGCCCATGTGCTTATCCATTTGTAGATGCACAGAGTGCTGCACATAAGCAACCAATTGCTACACATCTATAAATCTTTTCCCAAAGCCAGCACGTTTTTTAAATAAGCCAGGTGGACATGCAAGACTACACCAGGTGTTAGTAGGAAGATAACTTTGCTCCAAATTAATGGTATTTTTAAATACTGTCTAAAAAAGCACTGCAACTTTTCAGTTTACAGATGGAGTACATCTGCATAATCTAAAAAGACAGACAGACATTCTGCCATTTTGTATCTTTGTAATAAGTCTGCATGCATGGGTAACTTCCTGTTCCCATTTTGGCTAGATACATAGCACTGTTTAAGCATGTCTGCATTTGTCTGCCACTGATTAATCAGTCAGGCATCAGTTTGCTTGAACAAATTACAGTCTTCATGCATATATGCAAGGTATGTTTTTAACTGACTACTTTGTGAGGAGTTAGATTAAGTAGTTCCTCTTTTATAGGATCTTTGTTTTTCCTAACTGCTGTGGAGCTACAGGTCATAGCCACGCAGAATTTCATGCACGATCGACATTCCAGAAATATCACTGAACTAGTGCAAAGAATTATTTCTCTTATTGCACCAAATGAATTTGTCTGCCTGGTTGAAAATAAGAGTACCTGTAATTTTTTTCAATGCTTTTGGTCTACAGAAGTTCATGTATTATCCGTATGTATATATTTAAAAATACATCAAAATTTGGACTACCAAACAAATCAGGAGAGGACTGAAATTTCAAGAAAGCATATGACTCAGTAAAACAAACAAACAAATCCCTTCCATCTTTTCCATGTGATTTTCTGATGAAAAAGCAATGTACTTTTTCTGCTCCTTTCGGTGTCTTTGAAATGGAAAATCCCAGGGAAGTAAAATATTGATAGCTATTGCATAAGTTAATTAACAGCTATGGCTAAACTTAACCTCAGTTTTCAAATTTGACAAATTAACAGTTTTAAACTCTGAGGAAGTTAATCTTTAGTCTTAAATAGTTGTGTCGAACTCTTATAAAGAAAGAGTCAGTGTGTGACTGTCAGCATTAGGCACTCATGGAAATGTACCTGGAGAACTGCAGACCCAGTTGTGCACAGCACTGTGCAGTTCCCTGGGTGCAGTGGAAATAACAAACACTGCAGATCTTTTCCAGCAGTTTTTGGGGAAACAGGGCATTGAATGAGGACTGCCACCACTGTCATCACTGTAACAGTGCAGAAATGACTTGGTTGTTACCGAGTTTTTATCAGTGCTCACAGAAGCAGACATCGTGTGAGAAATCATTTAGCTCTTGAGACAGTCGTGTAGCTGGAGGAAGGACGCACTCTCCAGCATTCCCATATATTGCCTTAGAAAGGCCACTTTGCAGTGAAAGCACCAAGGACAGCCCACAGGGGGGCTGGCACTGAGAGTGAGCACACAGAGACTTCCAGCATGGAGGGGGTGGGAGGATGGTGCTGCTGCCACCACTTCATCATCAACCAACGAACAACAGCCCTGACATTTCAATGAAAACTGACCTATCCCACATCCACACTTCCTGGATGTCTCCTACTTAGCATGTATTTTCTGGGTCCAACAAATCCAGGCTAGTGACCGACTGCCATTTCCCTCGTGTTCTCTTACGTCCATTTGCACCACCCATGAAAAAAAAAGAGATGTACAATTTCATGAGAAAAGGTGCCACTCTTCTCCTGAAGCATATGGCAAACATTATGGTGAGGACAACTTTTACATAATCTGTATTCTTATCAAATGTATCTTTCTTTTTTCCACAGAGGGCTTGGGTATACAACAAACAGAGTGAACCCTTCTTATCTGGTTAGGTCAATCTACAGTGGCAGAAAATAGAAGAAATGGAAACCAGAAGAGACACAGGGAAGGGAAGTTCAAATGTGTGCCAGAGCCACTGCACTTTAACTCAGAGCTGCTCTACTGTGCATGCACAGTTCTGTGCATACATCCAGAAAGACGCACAGAGATTTACAGTGCAACGTGGTACGTAACTTGTGGTGCGTAACTCATGGTACGTAACTACAAGTTCTAAAACAAAAGTTTCTCTGTTCTGGGCTATTCCAGGAAGTGCATCCCAATATTGACCTTCTCATGATGGGGTTCTCGTAGCATTGGACCACGCAGGAGTACTTTTCTGTACAAAATATGGAAAAGTGAGTTCCACAACCTGAAGGCTGCCACAAAAATAAACTCTGCTTGTGAAGGCCTGCAGTCTGTAATTCCAGTGTAAGGACTAACAGCTACTGACTGGAATGCAATATTACTTTGGATATGTGAACGGCTCTTGCCTGGAATGACCATATTTTTTTCTTTCTGATATTGTATTAATTAAATTGTATGGAAGTCTATACCTGGACTTGAAGATCAAGTTGCTGTATGTGTATAAATTAATAAGAATAAACAAAATGGAGAAAAACACAACTATTGTATTCCTGTTTTGAAGAGAATGACTCCAGGATCATTACGGATATCATTTTTCCAGAGTCATTATGGATATCTGTAATAGCTGTTATGTTTCGTGTTTTCTTAAAATGAGATCCTACTTTTCATTGCTGAAATAGATACGCTCAATATGGTGCCTTCCCTAAGAACACTGGAAAAATGCCATGATGAAATGTAGCGTACTAAAGAAAGAAATTATTGAATTTCTCAATTTAGACTTATAAATAGTTTAAAGGAAGGTTAATATTATGGCACTTCCTCTGTTGAAGGGAGGATGAAAGTCATAATTTCTTAATGAAATAAGATTACAAAACATATTTGGTTGTTTTTTTCAAAACTTTCATGGGTGTCAATGGTTCATCAGTTGTTAAATGCACAATACTGCCATCTTCTGTATCCAAGAAACAGCAAATTATGTGTTATTTTACATGTATGTTCTGCACAAGAACAGTGAAAGTACTACTGATGACAACTCCTTCATTTTAAAAGAGAGTCTAGGATCTGACACATGGTTAAGTAACAGCAGAGAGGTCATGGTCTGAATATTCATTGGCCAAGCGGCAAATGTAACTGCTGACTATTGCAGTCACATGCTTGCTTTGAATAACTTCACTGAGCTTCAAACTAAGAGGATACTCATTATGCTGTTAATGAACAGCACAGTCAATTAGTCAGATTTTGACGGAACCTGCTGTGGTGTGCTTCACCGTCAGCAGCTCCAGCTGTTTATGCAGTGTAGTACTTCTAGGATACAGGAAATAAGCTCCTACATTGTGGTTTAGTAGAATAATTTAGACCTTAATCAACAATGTACGTTATTAATAGCTATGCAAAACATGCCCAAATGAAAGTTACAAATACACTGCCTCCAAAGGCTGCAATCTATCACTCCTGTTGCAGAGGAATTGATTACTGACAACTTGCATATTTCCACCCATCATACCCATGAGGGTCTGTGTGGAGTAGTTTCCTGCCAAGAAATGCGTTTATAATCAGGTCAGGTACTATGCCTCAGAGACGACGATGGGAATACATCAGCAGTGTGAGCTAAATTGATCAATGTACCACTCTGGTCTGCTGCTACCGCCGCTGCTGCTGCTGCACTGGAACTGTGACTTCCCACAACTCTGAGAGGCTGTGGGCCAGGGCAGCCATGCTCACAGCAGGCAAGGGACACACTTAAAGCTCAGCTCATAGCAGGCACCGAACGCCCCGTTCCCATACACAGTTCCCAACATAACCAAGACAGCTCACAGAGCACAGGCGGTGGGCAGCCGGTCACTGCCCCGAGCGTCACTCAGGTACTGCCATGAGCAGCAACACCCCAGGCGAGCTGAGACACCACTGCACAGGCACCCAGTTACCCAGCAGGGCTGAGGACATTACACAGAATCAGGAAAGGCTGAGGGATTGGGTCTGTTCAGCCTTGAGAAGAGACAACTGAGAGGAGACCTCATCAACACATTCGAATATTAAAAGGGGGGTGTCAGAGGATGGATCCAGTGGTGGACCGTATTCTCGGTGGTGCCGAGCAATAGGACAAGAGGCAACGGGCAGAAACTGATGCACAGGAAGTTCCACCTGAACATGGGAAGAACTTCTTTACTGTGTGTGACCGAGCACTGGAACAGATTGCCCAGAGAGGGTGTAGAGTCTCCCTCACTGGAGATACTCAGGACCCATCTGGACACAGCCCTGTGCCCTGTGATGGCCCTGCCTGAGCAGGGAAGTTGGAGCAGATGATCCGCTGTGGTTCCTTCCAACCGGACCCATTCTGGGATTCTGTGACACCAGAACGTTCAGTGCACTCCCTCGCTTCTGATCTTGGAGGAAATTTGGTAAATTGGACTCTCCAGTGCTGCCTATGCGTGGCCCCGGTGCCTCGGCAGCGCTCCTCACGGAGGGGCCACACGACCCCCCGCCGCCACGGGAACACGGCGCGCGCCCGGCCCGCGCGCGGCTGCCGGAACCGATTGCGCGCCCTTCCGCCGCGGGGTCACGTGACGTCCCGTCGGTACCGCAAGATGGCGGCGCCCATGTTGGTGCCCGAGCCCCCCCTGGGGAAGCCGAGGTGAGGCCGCGGCCGGGCCGGGGCCGGGACCCCCCGGGGCAAGGGGGAGGGCCCGCGGGTCCCTGCAGAGAGTCGCGGCCCCGTCCTGGCCGGGACCGCTGGAGCGCACGGTGGCCGCGGCTGAGGCCGCCCCGTGGCCGGGCCCGGNGCTGCGGCGGGGCGGGGCAGCGTCCCGCGCCCGGGAAGGCGGCGGCCGTGGGTGATGTGAGGAGCGGCGGAGGCCGCGGCGCGGGGAGGAGGCGGCATGTGCGTGCCTTGGCTGAGCCCCGTCCAGCCCCGCCGCGGAGGCTGTGGGCCAGGGCAGCCATGCTCACGACGGCATTCCCCGGTCGGGGTGTCCAGGTGTTTGCCAAGGCCTTGCTCCGGTGTCGTGCGGCTGGAGGGAGAGGCGAACCCCAGCCCTGGAGCGGCTTGGGCTCCGCTGCTCCGTGCGCCTCGGCCGTGTGCCCCCTTCCTCGAGTGCTGGCCTGAGAGTAAGGGGAGTTCCTCCGTCCCTTCCTTCCTTGGGTTTCAAGAAAGGGACGTTCCCAGGGGACTGGGAAGGAGATTCTCGCTTCTCAGCCCCAGGCACCTACCGAGGGATGCGAGCTGTTTCAGGCAGGGACGCGAGGTGAGAAGCGGCCAGGCTGGCCGGCTCAGAGGCAGAGGGCCCAGGTGGGGACATTGGTCTGTGCGGGCAGGCGCTGCTGCCGGGACACGCACCGTGGTGTCACTTTGGTGTGCAGGTGGTGAGGATGTGAGCAATGCTGAACAGGATTGGAGATGTGGGTGAACTTCTGACTGTCTGAATAATGCTTGTGGAATCTTTAAAATTACACACTCCAAAAGGGGGATGTTTTAATCTCCTGTCAGCATTTGGTGTGGCACAAAAACAAGAGCTGAAGATCGTCCCTCCTTCCTATTTCTCCATTATGAACTGGTTAGTAAGAGGAAAGATAGAATGAAACTTGACAGAAAAGAGCTTGATGTGAAAAGGCTTTTAGACATTAGAGGCATTTTAACCATAGTGAAAACATGGTGCTTGTAGGCAGCTGTTCAAAGCTGTCAGACAAGCAAGGAGGAGTCTGGCCAAGCTTCTGTAGCAGAAGAGCAGAGCTGAGCATTGTCTGTGGGGGCTGTGGAGTGTGCTTTGTTAGCTGTACATTGAGACTGCTGCCTGTGGAGAATATCACAGGAGAAGAGAAAGGACTTGAAATTTCATGTCCTGGAAAAGAAAGACTAGAATGTGCTGAAAGGTGTGCCAGAATTGTAGGGTAGGAGATCCCCAAGTTTTTCTCCCTGATCTTTTCTAGTGACCAAGTTTCAGGAGCTGAGGGAGATTTCATGGAGTTGGTGATGATGTCAAATACTGCAGAGCTCAAAAAGGATGAGACCCCATGTGTGGTGTCTTCTTGCTGCTGCCCACGTGCAAGTCTTTACAGCACAGCCACAGATTTACAGATTTCATTGTCACATCAGATGCTGCTGTGGAGTTACTGTTTCATTTTGCCTGTTAATTTTGCAGTTCGTGGGATTTTGTATTGCTGAAGGATATTAAGTGCACGTATGACAGTAAAAAATAATTGTTTGGCTGTTTTAACATAAGTAATGTTATCTCATCTTCAGCCATCAAAAGTACAGAGCTATTCTGAAGAAGGAGAAGAGGAAAAAAAAGCGTCAGGCACTTGCCAAACTAAGGGACTCAGGTAACTGAATTTGGTACTGTCAGTGGAACTAGAAGTGATTGGGGTTTTTTTGGTTTTTTGTAAAGATATTATTTTGTGTATCTTTATTGGCTGTAGCATCATGTAGATGTTATATAGATGCATTGAACTTCTCATGCATTTTTTTTTCACAGAAGCTGCAGAAAAAGATGAATCTGTGTCAGAGGAGGAAGAGGAGGAAGTGGAAGAAGAGGAGGAAGAAGAGGAAGAAAAAAAACTTGAGGCAGAAAGGTGAGAAATCTGGAAAATGGCATATATGCAATAAACACTTCTGTAATAAATTCCATTTTGGTACTTTGAAAAGTTTGAATATATTCTGTGAAACACAATCTTTATTGTACATGTCAGGCTACACCGTCCTTTCCTCTAAAGCCAGAATGATTCTTTTGGAATTTTCTCTTTTAAGGAAGATTAGATAAGTTGTAGTTATTACTATAGTAATACGGTTGAGTTGTATTTATGACCATTTATTTACCCATCAGTTATGGGTAGTCATTAAGTGGGTGGTCTAAGTGGTGTCTGGTTTCTTTGGTAGACAAAAACTACATGAGCAGTGGTTGCTGAGAGAAGAAAAGGCCCAAGAAGAGTTCAAGCTAAAGAAGGAAAAAGAAGAGGCTGCAAGAAAGCGTCAAGAAGAAGAAGAGGTATAAAGATATAAAAATTTACAGTTGTGCTTGGCAACAAGGTAGACTTAGTGTAATACCTTTTATTATTTTGTGATGGACCCATTTTTCGTGATGATGTTATGTTTGAAAGCACAGACTCTCCTGTCTTTTGTATAGAAAAGCAAAACTGAAAAGAGAAGAAAACAACAACTCTTAAAAGGGTTTTTGTCAGAGATTTAGTTGCTTCTGACTGGATGAAAACTTAAATGATCAAGGAGTTGTAATGGAACATGGTAGTTTTGACTTTGACTGATTGTAAAGCATTGTTCCTTAATTTTTTTTTTTTTATTTTAAAGAGGAAGATCAAAGAAGAATGGGAAGAGCAGCAAAGAAAAGAGAGAGAAATGGCACAGCAGAAGCAACAGGAGAAGAGAGAGAGAGAGGTGATTCCTGGTGGTGGGAGGATATACGTGTTATATATCCTGTGACATGATCAGATGCAACGGTTATGCATATTGAAGAGGGATTTTGTTATAATTAGCAAATGCATTAATTAGCCCATTCTATCTAAGTTACTAAACTGTCATTCAGTGTTAAAGAGCATCCAGGAGATCCATATACCCTGAAGTAACTCTTTTTAAAGCATCTGGTTGTTCACAGTGTGTAATTGTTTACATCAGGTAAATACGAAGGCACTGTGCCAGTGCAGGTTCTGATAAGTGTACTTTCTGCATCATGTGTTAAAGATAATCCTTCCTTAATGTCCCAGTTGAACACAGTCAGTGCTGAAGAAAATGCCCAAAGAGGATATGGAATATGGAAGTACCTTGCTGCTGTTCCTTAACACAGTTCTTAATCAAAAGATGTGTTACAGCTCTTCTTTACCTGACTCATCCAACAGGACGTATCTTTTTTTCAGAGCTCCTTGGGTGGAATAAAAAATGATATTGAAGATAAAAGTCATTGATAACATTTCTGTTATCAATACATTCCTCTTAAGTTTTACAAGTTCAGTGACCTGGATGTAAGATGTCCTGTACAGTAGTGCAGTGTGAGGACTGGCCTTATTGCTACTGAAGAGTGACTGCAGCTTTCTAGGATCTAGTCATTTTAGATTGTCCGCAATCACAAAGTTTCCAGTCATTTCGGTGGGAGGTGTGTTGTGGCTGTGGCTGGTAGCCACGGCAGGAGAAGAGCCATGAGCAGACAGTTCTGTCTCTCTGCAGTTAATGGTTGTGCTGCTGATTATGTAACACTTGAATGAGGGATGCCAAAGAACAGCAGTTGTTGTATTTCCTGTCTTACTCCCTCAGGTATTGAGTGTCCATTTCTCTTTTTGCAGAGTAGGGAGAGAAAACAATGCTCTTGTCCTTTATTTAGGGCTGAGATATAGTTTGAAGAGAGTTGAACCATGATAACAGCAGGATTTTATTCCTCCCCTCTGTCCTTGTGTCTGGGTTTGCCCAAGCCCTCAGTGGGATAACTTGTGTCCCTGAACTAGATAGAAGCAGCTTTCTTTTTTGCTTGGTTGTTGGATTCTTTGCTTTGTGTTTTTCTGGGTTATTATTTACTGGGATAGTGAGTTAAATTGGCTCATAGAGGGCATTGATAGGCACCCAGAAGGAAAGTGATTACCCAGTTAGGAGTGGAGCCACCCATTTTAGAAGCAGAAAGTTGTTTAATTGGTTTTGCCTGTGTCTTGAAACAGCAGTTTATTCAAATTTTAACAGTTATATAAGAAAAAAACTAATTTCCCTCCCTAAAATGAAGAAATAGATTTTCTGGTTTGATGGATGGTGGTGGTTTGAGGCTTTTTTGGGGAGAATGAAGGAGTGGTTTTGGCTTTGTTTTTTTTGTTTGTGTGGTTCGGGGAGTTTTGTTTGTTTGTTCTGTTTCATTTTTCTTTATTAGGGTGGATATTATCTGACATCCTTGGTGATCAGTACCAGATGATGTCTGGGTCCTCATCTTGAATTGCATTTTTTAATTTTAATTTGTTCTCTTTTAATTTAATTAATTCTCTTCCAGATTAAACGAGTCCTTGCATATTTTCTTGTATTGATTATGTTTAAATGTCTTTTTTCTAGGAACTTCATAGAACAATTTGTTAGAAGTAGTGTCTCCAGCCAGTTTTGGAAGTGGTATTATTTTGCTCAGCCCACTTAGGAAAAGGAAGGGAAAGAATATCCTCGTTGCTTTCCTGAATTTGGAAGGCTAGATATGGTTAACTTATGATGTTTAAGTTTCTTAAGAGTTACATCTCATGTTTTAACAGAGGCTCACTAAGTATCGTGTTTTTCTGTGTGTTCCATAAAATGTGTAAGTTAAAACATTTAGTGCAACTAAATGATTATGGACTTAACTGTAACCAAGCTGTGTACTAGAGCAGGAGATAGATTTAAGCATCAGTAGTTCAATGATAGTTTTAAAAAAGAGAATTAAACTTACATGTTGTCTGTCGTTTAGTTTAGAAAATCATCTACATGAGGGTCTTGTCTGATGTATCCTTTAACAGCTTTGTAGTACATGAATTGCTACAGAGCCAAAGTAAATCTTTTTTTAAAGCAAACCCCATCACACTTTCCTTATACATAATCACTGAGCATTGTAAATTAGGTTCTTAACTAAAGAAACCAGATGTTTTGCGTGTCTTCAGGGTTTTCACTAGTCCTGTGTTTGCACCATTTATAGGCAGCTGTGCAGAGGATGCTGGATCAAGCTGAAAGCCAGGTATGCTCAGAGGCTTTTTGAAAAAAGAACCGAAAAGTAATTTAATTTCCATCCTGTATTTGCCTTCTAGCATGCCGTCCATCTGCTCTCGAGAACCTAATGGCCTGAATAAATTTAATATATAGTGGCTTGCATGAGCTGTAAACAATTATTTACTGGGTGGAACATAATTAAGCATATTTCTGGCTGGGTGGTGGCAGTGCAGTTGTGCATGCTGATGACTGTTCAGGAGGTCTGAGTCAAAATGAACCTGGAAATACTGCTGTGTGCTGTTAAAAAACACTATGCATGATGGTTTATTTGTGAATTGTAATTCTAAATAAATCTGTCAGTCCTGGGTGGCAAGATAAACTTGTCTTTTTAAGCAGATGTCAGGCTCTAAATAAGAGGATTCAGTGGTAGAGGAGGGCACAGATCTTTAAGGAAAAGAAAAAAAGGTGGGGGAGGGAGAAGCTTGACTGCATGGATGCCTGGAAGAGCATGGATCTCAAACTGGCAGTGTGTAGCAAAAAAACCTGCAATTCTCATTTGAATCTTAGAGATTGCCTTAAATAATAATTTGGCTTTTTATCCCTATCACGTGGTTAAACTTGTGATGATTCTTGCTCTGTTTAAACCACTGCATGAATCTGAAAAATAAGTTTTAACCTAGTTATCCATTGTTAATTGACTGCCGTAGCTACATTGGAGCTACATTTGGTTCCAAATCATGTTTAAAGAGTTCTTTAGGGAATCTGTTTCATAAGACGGGTAGGAAACTGCTCTGAACTGCTGCCTGTCCAGAGTTCAAGATGCGTTAGCAGTCGTGTCTGTGAAGGAATAGTCAGAAATGTGGTATGTTAGAGACTGCATTAGAGTATCAGTTCAGGGTTCAGTTACTGCTGACGTAACAGGGCTGTTCTGGTGACAGAAAATTATGGCTGCAAGTCATGAACAGAATTGGTAGCTAAGTCAAATGCTGCTTGTGAATAAAAAGAGTTTTCAGTTGATTTAAAATGAGAACTTAGGCCAGTCAGCTTTACAGATTATTTGGTTAGAATGAAAATTCCCTTTTTTAAATATGTGTCTTGGTTGTAGTCATTCAAGGCTTGCAACTTGGTAAAGCCATTTTGAATTACAGAAATCTGAATGGTCCAAGATGATCAGTATGGATACTTTTACTTCCAGTGCTAACTATGAATTTAATTTTTTTAAATTCTGGCCTTTAGCAGGTTACTTTTATTTTAGCCTTTTCTGTATGCACATAACAGTGATAATGCTGAGCTTGCTGAGCTTTGGGCTGTTGCAGAGAAAAATAAGTAAATAGTCATAGCTTTCTCTCTTCCAGGTTGTGGTGATTTTGGCTGGGGTAGAATTAATTTTTTTCATAGTGGCTAGTATGGGCCTTTGTTTTGGATTTACACTTAAAATAGGGTTGAGAATGTGAGATGTTTGTGTTATTGCTGAGCAGGGCTTACACAAAGCCAAGGCCTTATCTGCTTCTTATACTGCCACGCTGGTGAAGGGGCAGAGGGTGCATGGTAGGTTGGGAGGAGACACAGCCAGGACAGGTGACCCCAACTGACCAGAGGGATATTCCAGACCATCTGACATCATGCTCAGTATACAAAGGGGGGAGAGGAAGCAGGGGCGGGGGGGACGGGACATTTGGAGTGATGGCATTTGTCTTCCCAAGTCACTGTTACACATGGTAGAGCCCTGCCCTCCTGGAGATGGCTGAGCACCTGCCTGCCCATGGGACAAAGTGAATGAATTCCTGGGTTTGCTTTGCTTGTGTGCCTGGCCTTTTGCTTTCCCTATTAAACTGTCTTTATTTCAACCCACAAGTTTTCTATCTTTTACCCTTCCATTCTCTCCCTCATCCCGCTGGTGGGGCCATGAATGAGTGGCTGCGTGGGGCTTGGCTGCTGGCTGGGGTTAAACCATGACATAGGTGTATAAAGTGAGACCCAAGGCACAGGGCAGATTTGAAAAACAATGCTTTGGATAGGTTCAGCTTGCTTTGTAGAAACACAGTGCTCATTACTGCATGTGAATTGAGTTATTAGTTTTATTTTTGCCACTTCATTTCTTTACCATTTTCTAACTTCTGTCTATTTTAATGTTTCTTCCACAGCTGGAGAATGGTGTGAGTTGGCATAACCCAGAGCCCCCAGAGAATCTGGGAACAGAGAAGGATAGAGCAAACTGTCCATTCTATATTAAAACAGGTTCCTGCCGATTTGGAGACAGGTAATCCATTGAATATTTACCAGGATAGAAGTGTGCTGGGGAGATGAAAGGGAGGCAACTTAATTAGGTCATAAGCAAACTGAGGAAAAATTGCTGCATAACATACTTTTGTGTATTTGGATGTGGATTGAGAGCAGAGCATTGCCTGGCTGGAATTGAGCTGTTTATTGTTATATTATTGATGGTGCATTCTGGTTACATTGGTCAGACTGAGTTTTCCTTAGCTTAGACACATGCACAGATATATTCTGACAGAATGTATGTGGTCTGTTATTGGTACAGGTCTGATATGTCAGATGTTAGTTTTTTTTATATTTTCTGATTTCCATATGTTCAAATCTCAAATGGACTAAAGTAAGTTAAGACAAATCTGCAGTTGGGAAAGTTGTCATGTAGCTTCCAGAGTTCTCACTATTTAAATGTGTGATACATTCATTCATGATTCTGGTACACTGACAGGGTGCCCTATCTCAGAAGGGAAGTGTAGTAAAAGGCAAGAACGGAGAAGCTCATCAGGATGATGAGAGATGAGCAACACCTCTGCAGAAGTGGCTGACAAGTCCAGATTATGCTTTCAGAGAGGGATGGAGGAGGACTGTGGTAGATGAACAGCAAACTCAGGAGTGTAGGGGGTGGGAGTGATTATTTGCAGTTTAGTCAAGTGTCTCTGAATGTTTACCAGCTTTGAAAAAAAAAAGGACTTTCTCGTATGATACAAATGGCAAACGTGTTGCCAGAGGACGTAGAGGAAGCCAGAAGTATAAATGAGGTTATGGAGTACGCGTTCATCACCGACCAGGGACAATGATGACCCAAATGCAGCTTCTGGCTGGAAAATCCCTGATTTTTGTGCTAAGGAGAAACAACAGCTTAGCAGGGAAGGCCTCTGATACTTACTACATGAATCTTCAGAAAAAACTTTTTTTTTTTTAGGTTTTACTAACTTGTATCACTGAAACGTGTGTGGTCTGGTTATGGTAGTTTTCTTTATCCTAGGAGTAATTTGTTCTAGTGTGATGTATATTGTGGATAATTATAAGATAATTCAACTATATGGAAGCTTCAAGTTCACATATTTTTTTTTCTATTCTTAAATATGTGTTGAATTCCATAATAAAAATTTTACCAGCTATGTCACTGCAGACAGCATTTTTTTTTCAAATGTCTAGGTCTTTGTAATCTTTGCAGTGTTTTTGTTTCAGTGGTCTTTAATGGAGATAGCCTCCATGGATTATTTATGGATTGCATGAAATTCAGTTTTGCTCTGAACTTTGCATTTGAACTATGAATAACCCTTGGAAAACAAATACTGAGAAACATCATGTTCTGCCCTTCTTCTTTCACCTCTGTTGATCTCAGCTGCCTCTCTTTCATCTTCCTTCTTTTTCCTCACACACCTGCTTCCTTCATAATCTGGTCATTTTAATGTCTGGTGCTGTCTGTGAGTTGAAGGACTGGTACGGGTAGGGTAGGACTGGAAGGATGGGTTGGAAGAAGTTGTGAAAAACTAAGAGCCAGTGTTATCAACAAATAACTGTTGAATCTTGTCAAAGCTCACTATGTCTTGAAGAAGCTAAAACTGGCTGAGTTTGCTACTACCAATTTCCCCAGTAATTCAAACACCAACATTTTGCAGTAATATTGGATTCTCAGGTCATTCATTTTCCTTGGGGTCCCTTTTGTTCTGTCATGTGAGTATATCATTATATGTACAGACAATATGGGTTGGGTTTAATATTTTGTGCTCTATTATTGGAATTGAACAGCAAAAGGAGGCAGCTTCTAAAATGTAAAAAAATAATAATCAAATTAATTGTCTCCTGGTTTAGTTTTGGGTTTGGAGATTGGATTTTTTTGTTGTTTTTGGCTTTTTGAAGTCTAAGGTGTCAGCCAGAAGGTGAGAGTCCATTTCTGACTGACTGGGTGCAGAAAAACTTCCTAGCTGGAGTCTAGGTTGTAATTGCCCATTTTGAGACCTGACCTCCCTGCAGTTTGTCTGTGCTGTCCACTGACACAAAGAGACTAGACTAGTCTGGATGTTTTTCTGATCATGTCATGAAAAGGAGAAATGTGTTGGAGAGTGCATTACACAGTTGCCTGGGGAAGTATTGAATGGGAATCATAAAGCACAGTGAAGTAAACATGGAGAACATCTATGTTCTTACTGAATCTAAAGGTGTCTAGGGGAGCACTGTATTTCAGCATGTTAGTGAGGTAGTCTGAATATGATGGATGGTGAGGGAGACCTGATACTTTTATGGCTGCCAAGAAGATGCAGATCAAGATAAGACTGACTTAGAAGAATCTTTTTTTGTTGTTGTTTGGTGTGGTTTTTTGGTTTTGGTTGTTGTTGTTAGAAGTGGAAAAATACCAGTCTTGTACTCATCCAGGTGCAGGTCTAAATGTGCTGCTCTTCCCTCACTCGTGCTTTCCACCCCACATGATGAGAACAACTTCAGTAAAAGTTGTTCAGTTTGCAAAAAGAAGAGCAGGGACTTGCTTTAAAATCTCTTTATAGAAAAACTCCTGATAGTCTTTTAAGCCCTTCAGAAAATGGGAACACATTAACCCTAGTAGCCTAAAAGAAATTACTTCAGCTCTCATTGTGACACTGTTATCTATAGCTTTTGTAGTTGTGATTTCTTAAGCAAGAATGTGTTTGTTAATGGCATTAAGGAAGCATTAAGGTTATGTACAAACTCACTCCAAAAGGTTTGGTTTAGTAGTTGAAATATCTTCAGCTTCCACTAATGGATTTTCTTTTATAACAACTGTAGGTGAAAATGGCAAATGTTTGAAGCTTCAACAAGTGTATTTTCTGCTGAAAGTGCCAATCTTTCCACTTCTCTTTCTTCACTACACCTGTCCAGGTGCTCTCGCAAGCATAACTACCCCACATCTAGCAAGACACTGCTCGTGCGAGGGATGTTCATCACTTTTGGCATGGAGCAGTGCCGGAGAGACGACTATGACACAGATGCCAGTCTCGAGTACAGCGATGAGGAGACCTACCAGCAGTTCCTGGAGTTCTATGAGGATGTGCTCCCTGAATTTCAGAATGTGGGGAAGGTGGTTCAATTCAAGGTATGCATTGAAGTGCAGTTTATGAGCCTTAAGAGAAGTTCTGTCCAGCATGCCCCAGGGTAAATCCTGTGTGCACTAGGGAAGTATGCAGCATCCTTAAAGCAAATTGTGCATCTCTCATGTCACCTGTAAACTTGTCACTCCTCTTACAGAGGACCATCTTACTGTGGGTGAATCTTCTCTTCCATTCCCCTGAAAAAATCTTGTGCTTCTATACTGCAAGTTATTCATACTGCTCAACAGTTCACTTATCGCATAGTCCTTTCTTTTCTTATCCTGTGCTAAGCCCCAGAGGGTCCACTGTTAGACAATATAAATACATCTGAGCTACTGCATTTGGGCCTAAGGAATGAAATAGTGGGGTATGAAATGTATTGGGAGTGTACACCCAAACAATGTCATTTTAGGACTGGCTGAATAAAATAAAATCAGATTACAATGAACTGAAAAGATAACAGATATTTCAGTAGGAAGAATTATAGAAAGATAAGTTACATAAGTGGTCTTGAGATATATCATCCATCCTTAGTTTGTGCATTTGGTTTGCTGAATGTTTTGTACTGATTTTTTCCCATTTATATTGTGATTTCTTACGGGGAAAAAGAGGGATCTGTAAATAGAGACCTCAGAGATTAAGGATGTGTGTTAACAGTCCCATGTTGCCCCAAAATATGCAGCTTGGATGGTGCAATCTCCTTGTATTGGAATCTATTGCAGCATCCCTTTCTGTTTGCCATTCCTGAGTGTTTTCCTGCAGTCACCAGGAGGCACATAGTGTCTTTTCTCATTTTGTGGTCATCTACTGACCGCTGCCTCAGGACTGAGATGGCATTAGCATTTTAAGCAAGAGGGAAGTAGAAAGAGTGAGTTTTCAATAGTTTTATTATGAGCTTTATAGGTAAGAAACCTTCACTTCTTTGGAGGAGTGGAGTATCCCCTCCGTATTTTGACTCATGGGATATTAGCAGGCTGTCCTCTACTGGAAGATAGGATGCAGATTCCCTATGGAGCATGGCTTGACAAGCCTTATCAGCAAAGTCAGGTCCTTGGCTTTGTACTGGCGTTCTGTGCAGCTGTGCTAAGCTGCACCTGCTTGGGTCCCTGTGACTGTTAGTGTGGCATTCCTTGGCTTCTGAGGCAATTCTGCAACAGCAAGGTAATTCTCATGGACATTTTCTCTACATTAGAGATGCTTCGGAATGACATGTTGGCTGCAGGGATCTTAACTGTGAGTGAGCTGAGACTCTCTGACCGTTTAGAATCAGATTATACACACCCCTTTTTCAGCTGAGTTCCTTTTCCAGTGTAGCCCAAGGTTTTATTCTGGCTGTTTTTTCTGGGAAGCTGCTCCAGAATCTGGAAGATCTTGATAAAACACTACCCCTAGAACACTAGGGTTGTTTTCCTACCCAAAAATGGCTATGGCAAAATCATTCTCACTTGTTCTTGTGTTGACATTGTTTATCTCAAATAGTTTGACTCCTTATCCTGTAATACTTAATCATACAACTGTTTGTTACGGTGGCTGAAGCCATTTCCTGATCCAGCACACAAAGAGGTATTCCCTGAGGGTCAGTCAGGGTTCAGGGATGAAAGGAGCTGCTAATCTGGTTTGCTGCGGATATTGGACAAGACCTGCAGGCAACAGAGGCCGGAATCACAGTTCTGCCCTGGAGAACTGGGTTCCACCTGCTTGGATTCACCCATCTCGGAAGCTTTTGTAATAACTAGAGACAAGCTTTTTCAAAGGTAATTTGTCTATTTTTGAGAGCTTTAGATATACTTCGAATGCTAAATCACTACAAAAAAAGGTTTTTCAGAACTGTACAGTGAAAGATGGTGTCTTCAGCTTTTCGAACCCATTTCACAGGGATGCTGTGAAGATACACTGCTCTAGAGTCTCTTCCTGTAATGAATCCCTCGTTTCCACTTGAGGATACTACTAATTGTTGTCAGAGCAGGATTTGGCTGTTACACAGTAGGGCTGGAACAGACAAGTGCAAGACAATGGAGTACAAGCTGTCTTGTGGACTAAGTGAAGCCAAGGTCTCAGAGTTAGTCAAAGCACAATGCTGGAAACAGTCAAACATAAGCCAGAAAGGTGAATTTTTGGTTTTTTGGGTTGTTTTGGGGTTTTCTTGTTAACACTAAGTGTTCAGAAGAAAATCATCTCTAAGTTGATGTGGATGATCTGTCATAAATGAGAACTGCCCATCTCAGAATGTGTGAGCTGCTGTACAGCATAAACCTTCCACTGCCCTAACTTCATGTTTCCATCCCCTCAGGTCAGCTGCAACTATGAGCCTCACCTGCGAGGAAATGTGTACGTCCAGTACCAGTCGTAAGTACTCACAGTCTTACCAAGTGCTAGAGCTGAACTCCAGAGTTGAGTAATGAATGAGAAGTGTTTGTAGCATCCATGCAGTTCATTTTCATACTGTAATGGGAGCCCAGAATTGGTTAGGGGTGTCTGAAATAATTGTGTGATGGTAATGCTGTCTGTTGTTTTTACTTTTTAAAGAGAGAAGGACTGTCAGGCAGCTCTGGCTCTGTTCAGTGGACGATGGTATGCAGGCAGACAGCTTCATTGTGAATTCTGTCCTGTGACGAGGTGGAAAACTGCCATATGTGGTGAGTCTTGGAAAAGAGAATATGTGTTATTGAAAGAGTACTCACTCATGGAAGTGAAAAAGGGGGGATTAGTCTGTAGCTTTCAGATCTGCCTAATGTTGTATTCATTTCTGTTTGGAAGACAAATGTGCTAACTTCCTTGTGTAAATCCAGGAAAGAAAGGGAGTATTACACCATGTCATGTAAGTGTCTGAATTGTTCTAGTGCATTTACCATGGTCTAGAAATGATTATTTGGATTCTAGCTTTGGAATCTTAAAGTGAAATCTTAAAGTGAAACTACAGGAAGTGCTAATCTACCTCTTGAGAAGCACCAGCAGTTTCTGGACTATCAACAGTTCTTTGCAGTAACTATAACATTTGACTTATCTAGATTTACCTTCTTACATTAAGGTAAATAAAATTTAATGAAATTAAATGAAAAAATGAAGTTTGTTCTAAGCTAAAACCAAATCTTCATAGCTGTTAAAAAGCTAATTCCAAGAAAAGTATACAGTGAAAATTAATCTTGTGTAAATTAAATTGATAGTTGGTCAGATGCATGTTCTTCTGTTTGGAGAAGCAAAATTCAGTTTACTAAGTTTCTTCCAGTAGGTACATAATGAAGAAAGATATTTAACAGGTCTGGTTCATAAAAAAGCAAACCCTAATCTGTTGCAGGCTTATTTGAAAGGCAGAAGTGTCCGAGAGGGAAACACTGCAACTTTCTTCATGTATTCAAAAATCCAAACAATGAGTTTTGGGAGGCCAATAGAGACATACGTATTTCTCCTGAACGGACTCATCAGTTGTCTAAAAACTCTGAGAGGAGAAACAGATCGAGCCATCGTGACGACTATTACAGCCGGTCCAGGAGACGGGGCAGCCCGAGCCCAGACCATTCCTACCGCAGAAATGGAGAGTCTGAGAGAAAAAAGAATCGCCGCAAAAGCAAGAGGCGGCGCCGGTCGGGGAGGTCGAGAAGTCGAGAGAGGAGGAGGTCTCACAGCAGGGGCAGGAAGAGGAGAGGCCGCAGTCGCAGCAGGAGTCACAGTCGGACACGCAGCAGGAGCAGAAGCAGGAGTTCCTCTCGATCCAGGAGCAGGGGTAAAAAGAGATCAAGCAGCAGAGGAAAAAATAGTGAAACTCCCAAAACAAAGTGATAATTACTCTCAGAAATCACTAATTGATAAAAATAGAGCTGAAAAATCTTTCCAATAGGGCACCAGATATATTTGAATTTCAAATAAAGTGTTCTTGCACATTAAAATGTTTCTTCCTAATAAAGGAACATAGTTTACTGTGTGCGAAGCTTGAGAAAATTAAAAGTTTTAAGTCCTATAGAAGGTGTGAATGTCAAGTACTCTAGCTACTATGTCCCTCTGAACTGCTGCAACACCTGGATGCACACTGAGTACAAACAGAGAAGTGAAGCCTCTTTGGTATATGCTTATTTCTGTTGTGTGTGTGTTAAATGTTTACTGTCCCTGTAAAGGAGTTAGTACAGAACAGCCAGTGTGCAGTAAATTCACACCCCAGCACACTGTAGATCCAGGTCTGTAGATGACTGCCATTTGTATTTTTCATCTGTTTATGGGAAATCTCTTTCTAGACAAAGAAAATATATTCATTTTATGAGTTGGAGAAAAGGGATCTCAAAGACATCATGGTTTGATTGTACAATACTTTGCCAGTAGGAGCTTTTTGGTCATGAGTGTTGGATTTTTCTCTGCCCTGACTGAGCTGCTGAGCTGATTGCTTGTAGGGATTGCAGTAGACTAAAACCAAGTAGCAAGTACACAGAGAAACAATCAGTTTATTCAGTACCTTAATCCCCAAGTAGGAGTGGAGACCATGCAACTGTAATCCTTGAGCAAGGTTAGAAATACTTTGCATACCTCTTGGTTGCACACCATTTGTAGGTGAAAATGACCTGCCTAACCTGTGCTGGAGGGGTGGAAAGTGTCCATCTGGGAACCAAAGATGTGATTGTGAAGTCTCAATCAAGATGGCTGCAGAGTGGCTGAAGAAACTGAAGGGTTTATACATGAAAGAATACTTTTATGTTTTTGGGAGAGGAGGACTTAGAGCCGTTTTAGGTTTATTTTACGAACAGTTAAAGGCACCTTACTGCCTTGCTTTTCTACAGCCAAGTTGAAGAGTAGGGTACATAAAAATGAAATTACTGGGACAAAACCCTTTTGAAATGACAGCTATATTAGCAAAGTACTTGCAGTTAGATAAATCTGTACCAGTATTTTTTCACTTTTAAATAAAAGATTTGTGCTGTTAGATGTGCTGTATTTCACATGGCTTATCTTCAGGTTTTTAACTTGGGCACCTCAGTGTCCTCAGACACTTGGAGAGAGCTTGTGGCACTGAAGGTGCAGGTGCCCTAATGGTCTGTAGAGATAATTCCCTGGTTTTAGCCTCTTCAGAGAGCTGGGCTCCTGCCTTTAGAGAACCGATCAGACCCCATTAGTTAGAAGCCTAAAGCAGGCATGAAGTGCTCCCAAATAGGAATTCATTACAACTCCCAACAGTGTTAACATAAACTCCCTTAGAAAATCTGGGTATCTAAATTTTACCAATAGCATTCCTCACAGCAAGAACGTTTTTCCCCAGGATAGTTAAGATTGAGTGAACATTGTTTCTGGATATAATATATATATATATATTTGCTTTTCTAAATGCATACTGCACCTAGCATGCTGATTATACATTTTTCCTTCTTTCTTCATGTGTAACTTGTCCAATATGGAGTAATACAACAAAAGTGATGTTCAGTTCAAACCCAGCTTTCACTATATATTGTCATAACTGTAGGCAGAGCTGTAGCTTAGTTAATTTGATTAAATGTTTTAGTTATTAACAGATGTAGGAGTTGTAATTTAATAGCATAACTTTTGAAAAAGTAACTTTTTTGAAAGGCATATTTCAAAGGATAGACAGCACTAAGTTTTTAATTCCATTTGAGAAATTTGTGATCGCCAGTTTCTTATAATGTACCTTTTTCTCACTACACCTTAGCGACAAATTTTCCCTGAGGTTTCTATTTTTTTCATAGATGCTCAGTTGTCTCGCTGGGTCACTTGCACAGCATGTGGCAAACTCGTGTTCAGTTCGCCACCAGCAGGCCGGTAACATCTTCTGTTCCCTGGGGCTGCCCTGCTTCCCACGGCTCTGGTGTGAGAGCTGCCTTGTGCCTGTGCAGATGCTGTGCATCCTGCATCACGTGGCCGGATGTCGCCGAGCATTATCCCAGCAAAATCAGCTGTCACGTAAAAGTGGTGGAGGGGGTGGTGGGAACCTGTGACCGGTCAGGTGAAATAAGCAAACCAGGCCTCCTTGGGATTAGAAACAAAGTGCCCAGTAAAACCCATGTGAGAATTCCATGGGTAATTAGGCTCCTTGTCCCCATAGTTTTGTAACAGGATCTGGGAAGCTGAGTTGCTGTATTTAAAAAAAAAAAAACAAAAAACCAAACTTGGTCAGAAATGCATGTAAAAATTTAAATATACTTTATTTCTGCTACTACAGTGGCTGAAGCTTCAGCTCGTTTTTCTTGAGGTCTGGACCCAAAAGCGCTGGCTGTACCTGTGCAGTGTAGGACTGGTAGCTGTGATTGTCCTTCACTTTCACACACCATCTGTTTATTACACAGAATTTGAATGCTGTAGATCTGACATTTAGCTTGCATTTGTTAGCATGAAACCTGGGGTTCTACCAGTTTTCTAACTTCAGAGTTCGTATTTTTCAGTATCCTCTGCTTCATAACCTTAAGTAGTGTTATATGCATGGTTTTGTGTTTCCTTATTATTATCTGAGCGAGCTATTTTATTCTGGAGAGACACACGGACTAGAAGTTTTTTAATGTTAAGCTTAATTATTTTCTTTCCCAAAGGGAAAAAGCCCCAGAAGAACACAGAAAGGATTTAAATTTGTAAGGAATAACCTGTTCCTATTGTGTGTTATTCCATGTATTCACAGAAAAGGACCTTATAAAGTGAATTAATAGGGGCCAAGTTTTGTTTTGACTTTAATGACTACTTAAAAGCAGCAGCTTTCAAAATACTTTTTTTCAGTTGCTAATTCTGCAGGGATCATGGAGGTGCTTTGGAGTAATTCTGGGACTTACAGAGAGGTTCAGGGTGGCAGTGCCAGAGCCTGCCAGATGCCCCATTTCTGTCAGGATGGGGAGCAGGTGCTGCTCCTGCCCATCAGTGGAGGAGGAACAGCCCAGCCAGGCAGCAACGCTGCCTTGTTCAGCAGTGCAAGGGGAATGGTGGCAATGCAGTGGGAACCCCTGTAGGCACAGGCACTGTTGCTGGCCAGCAGAATTAAGGCATCAGGGAACAGGGCTTGCACCCTCACAGCAGAGTGCCTTCCCTCCAACTATAGCTGGTGGCCACTTCTGTGGGATTCCATTCCCTGTCTGCCTGTCCAGAGTAGCAAACCCCCATCAGGGGTTGAGGAGAGGTGGCATGTGTCTGTGTGTTGAATGCAAGGCATTTCTTAGGGACACCCAGCAAGGCCTTCCCTCTGCCCCAGGCCTTGTGTATGGGGCACATTGTCCAAAATGCATCCCAAGTGACTCCTCTCCCAGTTTTGTGTCCCGTGATGGCAGCATGGCTGTTTTGCATCCCGTTTTGTATTAGCACATTCAGTCTATTGGAAACTGCCCTCAGGTTTACCAGTGACATTCCTGTGCGCTAAGTAACTTGGTTTTTTTCTAAAGACATGCAAGAGCCTGCTAAAAGATGCTACTGCTTCCTGTCCTGGATCAGCACTTCTTACAAAACATGAAAGATGGAAGTCTATGGTAGTTAATAACCTAAAAGCTTAATTTTCTTTCTTACATCATCCAGAGAGTGCAGCTCATTTTGTTTTCACTGTAAGCTTGCAATTAAAATAAACCCCAAGTATTCCACATATACTCCCGCTCAGCACTGATGCATCAGGTGAATTCAGTATCTATGGCTGAAAACCAAAACTGATGTGGCATGGACAGGTCACACTTTGTCGAGCCATGGGACAGACTGCAAACCAAGCTGGACAAGCATAACCCATGATAGGTGGGAACTTGAGAGAGGCAGCCACATGGTGACCATCATTGTGGCGTTACCCCAAAAGGAACAGCAGATGCTTAGGAAGGCCTCTTCGAATTAAAGACTTAACTCAGTGAAGACACTCAAGACAACAATCAACTTGCCTGAACAATCCAGAAATTCTTACTTATTATTTAGCTCCCCCCACCCCCGACACTTCCCCAGAAGACAGGAAATTCAAAAACCAGAATTTCATTTCAAATTAATTTCAGAAATGCCCAAAGATGTTAATTTTCCCCATGCTTTTGCTGATAACATCAAGCAGTTCAGTTCTTTCAGAAAAGTGGAGAACAGATTCATCTCACAGATTTCTGGTTGAGACCAGGATTGTAAATGTTGTATTGACTTGCTCAGAATTCTATGAAAATAACTGAATATTCAGTCTGTATTATCCAGAAATCTCTCTCAACATGTGGTTTAATTTTCAAATGAAGTGGTACTACCCCATCAATTTAACATCCACTTAAATAAATTTCATGTTTAATGTGGCAAGCTTTCCAAAAACTTGCTAATTTATTGCTTTCTCTGCAATTTAAATGGATGTAAATAACTAAACTTGGACACAGTATCCTCAACATTTTTTAATGAAGTGCTCAAGAACAGGTTAAGCACTGTAATAAAATTTCCCTTTTTTTTAAGCCAGCACTGAGTGGCCTCTTCTTTCCTCTGCAAATACAGGCACTAATTACATATAAACACAGCAATGGTGTAAAAATGGACATTTATTACAACTAAACCAATGTGACAGACAGAGGTCAAACAGTTTGTCACAATCACAACGAAGCTTAATCCAGCCAAGCACATACAAGTGACAGTGTAAACTTTAAAACATGTTTAATACATATAAAATTGCTTCTGGTTTGACTTAAATCCATTTTATCACTTCAATCTCACACACAGGGTCCTTTTGCTACCCCCTCTACCCTCATCTATCCCTGCCTGCTGTGCACTGGGGAAATGCCCTGGGACATAAACAGCCTCCGGCCATCTGGAATCTGTGTGGAAATCCTACAATGGGCATCCGTGGACAAGTTCTAATGGCTTGAGTTCAAAGGCACCGCCCTGGCACTGCCACAGGAGTGGCACACGCAGCTTGGCCCTGGCTGGCCGCTCTGTTGCCCCAAGTATCAGGGGCCTTAGAAGTGGCAACGCTGCACTTTTTCCTTTGTCTGGGTGCTACTCAACCCACTCTCCAGCTGGGTGCTACTCAACCCACTCTCCAGCTGGCCACAGAAGTGCTGCTGCCAGCAGCACTGCCAGAGCTAAGCTTTGTGAAAACATGGCACTACTCAGGTGAACATGCCCAAAATCCTAGGGGGAGGTGTCTGGGAGGGGAGGGCAGGGACAGCCCCCCCTCCATAGGGACAGGCAACAGAACTTGGCTACTCACAGGCATAGATTCCCACTGTCTCCTCAAAACCACACATGGATCACATTTCCACAAGTGAAACAGGCTTAGTTTGTAATTACTGAAAGTCTGCTCGAAGTGTCAAAATATTACTGGATATCAGTTTACATGATTTGTAGTGAATATACTGTACAAATCTAAAGTTTAAGAGCTCTCACTGCAAATCAGTTGGTTCAACTGTACATCACACAGGAATTTTGTGAGGGATGTGTCACATGTTTAACATGTTGATCAAGAAAAGCAGTTAAATGACTTTGACACTTAGTGTGTCCTAAAGGTACCTATACACCCAATAAAGCCTAACTATAAAACACCAATAAATACAAATTAATTGGTAGACTTTGAAAGAAAATAATAAAAGGTCCCTTCTGTAAAGCTTCTTCTTTCCCATCGTTGAAAGTATTCAATTTTCATTATGCATCTCTCTATTCAGTTAGAAAGCTGACCTCCTTTCTTGTGTTCACGGTCAAAGCAAGCTAACATCAGACCGAAAAAGAGTTTCCTTATTCGGTCTGGGTTGTTTTTCCTTTTCTCCTTACATGCATTCCCTTTTGAGTATAGTAACTTGCACAGTTTTGCTCAAGGTAGCTACACTAAAATACACCTTCATGTCTAGTGAGTTGATCAGTTTTCTTAAAAAAGTAGTTATCACCTTAACAGTTTTTACCAGTTTGATATGCAGATCCTGGCAGGATTCTTTGGTATAATGACAAATTCAGTAGTAAACAGATATTTCCAATCTTTATGCAACAACTGAAATAAGCAGAATAATCACAAGTGGTGACTAAAATGTAGATGAACAAATTCTTTGGTTGCATAAACACAATTTCTACACCATAACATTTCATATTTGGAGTTGTCCATGTAGTTTCTTTTCATTTAGATAGATTATGCTTATGTCATAATAATACATTTATTTCCTGAAGTCAAGTTCGCTTATAAAAAACAGCAGACTTACCAAAGTCAAATGCAATTTTCCTATAAATTCAGTGAAGGGAAACACTGAGTCAATTTAAATCTAATTCCCTTTCATTTATAAATTTTGAACCTAGGTTTCTTGTTCCCTTTTCAAAAAAAAGTATTCTTCTTGTAGGCCTGAATGAAGCAGCTTAGCAAAACAGTAATACTGACAAACAGCATCTTACACCATTAGCTAAACATTACAATGAAGGCAGTGAACATTTACAGTATGAAACACTGAGATGGCATCAGCTGAAGAGAAGATTTATGTCAATCCAATTTCTTCAAGTACACTACGTGGGGTCTCTGCTTCCTATGGAGGGAAAATTTGAGACAGTAATAAATGAACACTGTGTTTCTATTGAGCGGCGCTGTACATGAGTTAGTATGGAAGATGCTGAATTGAAAAAGAAAGCTGAAAAGACATGAAAACATGGAAGTACTGCAGTTTGCAAACATGGTATTAGCTGCACTTTTCAAAGAGCTGTTAATTAGATTGTCATGGTTCACAGGAATAGCTGGTAGATTTTACTGCCCTTAAGCATAATAAAAATAAAACAATTTAGATGTACCAGCAGGGAACAAATCACAATCGAGTAACAGAGATACAAACGGAGGAGGGATGGGGAAGGATCTTGCAATGGAGTCAGTGAATTTTGCGGTGAATTGTTTCAAGGGTCTCAAAAATCGGTTAAGGAAGAACGAATAAATGGTTGAACGAAACTACTGATGCAACTAAGATACAGTATCCCTTCAGATCTTTATAAAAAGTCTCTTTTTTTGTTGTTTTTTTCAGTGATCACATGCTTAATTCATAAACCAGGTCAAGGTACCTTGGTATGCCTGGTGTCAAATTGATCCCTTTCAGAGAGGGAGGAGTTTTTAGGACAGGAATTTTATTATTCCACACCAGGCATAAAGTTTTAAGTTAATTCTAATTTTAGAAAGCTTTCCTTAGATTCAGAGAAAGTTGTTTAATACCAAATTCCAAAAAATTATCATCAGTTTTGTATTCATTACTTCCATAGCATCTGGAAAGAAATAGTTTAAACTGAAAACATTAGGCTGACCTTTTCCATAACTATTAACAATGCCCTAGTAAATAAAAGGGGATACTGTGTCCGTATCTAAACAAAAGCTTCAATATCAAGAGTATGAATAAACTTACTTTAGCATCCTAAAACAAGACATGTCATGCAGCAGAAAAAAAAGGCAGATAACAGTTAAGGCAGCCAATTAATTATTCTTCAACTGCTTTGCAAGTATTTATTAGAAAAATAATGTCGGTAAAACACAAAATTAAACACCTCAAACCTTGCAAATAACATCAAAACATTGTCTTTATCAACCTTGACTATGTGGCATAAAATGATCAAGTTTACTATTCATTCAGCTCATGTATAAGGTGATTCAGCAGTGAAGGAGCAAGCTATGATACTTTAAGGCAACTTCATTTAGAAGTCAGAGCTTGGAACAGGCCATCTCTCAGCATTTTGAGACGGCTTCTAAAATCCAGCAGCAAATAACAAATTACAATAAAAAAGCAAGTTAAATCTGAAAACAAGATACTTGATGTATTAAAGATGTAGCGTTGGCTTGGTTTTTTTTCCCCTCACTGATGCAATATTTAAATATTCTTATAACTGCAGTGACCTTGAAAAAGCCAGACAGGATGGCAGGATTAAAGATTTACATGTGTATTTTAACAAATCCCCAACAGAAGGCACTGACTGAAGAAATGGCTATGTAGCATTTTTTATATAACTTTTTGTATTATATGCCCAGATTACTTTGTTGCATTCATTTTAGAAGACACACACCTCCCCTACCCAACAAGGTAAGGCATTTTACTCAAGAAATCCTACACTAACTATGGCACCAGAACTCAAGAGCATTCTAAAAGAATACAACTTCTCAAGCATTTCAGGGTCTTCAAAATATTTGAAATAAATTCACTTTTCAACTTTTAAATTGATTAAACAGCAGTGGACACTTAAGAGTTACTCAGGAGTGAAACAGGATATTTACAAAGTTACCTGAAAACAAAGTTCTTCATAGCTATGAAGAAATACAGCGCAGTGCTGCCACAGTTTTTAGAGCAGTTTAGTATTGTTGTCTTCACTGCCAATTCAAAGTCTGAGATGATTTTCAGCAGGCATATACTTAAACACTAGATTTCTTCAAGTAAATCAAGCTCATTGGCTAACCCTTAAAAGCAACCTATTTCAAGGACATTAGCTACTTGTCCACAGATACATCACCCCTACAACTCAAGACATATTTTAATTTTCTTATTACTAATGCAGTAACCTTGAGGCAGATGTTCCTTCTTATGTGCTCATCAACAATATAATCTCAAGGAACACCTAAAGGCTAATAATGTCTTTTGCTAAAGGAATAACTTCATCAATTATTACTTTTAAGAAACAAATAGAATGAATTATGTTTTGTTCACGTTATTTGGTTTAGTGTCAAATGTTTTATCCAATTGTTATGTAAAACACTCTGCAGTGTTATATACTACCTGCAGCTCAGAATCACCCAAGGCAAACAACACAAATTTGAAATATCAGAACAGAGATGAGGAAAAAAGTCATTCACATGAGACAAAAGTGCATGCAATACTTTATTTCAAACATGCCAGAAAAGCTAATTCATTACCTAGTCATTTAGAAGCAAGCAGCTGTATACAGATAACAAGAAAAACAGCATCTCATTACAGCTCAATGCACAGCATTTTAAGCCAACAGGCATGAAATAATGCAGGCTAAAGCAGCATTAACCAGACATCCAAACACATTGTTAATGGCTTACAGAAAAAAAAAGGCAAACTTGGAAATGGAAAACCACTCCTATGATCTTGTTTTCTAAGATTTCAGAATGCTGCAAATCCAATCCAAATCTTTTGTCTAATCCCCTAAATCTCCCATTTTTATGTCAGTTTAACGTTTGGAAGGTAGTGCATTACCACATATAGTACACAGAACTAGCTTGTTTGTGGTTCATTTTAGTAACCACCTCCTTGATAATTCATGGAAACAATTTTCAGAATCAGCATTGCTTTTAGGTTACAAACAGGATGCATTATATGCCCTCTCACTCTGCCCACTTTTCAACTGAATGCACTTACATTCACCCTTGTGGCAGTACTCCAATACACAAGGCAGCCTGCACTTAGAACTGGAAATGCCAATTTAAGAAGGCATATTGCAAGTATACTGCTAATGGACTTAGATCTTTCCAACCCTAACCATTAACGGCTGGACTCAGTAAGCTTAGAGGTCTTTTCCAACCTTAATGATTCTATGATTCTATTATTCATTTGTAAAACAATGATACTGTTCTCTCTTTCAGTGGCAGCAACTGTTAAACTACTCACAAGAGTGTTCTGAACATCTAAGTACAAATGTTTTAATTTCAGATTTACCCATCATTCTCTTTGACCTAATCAGTTCTGCCTCCCCCCTTTTTGTAAGGTCAGTCACTCTATTGTGCCAGTCTTCAGAAACGGGTAGTGGTATTTGCACCTTTAAGTAAGATGCATGGTCTATGCAGAATTTCATTCAACATCATTTAATACTTGTGTGTATACACATTTCACATGATACTACTCCTTCACTACTTTCTCTGTAAGTCTTAACTTCACCTACAGACTTTAAGCGTATGTTTAAATACTACCACAACCTATGTGAAAGATAAACATGGGTTGAGTAATGTTACAGTACAGGTGTTGCAGTATATAGATGTTTAGCTCAGAAAATGCTACAGAACTTTTAAGCATAAGACTTCAAGCTTACACACAATAAAAAAGTTAAACCATATGCCAACAAGCACAAGTTTTGTTGAAATGAGACATGTGAAGAGACAACACTGTAAAACAGAGGAGGAAGAGAAAAGTACAACAGCAGAGAATGGTTGTGGCATTCTATTAGATTCAAGATGACTGGATTCAGCAAGCTGATGATAATGTTCTGTCATGAGTAAGTCACAGGTCTATCTCCTCTGAAATTCTGCATGCATGATGAATGAAGCCATTTAGTACACTGGTACATTAAAGTATTCATGACGTGGCTACAAAAGAAATGTACATATTCTTATACATAATAGAAAGGTGGACAGATATGCAAGAAAACAAAAATATTATCTCACTATTCTGACATTAAAAGGACATTTGATACAGAAATACAATATTGTATTTTTGACTACCCTAGATTTCCAGGGGGTGAGGGTAGTGGGGAGAATCATCATTTTACCCCCCCCCCGTACTTGTATGCTGTGTCCAACAATATACAGAACAACTTCACATCATAAGTACTTTATTACATAAGCTCAGTTTCTTCTTAGCCAAAAAATGTTTGAAACAGAGATACTGTTCCAGAGATGGACCACCCTATCTATTACTTGTCTCTGTATCAGGTATCGACTGTTGGCTTCTGTCAGAGACAGGCACTGGGCTAAGTGGCATCTGACATCACCCACGACATCTGCTCCAATAAAACACACATTTAGAGGCACCAGGCCTCCAGAAAACGGCTGTGAGCAGCACCGTGCCAGGGTAGTACAGCAGTGGCACTACTGGTGACAAAAATTACATTTTGTAGAAAGAGGGTCTTTTTAGTAAAAGGGAAGCATCTGATACACCTCTCAAAGTTCTCTTTGCTTTTGGATTATGCTGCTGAACTCAGTACGCTCTTGTATAATTGGCATGAACGTTAGTATTCAATCTGCTGAAAGATGAGCTAGAAAGCAACACTCAATTTTCTGTATCAAAATCAGTGCCCCAAAGACAGATGACATTTTTAATGGAGTAACAGCAGTTTAAGAGCATCAGCCCCATATATGCCCATTAAACTTTTTCTGGGATGAAAACACACAAAACTCAACTCTCTGCATGTCAGTTTGTGTCTTTGATCCTGTACCAATCTTCAATCTATTTTAGTATCCCACTTCTCAGAATAACAGAAGTTTTAAAATGGAACTAAGAGAGTTCCCATGGACTTCTAAAACTGTCTCCTCTACACCATCTCAGTTTTTCACATGTTCAAGCTTGCATGCTTTTAAATTCTCCTCTCAAATTACAAAAAAAGCACAACAAAAATATTCTAGAAGCTCTAGAGTTTTTATACTGTTTTTCAGTATTAGTAATCTGAAGATCATGTCACAGTAGTTTAAATTATTCTGACCAAGCTAACTACAAATCCAGCAGTTCACTAAATAATACCACCTATATAACTCTTTAGCAGCTGCAAATAAGTTTTACGATGCATGCTATAATTTTTAGAATTCAAAAGAATTCTAATATAATAAAGAATTACAAATGTGAATTTTAACACTTAACACCTCTTGCATGGTGTAAGTAAAAAGCGTCAGTCTACGTTAAAAACAAAACGCTAAGGCATATTCCTAACTGGAAAAGGCATTGCATGATGATAGTGTATGTTATTAGGGAGTAGGAGTCTTGACTAAAAAGAAGGAAGTACTAACTTTAGAAATCCTCGAGCCTCCACAGACAAATATTCCCAGAGAGGTCCTTATGGAAAACTCCTGCTTTACTTACACTGGTGACTGTTCATGAAGACAACTGAAAAACAGGCATACTGTAATAATCTAAAATGCCCAATTTTTATCTGGGAAATATCTGCATACACATGATTCCCCTCTTCTTTGAAAAAAACTCATGTCTTCCAGCGTTCACCATTGGAAACGGGGAGCCAACAAAGTTGGTGTCTTCACTGAAATGCCTGTCAAATCTCTTAACAGATTTCTCCTTAATTTTACATTAGCTCTCAGGACAGAAAGAAGAATGAGAACAGCTCATTTTCTGGCAGTCTTATGAGGCTGGTTACAACCCACTGTTGCTGTATTCAAGGATTATGTGTGTACACATTCTTTAGCATCCTCTTTGGCCTGGAAACACTGACCATGTCCCGTTTTAACATAACTGTAAACATCCACAAATAAGGCCATGGAAGTGTTCATTTCATCTTTATCCATTTATTACCTTTTTGATAGCATAGGGTTAAAATGTTTCTAAAATCGTGGTAGCTAAAATAGGCCTTGGGAAGGGGAGTGGGCATTGTCTTTGCTAAATCATGTGAACCTGCACCTGTGTTCCCACCTGTACGGTAGATAACAAATGCGATGATTACTTAGTAGTCAAAAATAATTATTCAGTTGTAACAAGGAATCACGAGAAGGGGACAACAATAATGGAAATGCTGTGGGAAGGGGACTTACAATCCATGCTTGGATGAAATCAATAGTGGGAAGGGGACCTAAAATTTGTGCTCGGGTGGAATCAATAGAACAATAGGAAGTTAATAATCAACATATGATTGTATAGCAGTTACATAAGGAAAGGGTATAAAATGTATCGATCCCAAAACCCAAGTCGGAGTCAGATTTGGGTCTGTACCCCTGACTCCCAGAGCTCTTCAATAAAAGCACCTGCATATAATCATGCCGTGATTATGTGTTTCAACGCTAACCTTTTCAGTATTTTCCACACTTGTACAGTCCCACACAGTCCTGCGGTATTCCCCACCCTGTTTGTATTTTCAATGGTTTACAACTTGAGGAACTCACTATCTTTGAGTTAAAATCATGGTACACAAAATCAGATGATTGACTCAAATTACTGTTGTGGGATTAGTGCCTCATCTTCACAGAAACTTATTGTTTACTGATAAAGCAAGACAGATTGTCAGATAACAATAGGAAGAAAGTGGTTATCTCACTCCTGGTGGCTTTTTAGTTTACAGAACATGTAAATGCCACCTGCAACTAGACTAGCAATAAACTGAACTTGGAGAGGTGAAACTAAAGGATTCAATGGAAGACAACAGTAAAGGAGACACAAAGGGATAACACAGCAATACAGAGAAGGAAAAACAGTGGAGTTCCAGTGAGGCCTCTGTACCCCACCAAGGACATTCGGGACTGTCCCACACAGAGGGCCTGGCACTGTGAGCAGCCTGACAAACAACCAAAAGGAAAATGAAGTTTTGACAAATTGTTTGCCATCACAGAACTATGATATCTCAAAAGTTTCAACTATGACTGACTTTTTTTTGTGTTCCCCACTACACCGTCTCCAGAGCAGTTGGCCTGCTGGTCTGAATACAGGAAAGACAATATGGGGAAGGGACAGTTGTCAAATTCCACAATCACTATCTACACTACCTTGCCTTCCTTTGGTGGGAATGTGAAGACCTCAAGGACATGGTTCACAGGCTCAGATGTTGTCTAAGATAACAATCGAGATCTAATGAGTTTATAAATTAGTTGATCTAGAAGCTAGTGAAGAGGCAATGGTATCCTTACAGAATAATATAATGGCAAACTAACATGAAATACCACCGCTGAAAGATCATCACTTAAAATATCTGACTTTAACACATAGGTTTTAGATCCTAGTATTGCCAGAAAAGTAACAGCTCCACAACACAAGCTGCACATTGTGGAATTGCAATATTTTAAAGTTACTAGAATTAATCTTTTTCAAAATGACATCTGTGTTTACAACTCATTTTAAAAAGCTAATGATACTCTCTGAAATTTTCAGCCTGAGTCATTGGAGATTTTTTAAATTAGAAAAATGGTAAAGTTGATCTGAGTAAACAGAACTATTTAGCCAGTCCAACCCAAGTGACATTTTCTCAGCCAACTCTGTCATGACCCAAACTAATTAAAAATCATAACCAAAATAAAATTAGAAGAGACTTCATTTAATCCAGTCCCCCAAACAGCGTATCTATAACTTTCCTGAGAGATATTTCATCTACTAAAGCCATCCAGTGATGTCTTTTTATCGTGTCCCAGGCAATCTACTTAAATGCTACATTATCATCTCCACTGGAAAATTTGCCTAACACCTACCTTGAATTATTTTCTTGCTGCAATTTAAGGTATTTTATGTCTGTAGTGGACAAGAAAACTGTGTTATTTCCTCAGGCAAGAGAGAGAAAAATTATGTCTACACCAAACTGTCTCAAGTTCAGTGTGTTGCAGGGCTGCCATTTTACTGATGACATCTCATGGCAGTGACACAGACTTCATGAATATTTGGCATGACCTCTTTATCAGGGGAAGTTTGCTTAGGTTATTGTTTTAACTGCTTTCCCATCAAAACCAGCACAAAGCCTATGAAGGCAAGCCATGTTGAACTGCAGACAAAAATTACAACTGCCACTTTTTGATAAAGACTTGGCTTTTTCCTCACTCAGCATCTAACAAAACCCTAGCTCAAACAACAGACAAGATGTGGGACCATGGAGTGTACAGACGTTTGGGAAGAATTCTACAGAAGCAGGCTATGGGGAAATCAACAGCAGAGGATGAGGGTTAATGTTTAGAAACATGAAGTTTTTGCAGTAGGAAGAGATGAACATTTAACAAGCACTTCCTTAGCAATGCTTCAGAAGCAACTTTTACACTACTTCTGAATCGTTATTAGGAAATATTTCTAATGAACGGCTGCTTGAGGAAATTGCTGCTGTTCACTTGCCTTTTCAAGGATTTCAAAACAGGAGAGTAAATGTTTCCCAATCTTTGGTTAGCTAACTGTTCAGAAATTTCTATTAGATAGAAGGGTTTGGGTTGGAAGGGATCTTTTAGATAGTTCCAACACTTGTGCCATGGGCAGAGACACCTTCCAATAGGCCAGGTTGCTCGGGGCCCATCCAGCCTGGCCTTGAAATTTCCCACTGGGGCATTTTTATTGTGAAATTCTATTTGTACTTTCAAAGAAAACACTTTGCTTTTCTCAGAGAGCCTAGAAACACTTAGGAAGTCTTGAACATCTTCAAAGACAAATATTAACTATGATGCTCTTGTAAAAAAATGAACAAAAAACAAAAAAACTACAAACAAACAAATAAAAAGAACAATGCTTCATCAATGCCAACTCCTAGTCAAGATCTCGTCTGCAGCTTCCTATACAGAGAAAACAAACAATCTTCAAGATGGATGCAAATTGGTTAACAATTCTCAACTGCAGTATGAAACAGCAAGTTGTCCTGCAAATGTTATTCAGCAGAACAGCCTAGCATGTGCACAGACTTCGGCTGTAAAACATCACCTCAACAGACCAGAGCAGAGGGGTATGACAGCAGCAGCCTGCCTGCCTGTCTCCCAAAAGCAGAAGTAGAAAGATCAGGTGAAGCTTTGTGTACTATAACCGGATAATAGTAGGTGCTTCCTGCCTCTTAGCTGCTACTCTGATCTGCCGGCTCAGAGGTGATAATCGCTCTGAGAGGCTCTGCTTCACATGTGCCAATCAGTTGCTAGCAGCAAGCCAGGAACACTCGACAGCCCAGCCTTCAGCAGTAAGGATGGTTCTAAGAATCCAGCAGAGTCTCCACCTCGCCACCACAAAAACAAAAATGCTTTAAGCACGTATTACGGCTGAATACTTTGTATTGTGAAATTAAGAGCCACAATTATTAAAAATCACTGAGTTCTCGATCAGATAATCCGACAGTGCCTGTATGTTTGGCAAACTGCCAAATTATGCACATAAGGATTCATCAATGTTTTCTTCCAGTACTGCAGATACAGGTTTGCATTGCTTATTTTCCTTTGCTTAAGGAAGCATTTCTTAAACTGCAGGGCTGTTATCTTTGAACGGATGACCAGAATATACTGCTGCAACAAGCCATGTCACGTCCAATATTATTCAGCTTCCATGGCAATGGCATTTAAGCATCCCCCTTCTTTCCTGGTCCTGCAGCACTTCACGTTCTTAAAATTGTTTGGACAAATGTTTGCAGGCACAAGTTGTAAACATGGAAAAGAAAAGCTGCTGACTATATGTTTTTAGAAATGAGCAATTTGAATTGGATCGGTTTAAATGGATCTGAAATCCACTTCCAGAATGGTCACATAAATAGTTTTTCTGGCACAAAGGAAAGAGGGAGAGAAAGGACAGCTGAAAACGCCGAAAGTCAGTAACTGCTGCTGAAGCTCCTTGCTACACTCCTATGACTCAAGCCAACAGCAGGGGTGCAGCATATGACAAGTAAATCAGAACCTACCTATGCATGCTGACTTGGGGGCTCAGAGCAGACAGTGAGTCAGGACAAGATGTGTGGAACACAGGCTTTTTAAAACACTCAGATACTGTGATTTTTTAAAAATACAATGTAATTTAAGCTGCACTATCAGCTTTAGCAGAAGTCCTGGCTTGTCAAAAGCAGCTGCTTTTTACTTCCCTTTTCAGTGCCACTGCTTTCTTCCTCCAGGCACTTCCCTCATGCTCCCCCTGCATGAGCTTAAGTTTTAGCCAACAATCTAGGAGCCCCAGAACCACAGGGCAAGTGGATCAACACAACACTAAGGTGGCAATAGGAACGGATCTGGCTTTCTCAACAAGAGTCACTGTCAGCATGGGTTTGGGTGTTGAGAAAATGCATCCTGACTCAAGACCATGACTTTACCACTGTAAAAAGCTCTCAGTAGAAAGCAGAATTTCTACACAGTACAATGTGAATGTACAACAAAGATTCCACCTGGTTTTTCAATATTACGCAAGGCTTACCATAAATTTCACCACATTCTCTACGGAACTGACTACTTCTGAGTATGTGGCTTATTACAATTGCCACATGGAACATGGAGTACTCAACAACCTAGTTTACAAGAAAATCTCTCTGAAACAGCCATCAAAAAACCAAATTCTACTCATTCCGGGCTTGGTTATGCCTCGTAGAGTAACAAGGATTAAACTAATTTGAAGTTGTATAACCTATTAGTTAAATATCAGGTTAATCCAAGCACCAAAGCTATGAGTCAAACTCCTCCCCTTGCCCGAAGGCAACCTCCTTTACCTCAGGAGATCTTTCTTTAATACAGATGATCTTCATTCCTGTATACAACCTGCAGTTCCTTACTGCAGGCAAACTATTCCCCATCTTTTATTATGCGCAACCATTTATCTGTCCCTCTCCACTCAACCCAGCAGATGCCATCTCCATTTCTCCATATTCTGAGGAACCGCAACAACCTTATAAATTAAAGTCTCAAGACAGTGACTATTCCTGCACTCTTTCCAGGGAACAGTACAGAAGAAGTAGCATTCCATGGGCATCAGATAATGCCATTGTGTTTAATTTAATGGGGACCAAGCACATTTCTTCAACAAAAACTATGCCTATACACAGAATTCACCCAGGGACACACTGTGGGCAAGTAAATTTGAGTCGCACAATTCTCTAAGCCTGAGCTTGTATGTGCCAGAATTGGTCTTTGTAGCCATCTGAGGCCCAAACAAACAAACAAAGATTAGGACTCCTAAGTAACAGCTCTGTTTGTAGCATAGGTCCCAAACAATACAGGTAGATTTTTAAAGTTCTAATTGCAAGGAAAGTTTTACAGGCACAGTTTAAATTCTAACCTCACCATAAGAATCACACTCTTTGTACATGAACTTGTTATCATGAAGAGCATAGAAAAAGCATTAAAACTGGGGAAGAACTATGGGAAGTATCAAGCTTGAGCACTTAGATTTTTCCTACAGCTGTTTTAGAATATGTCCAACCCCATATAAGAAACTGTTTTCAACAATTTGTTGGCTGCCCTAATTCTTCAGGTCTTATATGCAAGCAAGTTGTTGGCTGCTCCCCTCTTCCCAACACAGATCAATGGCTGTATCACATACTAGGAAACTCTTAAATGGTGAAAATACCCATACATCAATTGTGAATTTGGTTTTGAACATGTAACAAATACTTTTGCCTACTATAATTATTTTCTTTTATCTGGAAACGAAATACTGACATTTAGATCTAATTTCATATGCAGCTTTATATTACCACAGTTCCACACTACAAAAGCCAATTTGTTTACTGAACTACTTGTTTATCATTTTATCAAATAAACAGCAGAGTAATTAAGTTTTCTCCAGCAAATCATTTTCACGTATGTTTTAAACTTGCTTTATGCAAATTAAAATCTTACCTTTATTAGAAGGACTGCCACAACGTATTCCACTTATGCTTTGGACAAAAATATGTTGCAATGCACTATATATGCAAATAAGCTTTGTTCTGTCATGCAGCATCCGGCATTTGATACACAGTCAATTGCAGCAGCACCCAGTCTTTTTAGGGCCCATTTTCTTTGCACAGCAGATGTAAACAGCTCATTTTCCAATAAATACATGTTTACATGGGCTGATTGTAAGTAAACAAAGCCAAACGCCTGTTTAGTTATTAGCTTTGGTATCCATTTCTCTAACTTGCATTATCCCACTTGATTATCAACACCAAAGAAAGCTAGTAGAAGTCAGACATTTCAAGTTGATGCGGTTAGTACATAAAAGGAAAATAAAAGGAAACACTCAAAGCACTCTTCAAAGACCATCATGCAAGTGTTGCAGAAAGTTAAGCCCATCACCCATTTTTCGTTTACCCTTGCAAGGACTTAATTACACGTGCAGCAGTCTTTGCATAGCACCCATTTAATCCATGCCACCAAAATGGTAAACTTGGTAGTTACCAATCATTTAGATGGGGTCAAAAGGGCTAATGCCTTAGATTGCTCTTAATCATAAGATATCCTCAGACAAACCTCCCCAGTCTTCATTCTGGCTCTACAAACAAAATCAAGCAGCAGTGAAAATGTAATACCAAGTACTAAAAAAAAAAAAAAAAAAAAAAAAAAAAAAAAAAAAAAAAAAAAAAAAACCAAAACCCCCCAAAACATAAAACATTTTTAAATATAAAAAAAAAAAGGCAAATAAAAACCCAACATCCACCCAATCATGTACAGCTTATTTACATTTAAAATAAGACTTAAAAATGTTCTAAACTATATACAAAAGCAAATTCAGTTATTTCACTCAAATCTGTTTCAGCTATCATTATTCTTTAAGTCAATACAATTTTAATAGGTCTTCCTAGAAGTCCACTGTTAAGAAAGCAAATAGAAATGCATCAGAAGAAAACATCTGTTCAAAGACTTCAAGTAGATGCATTAAAAAAACCTCTAAAGTTTATTTTTCATTTCTTAACCAGGGTAAAGGATAATGGTACCTTAAAAGAGTAAGTTGTAGAGAGTTCTTTAGAAAGCTTCAGTTGAGCATGAAGGAATATTAATTCAAAGCTTTTATTTTTTTAAAAAAGACTTAAAAGCAATTGTTCATTATTGGAACAGATTGAGAGTATAATAGAATAGGATGATACCAAATTTACATATATTTAATTCAGTGATTAACTGTCACACAGTATTATTATTATTATTAATATTGTTATTAAAATAAGACTTGTTCCATGAAGAAAAATAAGTTTCATTCAACCTATCATCCTTGAAGTAATTTCAACAACTTAATTCAAAATTCATATTTATTAAGTCACCATTGTTACTTGCTGAGCAGTCACTTTCATGTCATATTGCTTAATGCAAAAAGTTCAACATTTTCACTTTAATCAATCCATCTGTTAATCAAGTATACTTAGAATTCTCAAAGAATTGTGAACAATAGGTCTTCAGACTTTTTTTTTTGCCTTTTAATATCAAATTTTCAGCATAAAATTTAATGTACACACTTTCATTGTATCTTGATACCCATTACCAGAACTACTACTGTTGCTAGATAGCTTGGCAACAAAAAATATAGCTTCTACCTTAAAAATAAATAAAAACCCTAAAAACACATACCAGCAATGTGCCCCAACATCTGTACAACACACAGAGAAGACCACAGGAAATGAGAATCTACAACCAAACACAACAGGATGCCTCCTGGGGATATTCGTATTCTTCTCACCTAATATTGTCTGGCACTCTAAAACCATCTTAACAAGTAGTGAAAATTCTAGGAAAGGGTAGTAGCACTGCAACATGACACATCATCTCAGACAACAGAGTAAAAACGGAATTTTCTCCTCACAGTCTCAAGATCCAAACATTAACATTGCTCTTTTCAACATTCTGTCACATCCAATGAACTTGTTGTATTAAAATGCAGATTAATGTGAGCATTCAAGAAAGAGCACCCGATTTTGAAGATAAGATACTCCTTACTCTCAAGCAGCCTTCCTCAATTGTTCATTGAAATTACCCTTTATTGACAAGAAGCACATGACTAAACTGAAAACAGCTATGGATATGCAGCAGTACTAAAATTTTCATTGCATCACCCTGACACAGTGCTTCCACTGCTAAGGACAGGAGAATGGCTCTGGAAAAGAATCTATCAGTTCAGTGTACAGAATAAATACACCCTTATCAGAATTATAATCTACAAAGAGTTCAGTGTATTGCTCATACACCCTCAACAGTTCTACAAGAATTGCTTGTATCAATAAATGATCAAGTTCACAGTTTGCAAACTGATCAGTATTGGAATTCCCATCAGAGAGGGTACTGAATAGTTATGAGACATCAAGGACTGCTTATGCTCATTTGTCTTACTTATAATTGAAACTTTCTGATGTTTCAATTTGCAAGGCTTAATGAATGCATATTTAACACTTATTTAACACTATATGGAAGACTCCTTCCCCAACTTGTTGAGTTTTAAGATCTTCTAATTTTGATTTATTTTGATTTCTTTAATGGAATAGAATTAGTCGCATGTTACATGCATGCACACTTTAACAAAGCAACAACAACGGCAACAAAAAATAATCAGACTGAGCATGGGAAGAGGTCAAAGCATGATATGCTAACTTCCTGGGTACTCAGCGCCACTTTTTCAAGAAGATATTTGAATCTGGAAGTGTTAACCTCCTCTCCCCCCATTAATACTTGGGAAAAAGAGATGCAGGTTCTACTATTCATTTTCTGGAACACTTCCTATTGCTATAAACATGAGAGTATGATCTGGTAAGTATTTGCAGGAAAGCCCACTCCACAGTGCCGGAAGGACAATTTAAAATTATCTATTAAAAATACAGAAATATCAACATTTACAGAGCTGTCTGCTACTATTAAATTCACAATCTTTAGAGGTTTGTTCCTAAGAGCTGGATGCAGCACTCCAAGTGGGGTCTCACCAGAGCAGGGTAGAAGGGCAGAATCCCCTCCCCCAGCCTGCTGGGACACTGTTACTGATGCAGCCCAGGGTACAACTGGCTTTCTGGGCTGCAAACACACATTGCCAGGTCATGTCCAGTCTCTCATCCAACAACCCCAACTCCTTCTCAGCTGCTCTTTATCTGTTCACTCTCCAGCCTGTACGGATACCAGAGACTGCCTTGACCCAGGTGCAGCATCTGGTACTTGACCTTGTGGAACTTTGTGAGATTCCTATGGGCCCACTTCTCCAGCTTTGTCCAGGTCCCTCTGGATGGCATCCCATCCTTCACGTGTGTCAACTGCACCACTCAACTTGGTGTCACCTGCAAATTTATTGAGGGTGCACTCAATCCCCCTATGTCATTAACCAAGACATTAAACAGCACTGGTGCCATTATAGACCCCGAGGAACCACTGAAATTCATCAGGACACCAAGCCATTGACCACTACCCTTTGGATGTAACTGTCCACCCATCAAATCCACCTCTCTTCAATTTAGAGAGAAAAATGTTATGGGGAACTGTGTCCAGATAAATGACATCTGTAGCCCTCCCCTAGCCCAGTGATGTAGTTGCTCCATTATAGAAGGCTGCTGGGTTGGCAGGACTTGCTCTTGGTGGAGCCATGTTGGCTATCCCAAATCACCTCCTTGTCCTTCACACGCCCTAGCACAGGTCCTAGGAGGATCTGTTCCATGATCTTCCCAGGTATAGCAGTGAGGATGACAGGTTGGTAGTTTCCAGAGTCCTCCTTTCTACCCTTTTTAAAAAACAGGTACAAAGCTTCCCTTTTCCCAGTCATTTGGGACTGCATCTGACTGCCATTACTTTTTGAGTATCATGGAGAGTGGCAAACACTCTAACAGCACTATAACCCCTATCTTCTATAAATAAATCTTCAGAGACTGAGTTCTGAAATGCATTTTACAAAAGCATCAGCTAACAAAACACTACAACTTGTTCTTCTGTGAGTTGGGAGGGATTCCAATTCCATAAAAATCATAGCTATTTCCTAATCCTTAAATAATGAACTAACAATCTATCACTTCTCATTCACAGTAACTCTTATAGGTCCCCATATATGTATCTTCTAAAATGTAATTGTAGATCATTATCTGTGCCTAAAATCAAGCTGACACGTCTTAAAACTGCAGTGACCAGCCAAGGTGACCACCTGAAACTGAGATGGAAGTTACACATGAAGAGCAGATGGCAGTCAAGGCAGTTGGATCTCCATGATCATGAAGATTCCTTTACTCATTCATGTTTCACATTCAGAGGAACACAGGTACAGCCAAGGCAAATAATGCCACTGCCAACTTAGAAAGGCAGTCTATTTCAACAGTCTATATTTAAGAAAGAACATTAGGTGAAGGCTGAATTAACTGCATTCATTATGGTAAGTTTCTCAGGCAATTGGTAAGAAACAGCTGCTTACAAAGGCTGTTTCCTAAACCAGACAAAATCGCTTATACTCCCACCCACTGGAGGCTTAAATATCAGAATTTTCTTTTGCCAGTGCTAATGACAAAATGAAGGAGTTCTGGCATATCTCAAAGACACCTAATACCTACTACTATGCATACCTTCAAACCTATGGTTTCCAATAAGCACATTTCATCTCCAAGAGGAAAATTCTCATGGCATTTGCAGGAAATTCACCAGAGTTCCATTTCTGAAGATGCTCATTCTAAAACCAAAAGCCTAAATCTATGAGCAACCCTAAGCATCTAAGGCAAGTCAGACAACATGAACACTGTCAGCAGCCTTCTGAATATAGGATGAGGCAAGGGTTTGAAACAGCAAAGAAAATAAGGTTAATTGATAGCTTATCTCTTATTCGTCATGTGGAAGGACTAGTAAATACTGCCTGAGGCTAAACTGCAAGAGCCTAAGAAAAAAAAAAAAACCACTCACATAGCTTTTAGTTTTTTGATCATTAATGAAGAGGTGACAGAAACAAGTGTGATTTGTGGACAAACTCACTGGCATTTTTATTTAGATACCTCTTAAAAAGATTTTTAAAAAGTATTTAGATGTTCTGCAATCAAATACTAAAAAAATATACAAACATCCTACAAAAGAATAGTGGTGGACAAAATGGGAATAATTTCCAAAATACATTTCTAAAATTTACATAGGATAATCAACAAAAACCATTTTCATTCATAGCCAATGTTTAGGAGATTTTTCTTACTTCAAATGAAGATAAGCAAGTCTGTACAGATTTGCTTTACAATATATACACGACTGCTTGGTTTAAATATTAGAATTACTAACTCCTTGATTTTAGCTTTTTAGCACAGTAAATGACCACAAACTTCCAAGCACCATACTGAATTACTCAAGCCATCAAATAAAACCAGAGCAATTAGACTTTTGAGAGAAATAAATCAAATCCTCTCTTTTGTATAAAACATCTATTGTTGGGAGTTTCATGCCTTAAAAAACTCAAGTGTCACAAAATCATGCATAGGGTTATCTTTTAGCTGCTCCACAGTCACATGTATATATTTAACTCATGCAACAACACACTGCATCTGCCAATTTCTCTCAGTATAACTGAGTTGTTCACACAAGCAAAAACCACCTTTTCAGCAGTGCATGCCTTTGTAATCACCAGGTAAGTATTTAAAATCTCTCTAGCAAACAAGATACAAAATTATCAGCGACATGTAACCTCATTCTTTTGAACACAAGCATTTCTACAACAGAGCAACAAGGAAGTATGGAAGCACTGGAATTAATTACCTTTTACTTCCCTTCATGTGGGTACCACTGCCAGTATCGATGACTGACTGTTGATAAGTTATCAGGTGATAATAAATATGGGGGAGGGGTTAGGGAATGAATGCTTGAACTAAGCACACTCCTGAAGAACTAACAAGAATGTGAAGGTCGGAAGGGTTTAAAAAGTTAGCGTGTTTCGATCACACAAACCGTAGCAGTTAATAAAGGGACCTCACTGCACCAAGAACTTAATCACAAACTGAAGTAGGTGCCAGAGCACAGAAGTACCACAGAAAATACAAGTAGGCAAGGCTATTAAGAATTAATTCACTACTCAGCAATTTGTGCCTCTGCATATTTCCTCCTAACATTACACAAACAGTCACTTAATGTATCTGTAATGATTTTCTTTTGTATAAGTATTCTGTACAGCTCTTCATCTTTAAGGTACTTCATACACCAATGCATGTAGCATTACTAATTAATAATGTTGTATATTCAATTAATAATATTGTGCATTCAAATATATATGTGTGCGTATATATGTACATATATATACATATATATTCAGCAATATGAGTGCTCAGGGCCAAATAAAAATCACTTTGTTGCACATAATTAAAATCTGACGTAGTCAAAAACAAATACATGACAAACCTACTAGAAATACATTTTGCATTTGGAATCACACTATGTTTCAGTCTGGTAGTTTTGAAGTATTCTGGGAAGCGGATTTCAACTCAAAGCACCAAAAACCCTCCAGATGTGAGAACCTATTATTTTAACAATTCTCTTCATCAAACTCAGCATTTACATAGCAGCAGTTGATACAAAACCAAACTTCTACAGGAAAGAGGCAAAATTTATTGGAAGCTCAATTTAAATATGAACCCAGACTTCTACAGGGTTTATAAACTAGAAGTCAGATATAGGGAGTAGTTTTATACTTGATCAACAGTCAATGTACGTAAGAATGAAAATCACCGAAGTCCAACATAGGACTCCAGTAATGCTGGAGTCCAGCGACAAACTGATACATTTCAAATTAATCAGAATTATTTAATAAACCTTGAAAACTGAAAATCTCATAAAGATGGGGAAAGGAAGAATAATTAGAGTAAAGCTACCAGGTCTAGGAAAAAGTCTCACATTGAAAAAGTGGTCTTTCTTTTTGCTTAAGGTTTTTAACTGGAAGTTATATTAATATGAAATTATATTCTCTGCAAAAAGAGAAGGCTCATTGCTTGGGAAAAAAAAGTGTAATGAATTCCTAAAAATAGAATACATTCTTTCTTTAGAACAGCCCCACAAAAATAGTGAAAATAAAATTCAGAAACAGTAACGATGAGAAAGAATACAGTAATTCTACTTTATGTACAATTAACTGCATTTGCAGGATACAAACTGGAAGATTTTAAGAGAATAAACAGATTCTTTTTCTCCCCTCTTTGTAAACTCCAACAGGACTTCTGTTAAGATAATTCCTTCAAAGAGTAAAGAAGGACTTAAAAAAATTAAATTGGAACACAAGAAGAGGTGGATGCATTTCCTTTCTAGAAAAACAGGGCAGCAAATCTGTGTGTAATGGCTGTCCTTGTTCATGACAAGAACTTCAACGTGCAGTGGATCTGCCTGTACTCTGAAAGGATTACAAACACAGCTACAAGGGTGAAGAACACTGTGTGTTTCCCCATCCTACTAATATTAAGTCCCACAAAAGACTACCAAGTGGAACACAGAAGGCTTGTAAGAGAATTAAGCAATTAATTCACAGGACAAAATAACACACTGAAAGTTCACATTGGGGGAAAAAATAGAGCAACCTGGATTTATACAGAATCTAGGCAGTAAACCTCAACATACTTTAAAAAATAAAGGTGTACCATCTCTGTTAAACCATATGTTCCACTGACTTGCACACAAGACTGATGATTCCCCTAGCACACCACAATTTTTTGATTTCCATTTAGACATTCAAAGACCTTAACAGTGTACAGTTCAGTGAGAAAAGAAAACCCAAACAAAATAAAGTAAACCCAAAATAACCAGCACAGGATGGAGAAACATGGAGAAATGATACTAAGTTTCTCTATATCACTGAACCCCTTCACATCAAATGCTTTTAAAAAGAAAGAAAAGGGTAGACATGCGATCTGTCATTCTTCAACAGTAACAACAAAAGCATTCAAAGTGAAAAAACAATGTTCTTATACCTTATTCTGTATGTTTCTATGGCACAACTATTACTGCTTTGTCAGCTTAGAAATGTTCCACAGAAAGCAGCCTATAGCAGAAAAGCAGGTCTAAGAACTAATTAGAACTATACCTGAATGAGTCTCAAAGAAGAGAGTCTAGCTTCTGGATTTCAGCAATGAAACAGTAAAGAAGTGAACATGCATCAGGTATGACAAAAAAACTAATGGTTAATTAATAAAAAAAAGAAATGAAAGACACATGAACAACACTAAGTTAAATTAGCATGATCTACAATTATCTAGGTATAAACGTAAAACAGCCACTTGCATTTGCTAGCAGAACACGAAGTCACAGTAGGTTACAACATACCCATGCCAAACAAAACAAAAAGAGCAGCTAACATCATCCTATTGCACACTTAGGACAACTAGCTAAAACTACATGCTAAGCATGCTAAAATGTACCTTCTAGAAGCTTAGAGCAACAGGAGGTTTTCGAGTCACAGCCTACCATGCTGACACTTTGGCCAGAGAAGTTGGATTTGCTTACCTCCTGTAAAAGATCTGCTTGTTCGATGGCTTTAAGAACATTTTTCTTGGAAGTCTCCTGAACTTCCCCTCCTAAAAGGAACTCATCCAGAATGAAATAGGCTTTTTCAAAATTGAAGATGATATCAAGTTCACATACCTAAAAGGAACATCAAACATTATTGCCAAGTGGGAGGATACTCTCACTTGAGGTATATCCGCTCACAAAACTTAACTTGTTCACAGCTTCACCAAACTTCACCAAATCAAGACGTCATCCTAAGGCTGTAACCTTGTAAGGACTGAGGCAACAACAAAAATCAGTCCTTGGAGGAAAAAAAAAATCGTATTTTTTGCTTGAGTTAAAAACAGCTAGAGCAACCTCTGAAAAATGCTTTCACAGTTAAAAAGGGTTCAATTCACAGCAGTCTGTAAGACACAGCTCTTCAAGAGGCAAGAGAATATTCCCTATAAAGTTCTCTTCTTGCCTGCAGTATCCAAAGGCAGCTCACACAATCTTACAGAAAGATATGAAAATTAATAATCTCAAATTTCTTGTTCAGTCTGTGCATTCCATAGTCAGAAGGACTACAAATGAAGCAGAATGAGCAGCAGTTCTTCTAGGAATGCTCATGTACATTACGACAGATGTTTGTGCTTGCTGTCTGGGTAAGCAGATGTCTCTCTTGTCTTTCCTTACCGTTCCTGCTACTTCACAACCAACTGCCTCCTTTGGAAGCAGATGTAAGAGGTGCTCACACTAGAGCCGGGCCAGGAAGAAGAAAAGCTTGCTACCAAGAGTATCAAGAGTAAGACTTTATCTGACCCCAAGTGAGACTACTGTGAAATGAAATAAATACAGGCAATTAACACCAGATTAGTAACAGTTCTCCAAATCAATAATTTAATTTTGTATTATAACAGTTATGGAGGACCATCGGTTTAGTTTGGCCAAGCAAGCCACACAATATGTATTAAATGCACCTTTTCAATTACAAGTTGATTATGTTCTTGTAAAAGTGCTGTGGGCAAAAAAACAAAATGACAAAATATAAAGAAACTAACTCACACTGCCAAAATACTTGTCAAGAAGTTCTACATAGCGATGAATTATTTCCAGAGTTATTAGTTCATTGTCCTGATCTTCAATAGCACAGCAGAAATAGAGGCTTGCATACCTGTAATAACAAAATAATCCTGATGTTAGCATACGAGCATAAGCAAAATGAATGCACTTGAGGAGTATCACATTCTCAGTAGTCCTTCATACTCAAGTTCAGCACATATTTATATTTACTCCAAATCATGACCAAGCAAGTCCTACTAAAGAATGGCTGAAAGACCAGAAGACACACATGTACAAAAGAGATGCATCTCCGAGTCAAGCATGACTTCACTCTTTCCCATCCTTTAGCTGACAGAACTAAAATAGCCAAAGAGGTGGCTGGAAAACTAAATATCTTTGATTTTGTGGCATCATGGGAGAGTTCTGAGATAATATACTTTCTCTTCTCTCTGTAACATCCATACACCAGTATATTAATCAACTGATCCAATGTTAAACTTTCAAGCTATACAAAGATATTAAAAACCACAGAAAATGCCTCAAGAAAGACAAACTGAATTAGCAATTAGGTTTTGGTCTATATAGAGAATTTTAAAAATTCCAAAAACTCCAAAACCAACACCAGTGTCATACACCCCAGTTACTACTAAGTCAACAGCTCAATCCCTACTAACTGTCCTGGCATCAGACTGTTGAGACACCATCAAATAGTTTCGAGAAATCCACTCCCATCTTGGAAGACAGGGAATTCTTAACTTCAGATACGATCAAGTTCCACTTTAACAAAAAGACCATCCAGTTCTACTGTGCTCTATCATACATTTGTTCAAGTCATGTTTTTAAAAAGCTGATTAAAAAAACAAAGAAGGAATGAAAGCTGAAGAACACATTTCGTCTCTTCTAACGTGCCAAACCATATGCCTTTCAGTCACACATGGTACAAACCAGATTTCAAGTACCACCTGTTGTAACTGCTAATTTACATGAACCAGAAGCAGCTTTTGTTTGCCTCTTAGGCCACATAAAGCACTCTCGAGTAGCCAACCCTACTGAAAAAGAAGTCATTCAGATGTGAATGCCAAGTTTAAGGTGCATACTTGTTTCTTATTCAGAAAAATCCATGCGGCTTTCAAACATTACACATATTTTATCACATGGGACTTGTCAGACTTTTTGGCTGGAAGACCTGAAAAAATCCTGCTGTATTTTCAGCTTTGTTAAAATTTGTCTCCTAGACACCTATCCAGTACCATTTATGATCTAAATACGCCCCCCACTCTGCTCTGAATCAAACTGCTATGGTTTCAACATGAAAGATTAAACAGAATAGCTTTTATACAAAATCTTTAAAATACTATAAAATATTACTGCCTATCCTACCACCAAACATGATGAGGGAAGAGAGGAAGACACCTCCATTGAAGGGCAATACTTTCATTCCCTCGCTCTTTCATCTCTTCACCACGGGGATTCATCAGCTCATCAGAAGTCCTATCTGAGCGCAGTTTGTTTGATTTTACACTGTTCTGTTTATGCCTCACTAATTTTTCAAGGACATTTACAGTCACTGTAGTAGCTTGCAAGATTCAATCTGTATAAGGAACCTAAACTATTTTAAGTATTGGAAAGAAGTATTATAAAGAAAAAAAATGCTTTCAAACCTACTGAGGAATTTATAAGTCAAGCTCCATGTTATTATAGTTCATTGTAGCAAAAAAGAGCACTGACACATTATTTGATATTTACACTAATCACCAGCACTCGTGCCAAATCCATCTAAACAAGGCTTTCATCACCTTCAGATGAGCAGCACTGATTATGATGAAGTGCAGTTAAACTGTTCCCTTGCAGTGCTTAAACACAAGTTGAACCACATACCAGCAGACCTTATCAAATCAAATTTGACTCAAATATTTTAAGTGTATCCACATGGGACAGTCCCTCTGTGTTCCCCTAGTCCTTAAGAGTCTCTCTTGATGCACAGAACTACTTTATGGAAAAAGAAGGGGGGAGGGGAGAGAGAGAGACCAACATAAAATACTTTCCCAGAAAACGGTCTGCTCTCAGTGTCCTCATTTAAAAGAGCACGTAAGATACTTTCAAAAGACCGTATTTGGCAGTTAGTGAGTAGACTGCACATTCAAGCTCTGCCAACTGCAGTTCTGGAGAAATAAGACCAAGAAACAAAAACTACTCAGTGGGTACCAACACAAAATGGAGGCCTGGGTATCTATTAGTATATGCAGAGAATATTTTTGTATTTATTTTTTAAGTAGCAACCATGACTAATGGATCAGTACTCAACAAAAGAAAACAAATGCAGATTTAATAAGTCTGAATGGCAAATGGCAGAAGAGTATAAACAAGCCATACCAAAGGGCATGAACACACTACAAAGAAATGCTTCAGATCCAAATTCTCAGAGGCAACAGTTTATTACAATTTTTTTCCCCTGCAGGAAGGGCTTCAGAAAAAAAATGTCCACTTATAATCCACAGCAGACACCAGAAGTTTTGCCAAGTGTAGTTTACATGGACAGAATCCACACAAAGATGAGTAGATTATTTGGGCTCAAAAAGATTTCTGCTCTGAAGAAACAGTTTCTTCCTAATGAGCCTGACAGAAACCTGTCTTTCATATGCCCCCAATGAAAAGGCAAACCCTAATAGAAAACTATATACACAAAAGTAAATAAAGTGTACTCTGTAAGAAATAATCTGCCTTTTTTACTCCTATTGCAGTTGTGGTCTTTTTTTGTCTAATTAAACATTACTAAAATAATCTTCAGACTCAGCTGCTTACCCTAATTTAGGAAAATATGATAAATATCCTCCACTTATCAGAAAGGGGACCAAAACCAGAGAGACCAAAAACAGTTCGGACAAAACCACCTGAAAATGTAATACAGAATTGAAGAACAAAAAGGTAACACAGCGGGTATAAATACTTTTGCAAATTCCTGCCTTCAGACAGATGGCCTCAGGATTTTTTTTTGATAGGAAACAAATCCATGCATCTACCCCCCAGAGTTGCAATAATTCAGCAGGAAGCCTCAAAATAGGCAGGCAATGCTTCAACAGAGTTCCCCTCTTCGGCTCTCACAGCCAGGTTCAGTAACTCTGCTGAGACCAGGTCGCTGTGGGCAGAGCACAACTTGCAAATCCTACCAGCTCAGTGGTGTTCTCCTTCTAGATGAGAGAACACCTGCTTGAAGTCATCCCTGGAAGTTTGTCACCTGGTAAACCTGCAAACAAGCCACAAGTCTGCCAGCATCTAAGTCACTCTGCATGTAGATCCTAATTGTGGAAGTTTAGAGCTTACAAAGTTTGGCACGAACAGAACCAAACTCTAAATGACAACCAGGAGGCAGATAAGTGCTTAAGGAGCCCAAGAATCTGTGGTTTGCTAATATTAGTGGTCCCAGTTTTCACTGGGTCAACTAAATTGTGTTTGACAAAAGATTTTTTCCTTGTCCCACAACTTTACACATTGCTTTAATAAAACATGAACTTCTAAGACTCCAGGACAGAGTCTACCAAAACAAATCACTTTTTCAGTTTCTTATTTCAGCAAGGCTATAGCCCCCAGCAGTTTTGAAATAAACAAGAATTCGATACTGCTAATTCTCTAAGAAAAAGCTGCTGCTTCTTGATAGTGACATCCTCCTAGTGCCACACAAACCAGAAACCTGTACAAAGAAGACCTGATCTAATTAAAATTATCAAGCCCAAGTATCTAATTCACCATAATCATTGCATTCAGCCCATTTTACGAAGCTACCTAATCAACATCATAGTAATACTTTTAGGAGGTACAACTGGCTGCTAAGTTATACATAAGAAAAAAGAGGGATCATGCCAACAGTTGGGCATATCCCAGTGGCCACATGGCTGTACCTTCAGTTCACAGTACTTTAAGAGGCACAATACCGGCACAATGGGCTCTTTCATTGCTTCTTTCAGTGGAGGGAGGGTAGAAAGAAAGTTTTAAAACTTATTCTGCTGTAAGTCTTTAACATAACCTCTGATTATGGTTATGTTGTGCAAAAGCAAAAGACAATTGCAACATCAAGAGCAGCAAAAGCTATGGTAGTTTCATAATATCATGTTCCAAATACAGTTCTAAACTGACACATAAAAGCAAAGCCACAATCCTTAACCAAATAACTAATCAACAATAACTAAGTCCTATGAATGCAGTTCACCAAATGGTAACAAAGTAAAATTTATATAAAATAAGTTTTTCTCCAAGTTCTGATTTTGACAGTAGTATACTACACAATGAAAATAACTCATATTGCCAGAAGCTAAAATAGTGAACAGAAGAAGTCTTCAAAGAAAAAAAAATCACATCCTAAGTACCTTTTTTAGAAAATTAGATATGTTAACATTTAACACTTTTTTTCTGCCACAGGGGGAAAGCTGCATGAACTTCTACCCTGTATGCTCCAAAACCACTACGTTACTTTTTAAATGACAAAACATGAAGAGCAAACACATCAATTGTGTTTGTTAAGTTTCTAATCAGTGTCTTCAGATGACTCCCCCTCCATTTTCATAAAGTGTAATTGTTGTTGCCTTCCCATATTTAATTTATTATTTTCCCAGCAAGTCACTTCAAATCTCTGTGCTTCTTGAAGTTAGAAGCTCACATCCTTTTTTTAATCTTCTGGTGTCTATCAGCCTGAAAAACTATCTTCCAAACCAGCTACAGAATACATATAAGCCAATTCATGCACCATGACAAAAACTGGGCACCCCTCCATCTGTGTTTTGTAGTACTGAAGCAAAAAAATTTAAGAAGGCAATGACTGAGCCTACATTGCAACCATTATAAATACTACATGTATGAAACCAGAGGGAAGTAAAAGCTACATCACATACATTTAGATGAATTTTAAGATCTATTTCCTTGAAGATTCAGAAAACATCCTATAAAGATGAAATGCTACAGGGCTAAGGAGGCTAACCAAAATAGTCCAGCAGTCTTAATAAATGTTAAGTATCATAAGGAAGCTAAAGCTACTGTCTTGCCAATTTTGCATTTTAATTTTTGTTTTCGCAAAAAGGTACAACGATGAGACCCTTGAATATACTTCTAATACTGCCAACCATTCTTTGAGCTGCAATATCTAGGTTCAATTCTCCTACATGTGAGCAATAAACACACTCTAAAAACAAAAACAGCACTTAAATTTCAGCAATTTAAGACTCATAATAGTAATAGGCACATACTTTTGTAACTTATATTGAAAAACATTTGCACCAGCGGTTCAGATCCTTCCCAGCAACAGACCAGACAAGAACAAATCTTAGCAGAGATCCTCTAGAGATGCTCAAGAGGAACTGGGAGCACCTTTTGCAATTCCACAACCACAAAGTTCCTTCTGGTGTGTTTCTCTTTTAGCCACCACCTTTTCAGCTACAAAAAGTCACCCTTTACAAAGAAAATCATACTAGTTGGTACTCATCATCTTTAACTATGGTGCAATGATGGGAACAAGTCCCACAAACCTAAGAGCTGTTAGTGTTATCAGATACAGAAATTTAAACTATCATCTCTTATACCTAGTCTTTCTGGTGATGTTTTAGTCAAAAAAAAAAAGTTGATATGTTCATTAGCTTGGTACAAGCTCATCTTTAGCAGTTCATAGGCTCTCTGTGCCAGATTGGTCTGCAGAGAATGAAATAAACTACTGCAGTCAGCTGTGCACACCAGCAGTCCAGCAGACAGACTGCAGTATTTAGACCATTTTTATCCAGACATAGAAATCTCCCAGCAAATTTCTTCATTCTTCTTGACCATGGGACCCACAACACACCACTGACATGCAAGAACACCACAACATTCAGAAACTCAAACAGTCCTACTCAAATTTCCACCAGCTCCCCAGACACAAAAGGACATGGCAAGTAGTTGCTAACAGCAGTAAACAGGGAGGGAAAGCAGCTATGTGGAGTCATCCCCAGAACAGCTACTGCTGTTCAAGACTGGGTAAGGAAGGAAACAGACTGGCCTACTCACGTCTCATTTTTCTGATTCGGTCCCATCAATGCCCAGCTGAAAAAGCACTTGGAGGCATTATCACTGGAGGAAACATGGCAAGTGTTTGAGCAAGCTTGTCTACATACATGTTCAAGAAGTTTTGTGAGGAAATCAAGAGGGAGAAGAAACTGTATGTTATCAGCACAGCCTCATGCATTGTTTCTCCTCTTTCCTCCTCATGTTGAAGAACTACATGCATTAGACAGACGAGCAATACTCAGAAGCATGTATTTACACAAGCCCATGTATTTATGAGAGCAGGACTTAAAACATCTAAGCATATTTGATATGACCCATTTGTTATCCTGGAAGAGTTACAAACTCCTCATTTCTGGTCCAGCTCTTTCCGTCCTATCTACAGAGAATACAACAATATTTACTGTAGGGCACAAATTATCTATAATCTCCACAAGAAAACAAGAATGCATAAACCTTCTGAAGTTCACAACTAACCAGGAAAGAGAGATAATTTAAGGTTTTCTAGCACCACCTTTAGCTAGAAGAGATGCAGCCTACCACATCAGAAGGAGGATTACTGTTATTTCTGGAAGAAAATTATGTTCACACCACTACATTGTGATATGTTCTAAACATCAGAAAAAGCTAAAAAATTATTGCCAAATACTCCTAGAATGGTTAGGGAACAACTAAAAAAATGAAATTATTACAAAGAAAATTTTACAGTACTTCCACCAAAAGCAAGCTAGCCATGATTTAATTATGAAAAATCCCTTTCTGTACTTATAGCAAAAAAAAATTTCAAAAAAACAAACCAGGTACTTTGAAAAAGTATTTCCTTATTTCTATGAGCCTTTAAAAGCAAGTTACATTTTCAGGAGATTGACAAAGCTGCTGCTTGAGGTAAATATCTGTAAAATTTTTATCACTTATTAAATCTGAAATGCATACAAATATGAAGCATGTATGTACTGTGTGAACCTAAACAGAGTACCAAGAAACACTGCCACTCCTTATGAAAGTAGGAGGAAAGCTCATTTCTTTTCTTCAGTATATTTCTAAATGCATGAGTGATTTTCCACACATGAATGATTCCTGCTTGGTTATCAAATTAGATTCAACAGAAAAGTCAGTCTTCTCTGTAACCAGCAGAGGGAAGGAAAAAAAAAACTCCCAACAGAACAAAAACAACCTTCATTATTTTCTTGCTACTTAATACACCGTTTGTAATGTATGGCAATTACGAGGTTAGTGAGACAGAACCACCTTTTGTAGACAATCTTCAGGTCTCTCCATTCCAGGAAGCTGCACATTTTCGGTTTGCGGGCTAATACTGTTTGAACAAGTTCCCTTGTTATTTTCTTCTTTTCTTTGTCAGATAATGGGACATACCACTTCTGGAGTCTCAGTTTCCCCTGGCGACTAAAAAGCAACATAAACTGCATCTGTTGAATTGGAAGGAGGGGGAAAAAGAAAAGCATTAATCTCAGTCTCCAAGTTTCGAAAAGGTCTCTCTCAGACAAACCAAACAGGAAGAAAGACAGACATCCAAAACCCTAACTACATTATCTATTTCTATAGCACTGGCAGATGTTACACAAGATTTGGAAGTAGCAATAATACAAAGGATTCTGCTGAGCAAGGTCAGTCGAGCCAAAGGCAGAAGAAAGCGCACACAAGTTTCAGAAAGGGGTGTCAGAACCATCGGTTGGCGAGTGAAGATACCCCAATTTCAGACAAGCCACATCCAGCACCAGTATGGTTTCATTTGAGTTTTCTACCCAAAATGACAGGAAAACAGCATAGCAGATTCTTCCCATACCCAACCTCATCTACAATTCACCGGATTAAAGCCTTACAGGAGCAATTTGCACTTAAAATCTTTCTGAAAAGCCTCGGAATACTTTAAAAGACATCAAACCTCCCAGCGGAGAGTCCTACGGCACAGAAAAGCCCAGTCTTTTCCCACGTTACACAAAAGGAGAGATTAAGCGCTATCCCTGCGGTCCTATGTTCCAGGTCTCGCTTCCTCTAAAGGAGTGATGTTGCAATTATATTTTAAGAGGAACTTGCCGGGCTGTGTTTTTCAGCAGCCAGAACATTAAATGAAATAGCTTGGGGTTTTTTCTTTTGCCTTTTTGCTCGAAGTTGTATCGGGCTGGGGAAGTTTCCCAGGCAATATGACAGACATGAAATACGATGCGAAAGCCCAGCCTGGTCCCGGGTGACAAGCGTGACCAGCGCCAGCCGCGACGAGCGGCGGCCGCGCCCGCAGTGGCTCCGCGGTGCCAGGGCGGGGGCAGAGCCCCGCAGCCTCCCAACATCCCGCCTCGCCTCCCCGCCGGCCCCAGCACCGCCCCGGCTCCCCCCTGGCGGAGCGGGCGGCTCGGGAGGCGAGCCCAGCTCCGCGCGGCTGTGCTCACCGTGCCCGGGGGATAGCGGAGCTGAGGCGGAGGAGAAGGAGGCACCTCTACCCAGACCCGCACCCCAGGTGTTGCCGCCGCGGCCGCCGAGCGGGACTGAGGGAGGGGTCGGGAGGGGACGGGAGGTGCCGCCGCCGCGAGCGCGCGCGCGCCTCAACGGCCGCCCCCNCCCGAGCGCCTCCGAACAAAACTTTATCAGCTGCCGCGGAGGAGGGGGGGACCCGAGCGAGCTCGGCCGTCACCCAATGGGAGAGCTCAGCGCACGGGCGGGAGGGAGGAGCGAAGCCGTTCTGGACCAATGAGAGGCAGGAAAAGGAGGGGAAGGCGGAGCTGGGGTTGGCGGCAGGCGGGGGTTGAGCAGGAGGCGGGGGTT
>VZRV01002387.1:0-14249 GCA_013398115.1 Falcunculus frontatus | reverse complement strand
GCGCTGCTTGTGAGGGGATGGAGCTTGTGAGGGGATGGCGCTTGTGAGGGGACTGTCCGTGTGAGGGGACTGACCCTGTGACGGGATTGTTCCTGCGCGGGGAAGTTTTTCCCCTAAAGTCACCTTGATTGCGAGCTGCAATTAGATTGGCAGGACCAGCTGCCGACACAGACTTAGCGGTGTTGTGTTTCACTAATGCTTGGTTTTAAAAGTATCATTCATGTGTATCTACAGAGGCTTTGCGTGCTGAAACAGCTCCGTTTGGGGGTTTGGTTGGTTGGCTGCTTTTGGTTTTGTTATGGATTGGTTTGGTGTTAAAATTCCAGTGGAGGTGGGCTGAAAACACATCGCGAGGTGTTAGTTGAAAGAAACAGAGCGGTGTCACTACAAGCCGAAATCTGAGCACGTTATTAAAAAAAAATATTTCAAACACCTAAATCTCTCAGCATCGTCGCTGCTCACCACCACCCCCCAGCACTAAAGGAACAGCAAAGCTGACCTGAACGGGCTGATTCGATAATGGTGTGACAGTGACCGACAGAACCCGGGAAAGGGTCGTGCTCCCGCCGCAGCTTTCCGTCAGGAGCAGCTCACAGCGCCTCAGGATGTGTCACGCTTTTATTACTTTCTATTATTGACACTTTAAATAAGCGCCCATTCTTCTGGCTACGAAATGGCTATGGCAGCAGAAACCGGCGCTGGAAATACTTTTGTGTAAAAATGTGCATGTTCTGAAAGGAAAGCCAATTTTCTGGCTTTTCAAGGAATGCTATAGTCAATTGTACTTGAGGAAAACTGCAGATATATTCCTGATTTTATAGAAGAGGTTATAATTGTAAGAGTGAAGTGGCATGAGGGCAAGGAGGCGTATGTGAAACCAAGCTGAATGGATAAGGCAATTGCAGTATTAGAGGTCGTGTAGAAAATGAGAACTGCTGTTGTAGGGGCTTGTTCCTGTCACATTTAATGTTCGTAGAGCAGCTGTCCCGTTCTCATGTTAACCTGCCTTTCATCAAGCGCAGGAGCAGTTGTGCGTGGATGTGTTACCTCACAGAGTCTGCCCTTACACCACTTTGTCCTTAGTAGCTGCCACACTTTGCAGTTCTGCCTGTTTCCTGTGAGGTCATTCCATGGTCTAAAATACCCTGATTTTCAGAAAACTTTCATAAACAATCTCTTTCCTAATCTGCACTTTGTTCATCTTTGAATTCAGCATCATATATTCTGCGATTCTCTGAGCGCACACACACTTCAGGGGCTTTGAGACCTTCCATAATTTAAGCCAGCAACCAACTTTTATTTCTCTTCATCTGTGCATCTTCCAGTTTATTACCATCATTATGGTAATGGGAGCTCCAAAATGAATTTCTGAAGGAGTCACACCAGACCTGTGTTATGATTTGTCACTTCCCAACTCAGTGAAATATTTCTGCATATGGATCAAACCACACATTTTGCAAACACACAGTTGATTGAAATCAGACGAACTACCCAGATGGTTGAAGAAATGTCTGTGTTTTGGTGGCATAAAGTCTCGAAGCTTCAGTGATTCTTTTTTTCAATCCTGTATATTTTTTCTCTTTTTTTCTTTTTTCTTTTTTTGCCAGATTTTACTGCTCATTTACAGTGTATAATTTCATGCAGTTATGCAAGGGCGATTGTTCCATTAATGTTCTCCCTTCTCTCCTTTACTTGGCTGGATTTCTTCAGACAGTAACCTGGAGTTTCTTCATTAAATCTCCTGAGCAGAATCACTCTGCTATATATGCAGTTTCAGGTGGTGTGATAAGGCATGTGAGACCAGTTCCATCAGGTGTGGTGGAAACTCCAGCCAGGTCTAACTTGGAAGAAGGTTTCTGTCTTCCACAGCCTGCCCTGCCTCCTCATTCCTGTTTCAGACAGAGGATGCAATATTCTCAAGCCTGCCAGGATTGCCACTTGTAATCATTCCTTAACTCATTTCTCTCAAAATGACCCTGCTTGTTTTAATAAGTTTAAGGTGTGATTCCATGTCAATTTCAGATGATCTAAATACCAACTTCTCCCACCCTCTCCTTCCATTCCCACCTCCATGTTCCCATCTCTTTTCCTATGCTGGCACTTTTCTGTGTCTCGTATTGCCAAGAAGGCTGGTTTTGGCTGTACAGGTGACTGAGGGAGTCGGCTTCAGGACTGAGCACCTGTGTTGGGAGACAGTGACAGAGGTAATGCTGTCCCCTCTGTTAGTGCTGTTTCTTTCAGGAACTTCAGAAGGCTTGCTGAAAAAAGACTTTTTTTTCAGTGTTGCAATTTGCACTAATTGTCCCTCTTAATACCAACTCCATCATTCGTTCCTGTATGAAATTATCCTGTCACTTACCCATTGAACTAGCAATATCCTGAACTAGCTGTAATTATTAAATTGATAAAGATATATATGGTGCTTACAACAATAATATGTCTTTGAATATTCCACAAACCAGTGACAGTGCAAATGTCAATGCAGTCTAATTTTAGACATGACACAGTGAGTCTTCTGTTCATTAGCTTTTGTTCATTGTCTTATATCCAGCTTGATGATAATCTCCTGATTTATTTTGGATGGATTTTTTTTTAGCTGCTATAGTTGTAGAATCCTTTGTATAGTTGCAGAATCCTTTGTATTCCATTTTAGATGTAAGGCAAGTCTTCGGGGGATATATTCACTGACCATAAGATATTTGGGGTCCTCAGCCAAGAGTTTGCTTTGTAAGTTATTTCCAGCATGACTTGAGACACAGAAGAGAACTGCCTGGAGCTGAGGGGAGAGGCAGAAAGGAAGCTTACATCAAACAAGATTAAATTTGCTTGGGTTTGTCTGGTATGGTTTATGTCAATTTTGGCGGTTTTGTTGGTTTGCTTTTAATTAATTAGACTATAGTTGTTTTTTCTGGAATAGTGGGTCTTACACAAAAATTAATAAGGCCAACCTCCTGGCATTTGGCACTTCAAGCATGTTGTTATTGCCAGAACTGAAGCTCATAAAGGAATTTCTTGTGTTTTCACTCTCAGCCAAAATGATGGGTAAATCAAAAGGCCTTTATAACATGAACTATTCATTAATTCCAATGGAAAATTTGCTTGCTAAATTTTAACAGCTTTTTTTTTCTTCACACAGTATTTAGTAAAGAAAAGGTTTGCTCCTGCCTCCCTTTCTGCCATCTCAGCACCTTACAGAGGAGGACAACAGACTTTAAGAGTACATGCTGTGTTTTTGCAGTCCTGTGCTGTTTTGAAAGACAGGTGTCTGTTAAGGAAGGCAGGAACCTCCCTTGGAATAGAAGATGCAACCCCCTTCCCTCCAAAGTATTATATTTTTGAAATTAAGGGGCTTTCAGGCAAAGATATGAGGAATAGGAATAACAGTTATTTACTAATATATATATATGTATGTANGCCTCACAAACCCCTGGGCAGCCGGACCTCGGGAGGAGTAGGCTGGAACAGCAGGGACCAGCACAAAATCCCGGATGGTAGACGAGATGTCTCAAACTCCGGAGCTGCAGGGAGAGCCCCTGGATGTCTCCGCAGGCAGGGGATGCAGCGCTACAGTGTAGCGAAGGCTTGCAGCAGTGGTAAGGGAACGGCGGAGGAGGCAGGGCAGCCCCGGCCCGGCTCCCTGTGAGGCAGGGAAAGGCGGGCTTGGGATCTCAGGGCTTTTCCTGAGACACCTGAGCAGACGGTGAAAAAAAGGTCCCTCCCTTTAGTGAGATAGGGTATTAAAAAGGGTCCCCGTGCAATAGCTGCTCCAACGAGCAGGCTCCACTCACGGTAGAAGGAAAACAGCCGGACGCAGGAGCCCACACCAGCGACGAATTCCCTCCACCACGAGGGGAAAGGATCTCCTCTCTTCCCTGAATGGCGGGAGAACAGGAAGCTAGGGGCTGCACCCAGTACCTTTTTGCCAGTTCAAATCTCACGGTGATTCCACCCCACACAAGAAAACCCCAGGAAAAAACGACAACCAGCTGGACTCCTCCCCCTGTGGCCAGATCCCTTAGCAACAGTATGGGAAAATTAAGAGAAAACAAAGGAGAGCTCCTAAAACCCCAACAAGTCCTCTACTGAAGTAGGGCGTGGATGTGTGAGTAAGACTCGTTTTACTGTTAATTTATCTTCTTGCTGCTCAATATCAGACTCCATTTTCATTGACTGAATAACTATGGAGTCATTATGAAGGCAATAAGAACTGAGTTACTACCTTTGGAAGTGATTACTGCTGGATTTTTGCCTCTTAAGCCTCCAAACAGGATGCTATGTTATTATATGCAATTCCTTTCCCTGATGTGCTGTCTGAGCATTGGCCAAGCTATCAGTGTCCCACTCTGATTCATGCAGAACACTAATCCCAGTGGAACCAATGGAAGTATATGAGACCATAAATGACAGCCTTCATTTCTATGCTCCTTTTTTTTTTTTTACATGGAGCAATCCCTCTTGATGAAATACTATTAAGTGCAATCTAGTAGCCTGATTGCTAGATGCTATTAAATCATCAGATCATGGCTGGTGTCCTTACCTCTCTGTCTTTTCTGTGTAGGGGTTACAGGTTTGCCTGTGGGAGTCTTCAGGACACTGGAATTCTTTTAAACACAGTTGGTTTCCAACAGACATATGGCACTCAGGAACACAGATGTTGGGTGACGTGCGATAGGGACAGCTCCAAAACAAGCATCATGGAGGTTCATCCCTGAGGTTGAATTTTCTGAGCTGAAGGAACAGTTTGAAGCTGAAGTGTGGTCTTTCAGCCTGGTTATGAGAATGACAGTCTAAACCACGCCTTACATGGTGTTCTTTGCTTTGGAAAATAAAAATATGCTTTCAAAAGTATCTGAATATGTAGAAATGAGGTGAGGGAGTATGGTAGATGCCGGTCAGTGAGGGCTTCCTCTTAGTTACCACATTTATTAGCCTCAGTCTGGTGCAAGACACGGCAGCCGTTTGAATGGGACACACACCAACCAGCTGGCAGCATCGGGTGTGTTGGGCTAGTGAGCAGCAGATTTCTCTCTTACTTAGGTCATTATCTTACTTTTTGCTTGTCCATGTTTATGTTGGAGTAATGCTCAGAGGCCCCAGACATGCAGAAAATAACTTCACTGCAGCCATTTATGAGGAAGTTGTTACAACTGCTAATGCTTCTTCCTGCTCCACTGCTACAAACTGCCATAGTGCAGCAAAGAACTGAATGGTTTCTGAAGGAAGTGTGTGAGGAAACCTGAATTTTTAGCCTCACAAGGAAGAGGCTGGGAGGAATGGAGAGAAGAAAGGAGGCTGGGATTTCTGAGACCACGTCCGTAGTTTAAAGAGTTGTTGAATACAGCATCTCACATATATCTTGCTCACCCTTTGGCAATCCTAAGAAAGCAGTTGCTGCCGCTGCTGTTTCTGAAGTGGCTGATGCTGCAGGCTAATATGCTTGCTGTATCCATCCCCTCATATGAAGGAGTAGCTGGACAGGCTTGTGCAGAATGACTCAATTTTTCCCAGGATGAGGACATTTTTTTAATATACCAGAGCGTGACTTTGGATAGGACACCTGGGAAGTCACACATTCAGAGGAAGACACTGCAATAGGTTTTCTGGTACACAGTTTGCTCATCCTAATCCACTAAAGTCCTCATTTAGGCATCTATGTCCACTTCTGTCCTTGCTATAAGACAGGCCCAACTGGTGATCCTGTAAGGCCTCTTGATCTGTGTGTGGAGACAGATCTAACATAGCTTAGGAGATATTGCCTTTTGCACCAAGGAGATAATCCAGTTTCCAACTTCTGACTTTCCCAGATTGGCACATAGCTCTGTGTAGCCAGGAGATACAGACTTCCACAGCAACTGTCTTAATTTTCAGCACATAGAAACTTTCCATGAAAACTTGAAAACTGCTCTGACTCTGAGATGGCAACCTGAAACCAGATTTTTTCATATTATAATCAAACTGATAAATCTCCCAAGCTTCCACACTGATTCTACAGTATTACACTAAGCTTTCATTTCAAATCATTCTGGAAGACTCAGTGTAACTTCCTCTATTGTTTTAAAGAAAATGTATTGCATGATCTGCCACTACCATAGAGGGGTCACACAATCTGTAAGGTCTTCATTTACTGCCATTTCTTCTTCAGCTGAAGTGTTTTAAGATTATGAAACTGGGTCAGTCAAGGCCTGTAATACATTTACTGTCTAGTTTTAAAGGCTCAAGAAGAATTTAAATGATGTGTAGATTTTGTGCTGGCTGTGTCCACTTGTGGCAATTTTATCCATGTGAATTCTCATTCAAGCTGCCTAGACCTCCTCTATTGCCATGGCTTTGTGATGCCAGTCTTTGCAGTGCAACCCTCAGCCTTCCGTAAAGCTGCAGAACAGCAATGACAGCAAACATCTTTGCCAGGGGGATATGTGTGTCATGTACTTGGGAACTTGAGGCTTTGAAGGATTTTGAAGATCTAAAGTGCATATGGAATGAGTGTGATAAAGCTCAGCATAGTGTCTTATAAATGGGAATGTGATTTTATAAACAAAATCTCTGTAAGCTGTTGATGGTTTCTTTTTATGCTTTCACAGCCACATACTGGGAAATACCAAAATGTGTGTGTTCAATTGTCTGGCCAAGATCATGTTTGTGATCACACAGAATAAGGATGCTCTTTGTTATTCCTCATTGTGCCTCTGAGTTTCTTGGTTGGCAAGTGAACTGATTTCGAACTTGCTTTTTATATTCTGTAGGAGGGAGTGGTGTTTGGGATACTTCGCTATTTTGTTTCACTCTTCACAAATCAATGAATTTAATGAATGTGTGTTGCCTTTGTGTATTTTGTGGCCCTGGACTTGTTCTTTGTCTTGTTTGATACCTTATCTTTAGGTCAGTTTGTTCTTTCTTTTTGTTCACATACCTTTTTAACACATCCACCTGCTTCTGGTACTTACACACACACACAGAAACACTTCCACTCACACTCTGTTAATGCCAATCTTAATATTTTTTTCAAATCACTGCAAAAGAAACAAGTAGGTCTTCCTATTTTCCTGAACACTTTGTTCAAGTGCAAGCCTCACTTTTTATTTAATCTATACAGCAGGGTATCAAATACACTTAGAAGCCTGTGCCAGTAAGAAGGAACCCCATTTACTCTCTGACTTTAGGATTCTGCACTATTCCAGAGGGTCATTAGTGGAACAGAGCCAAAAGGACATTCAATTATTTGCTCAAGTCTGAAAGGCCAGTGTTTCACAACTACAGAGCATGCTATTAACAAGGATAAACCTTTTGGCAATGTATCCTTTCTACTGCAAAATACTTGCCGTGTGGAACCTAAGACCCTTATTACAAATTCATTAATGATTTAAATGCATCCTAGCAGCTTTCAGAAGCATTGCAATCATGTGGAAGCAAGCAAAGAAATAAAAATATCATTGGTTTGTGCAAAATAATACAGCTATGCTCATATTTGATCAAGTTTTCTAGTGGAAAAGGAATACTTGAACTTTTTTTGAAAATTAAAAGGTATTTCTACTACATTACATCTCACCAGTCAATTTAGAAGTCTTGTTCACATAAGAGATAACTCAGTGTAGATCATCAATAAAAGAAAAAAGATGTCTAAAATGAGCACAGTCCTTGGTGTGTTGGAGGAGTTGTAAAATCATGTTGTAAAACTTAGCTACCCATTGTCAGAATGTAACACTCTAACAGGAAAATCTAACTTTCAAGAAGTCCTTTCATTTCTTTGTAATATTTTAAACACCCTCCCCAAATTGTGGGTTTCACTTAGAGCACTCTTAGTTTGGAGGCAGTTTTTGTTACAGAGACAAAGGTGTCAGAAAGAAAAGTGGATCTGAGAGTGAGCAGCATTTGTTTCCTTGGGGCAGTCTGGTGCAAAATGATAGTGACAGTCAACAAATAACATTTATTGTGGTAGAAGCTTGAAGAAGTATCCAATAACTGATTTCTAGTACAGTTTTCATAATAATATTTTTCTCATTAAACATCTGTTATGGAAACAAAAGAGAGCTTATGTGATCCCAAGTCAGAGAGGAAGCATTGAATAGGATGCAGTGAAATGAGGAGTGTTGTGAATAACACAGTCAACCCTGATGTAAGGCCAAAACTAAAAAGATTCACACTTCCAAAATTCCACCTCTTATTTCTGTAGAGCCAAAGCTGATCTTTGGATAGGGCTCCTAAATGCTTTAAAATCTCTTTCTTCTGTAAAGAGATCAAGTTTGTCCCCCTTGCTCAGATTTGCAGAATAAATTGATGCAAAGAAAGCTTACAATAATCTCTCTAACCAGTCTTCCATGAAGAATTTAAAGTTCAACAGTTTGCTTTGACACTGATAAATAATATCAATAATTATCATCATTGTCTTCAGAATTAGGCGTCTTCCCTCTCCATTCAGTCACGAGTAATTTGCATGGAGGGGTACCAAAGAACAGTGTGGTGAAATCACCCTCAGGTAGCTAAAGTCTGAAAAAATTAAGCCTGTGCATAAACTACAGGTAAATTTTAAAAAAGTCCTCAAACAAGAGACCCATGCCTGAAACAGAGCAACAAGCCAGGAAATATTTAGGTTGGTTTATACTTACTTACAAATGTTTGTAGAAGATGGTTACCAACATTTCATCAGTGTGGCTGTTTAATTAGCCCACTCTGACTTGCATTGCCCAGAATGGCTCCCATTACAATTCATCACAGCTAAGTAGCTGAGAAATGAAATAGTGCAAAACCCGGAAAGCAGCATGGTTGTCCAAAGCTGGAGATCAGGAGTTTCCCCATCACTGATGCCTGTTTTGAGTGATACTTGTGTGCACAATGGTTTTCAGAAGATTTCTCACTCTCTTAGGTACACAGTGTACCCGGGTTATTAAGGCTTGTAGAGATTATAGATGCAGACACTACCTTAGCTGCTAGTTAGGTATAATTTACCTCACCACTTTGTTTTTAAGAGAGCATGTTTAGCACATGAACTAAGCTAGTCTGCTCTTTCCCCACATTACCCTCATTTTCATGCAACAGCCAAGGTGGCTTGGATGAGGTGATGGCTGACGGGTGAAGGTGGCTACTCAAATGGGTGTCTGTGACACGTATTGGTTAAAAAATACTGTCTGAAGAAAAGAGATACAAATGAGGGTCTCAGCTTAATTTCCCCCAAAGAAGGCCTCACACCTAAGAATATTGTATTTGGAATTGGCTTATAGAGTATACAGTTTTGTATACCTCCCAGTGAAACAAAGAGCTGGGCTCCTCTGTCTTGGATACCTAATTTGTTCACATATTCAAGAATAAAGATTATCTCTTCTTAGACAGCTGGATGAAACTACTTGTGATGGCAGTGTAGATAGAAGGAAACATCAATTTTATCACTATAAAAAAGATGGACAGTATGAGTAAACAGCAATTTAAAAATGGAAACAGGAATGCTTGCTTTGTAAACATTTATTATGAAGCTGACTTTCCTGTTTCTGTTCTAGCAAGTGGTAAGGAAAAGGGTGGTCACTGGTTAAGGAGAATGTCACTGCAGATGGCTCAGGGAAGAATGTACTGCCGTCATTTATTTCACTGTCTGACTTGGCCTCAGGGGCTGCCTGGTGTCAGAAGCCCATGCTCAGCAAGAGCTCAAAGTGTGTGCACACTTCAGTGTCTGGGAAAGTGTTATTGACTGGACATTTGCAAACTGGAAAGTTAGTGACTGCACTCATTTTTTCCTTCCTGGGAAAATTCTATATACCGTGGACAATGTGCAACATCATACAAACCAGGTAGAGTCTGAACTGGAAATGGATGTCTTTTATGCTGATTTAATTGATTACGTTAAAATTAGTAAGATGCTGAGAATAAAAGGGTTTTTTTCCTTTTCTGTCTTTCATTTATATGCATGCTCAAAACAACTTTTATGAGAAAATCTCCTAAATTAGGAGAGATGTGCTTTAAAAGGTTCTTTATTTAAGACCAAGTTAAGAGCAAGTTTCATTTAAGAGCAAGTTTAATTTAAGACCAAGCTGTGCATGTTTAGAGCCAATGCTTGCAGGGTATATGCCTGCTGTACACTTTCCTGAAGTCCTTCCTCAAGAGCTGAGGAGCTCTGAGCTTACACATTATCCCAGCGTGGGAACATTTCCATGTCACAGTGTGACTGATGCTCCCATTGACTCATTACTGCTGTACCCGTTCACGTGTAGTGGAGCATGGAGCCGGTAGCTCTCTATGTGTGCCAGGGCCTGCCATTGTGCCACCCCTGGGAGCCCTGGCATGCCTGGGAATGACAGGGTTGCGGGGCAGGGATGCAAGGCTGTTGACACTGGCTTGCCTGGACCCTCACTGCAGATCCACCCAGTCCTAGAAACAGACAGACACTAAGTTGGTTTTGGGTCTGAAAGCAGCTCCAGACTGAAATCGCCAGACTGAGGAGGGGATGATGGATATGTGCAGGCTGAAAACTGGCTGGGAGCCCTGAATAACTCTCCAGTGTAGACACTGATGCTTTGGAGGAGACTTTGGCAGCATCTCCACTTACCTTCTACCAAGTGCTGAATCATCCTGCACAGCTGGGATGAGCAGCACCTGGCCAGGGGAGGGATGCCAGGGATGCCACTGTGCTAAGGGGCTGTACCTGACTGGGGCTCAGGGTGAGCTTTGAGGTTCAGGGTGAATTTGGGGGTTTGGGACACTCTTGGTTCCTGGATGGGAGCACAGACGCTCTCCCGCCCACGCAAGGCAAATGCCTCCAGAGCCAGGCAGAGCCAGACATGCAGGGTCCATATGAGAAAAAGGCAGATTTATGTGGTTGCCCTTTTCTTCCTGTGCTGCAGAGGGGAGCCAGCGCATTGGCGTCTCTTGGGAAGCAGAAGCTGTGGGTCTTGCTGCTGGTGGATGCAGCCAGTGCTATTGGACTTGTCTTAGAAGTTCCTGGTAATGACATATTTAAATCAGATTACATTTTCATTAGTGTTGCCATTTCTGGAGAGAGAGGAATGCCGAGTAGTGATCATTAATATTGCTTTAACAGATTGTATCTGTGCATGGCTGCCACCTGCCACTCTCAGTACTGTGCTGTAAAGAGAGCCCTGGATTTAAATCCTAGTGGTGACCTTGTTATCAGGTCCATGTTTTTAAAGCCCACGGAAATCTGGACCCAAATTTTGGAATTTAGAAATAAATACAAAAGAGGTTTCCTTTGCCTTGTGGTTTGGCTTCTGGGTCTTTATAATCCATACTGGCAATTTTTCATTTTTCTTTCCATAGTGGGCTAGGATTTTAGTTACAGGAAGAAGGGAAGGAAGGGGGGAAGAGGGGAGGAAAGGACAGAAGAAATGAAGGAAAGGAGGGAAGAAGGGGGAGGAGAAGAGGGAGAAGGGAAGGGAGAAAGGGAAGAATAGCAAGCAAGAAAGAGAAGAGAAGAACAATAATTTGTATAGAACAATGCCAGGAGCTGTATCTTTTAGAAAAGTAACTGGTAAAATAAGTTTCACATAAAACCAGAGACAATAGTTCTGTCAGGATGTCACTTGCTGAACAAGTGTGAAAGGCAAAGTAAATTGATATATGTTATATAGCAATAGCTCCAAATTATCCATTCCAGCATGGACATTAACAGGGTTGTAGAGCCACCCCATTCCCTTCTCATAAATTCCGCAGCTTGAATTAGTGAACTTGAGATTTCTTGTCCCCTTGGTACTCAAGATTCTTGGGACTCACAGCAGTCTAGGTAATGGGTCACCTTGGTGTTGAATTTTTTTTTTTTTATTTTATTTTCTGAAATGAGAGCTGAGAATTCGGACTTTTGCACTCAAGTCCTACCTTTACTTTCTTGGCTATTGAATATGCAGATGCAGAAGGACGGAGTGATTTGGGATCTCTTCTTGTTTCCCTTGTTGGCTGAGGGTCACAGACATGATATCAGAAGAGGAGTGCAGGATCCGGGAATGATTGTTTGGGTGATGCTATGAAAGTACAAAATTATTTTGAGGAAAAGACAGTGCTCTGAGCTTTGTCTGCATGCCCAACTTCCCTAAGAATTGTCCAGGAAGTCACCTGGGTCAGCATGAAATATGGCATAGATTGTTTGGAAAGTGTGGCTTTGAGTCCTTATGCTGTGTAAATCCCTACATTCAGCAATTTAAAAGGGATGTCCGAATTTGCACCAGTGGCCAGTTTGGCCATGTCTTTAATTTATAATCCAAAATCTTTGTCACAAATCTGGAGAAAATTACTCCAAACTTTGATCCTCAGCTCTGGGAACTGTTATCATGTAAATGCAAACTGTGGATTGGCTGTGATCAGAGGTTTGTGATATGCATTGCTTCCATTTTAAATGTGTGTAGAAAGAATGGATTTTGTAGTTGAAAGCCTGATAATGCTGTTATCCTTGTTCAGTTTTTTAGCACCATCTGTTCTTCCCAAGTGGAAATTCCTGACAAATCTTATGAGCAAAAGCTTACTTCATTTCTCCATGTAGTAGGCAAACCATAAGAATTACCGAAATCTGGTTGGGCAAAGAAATATGTTTATAAAATGATTGGTTTAAGTCTTTGTTGTCTGAGAAAATGACTTTTTAATGTACTGGCAGCTGTCTCCCTCTGGCATGTTTTCAGTTTAACAGTTTATGTTAGAGCCAGATCATTTGTTTCATAACTGTCTGTAGCATAACAAACAGCACTTTTAAATCTCCTGTCAGCCCACATACCATATAAATGTTATCTGTCCCAACTGAGATACTTTTTCGATCACTGTTTTCTTAATTGTGCCTGAAAAATGCTTAAATAATATGGTCACATGATAATGCCCTTCTAGGGCCCACAGGATCATCTGAAACATTTGGATGTTTTATTAGGTCATTTTCATTTAGTCAAGGAAGCTACCCAGCACATTAATGTGGAGCACATAAATAAATAAATTTATTTGCTGAAGTAGTTCTATAATGCTTATTTAAATCCTACCTAGAAAAAAATAGTATTATTTTCTGGTCCCTAGACCTTCCTAACCTAGTGTGTTAGGCACTGTGCAAATACAGTCTGGATGCTTACAGGCTAAATCAGGGTTTCATTGAAATGTCTTCATGCTTTGCTTTCAGATATGGGAGCACTGGGCTTCATGGTTTACTTCTTCCTTCTGTGTCCAGTAGTGTTCAGCAGCCCAGGCTGATTCTGTGAGTGCAGAAGTCTGCACAGAGTTAGCTGTCCATGCTTCCATCCCTTGGGCATCATAGAGGGCATCCTCACCACTACTTTGGTGCAACACCTGCACCTTACATTGAAAACTCCATTCTGAACACTGAAATGAATAGGAGGGGCAACTGGAAGTGAAACAGAGAGAAGCTCTCTTCTTTTCCATCTAAAGAGGTCTTTTGACATCATTTTATCTCCTTAACTATATGTTGTGGACATGGCAAAGCAATGCCAACATTGGACTAATATTTCTGTTATTGGCAGTGTGGTGCTCTCTTTGCCTGTTCCGTAGGGAAAGGAGAAGATTATAGGCCAATTGATCTGTAGCACAGTATGATGCCATCAATACTCATTTGATAAGGGTTCCTCACATCCTTTGGAAGAGATGTTACTGATTTTACTAATTGATTAGATCCACTCATTGTGGAACCAGAGCAATCCTCAAGCACCTTAAGGCTTAAAGATGTTGTTTGATCATAACAATAAGATTTGTACCGTCTCCTAAATCCCGTTCTTCAAATAAATTTTTGCAGCCAAGTTAGGAAGGATCTACTGTAAGTAGAAAATTTTCTTGCTAACCACACAGTAAATGTTGCCAGTCTCTGGTATATTTCTGAGATGCATCTGTGTCCATGATCTATCCCCAGGCTGTATGCATCTGGAGCTGAAACACTTACTCTGTGTCACAATAATGTTCTTATGGACCATGTAAAAACAGGACAAATATTAAAACTTTCACAAGTCTTGTAGCACAAATGAATGGATGCATAAGAAGGGGAAAATACAAGCTCTCCCTAGAAAGAAGTGTCTGGATAAAACATCTATAAGGAAAAATGTGTCTAGAGGGTGGCTTTCTAGGTGAAAAGCTGAAGCCCCATTAAATAAGTATTTGTTGGCAGGCTGCTGCCATGGGCAGGAAGGGTGGTCTTCTGATGTGTGGCTTCTGAGATTTTCACTGTAATTTGTAATAGTACTGGTGTGACACCAATATGAAATGTGGAGCCACAGAGGTAGGATTACCAATGTTGTACTGGTTGTGCATTGCATGGCTTCCCTTCCCTTCCCTTC
>VZRV01002386.1:90058-106594 GCA_013398115.1 Falcunculus frontatus | reverse complement strand
GCTGAACTCCCACACTGAGCTGAGAAACCAAGGAGAGCCCAGGGACCCAAAGTGACACCGTGGGCTGGGGGACACAAATCCACGACCAAACCCCAGCAGAGCATTGGACTGGAAAAGCATTCCAGATGGGAATTGAAACGCTACATTTCCCCTTGTGTTGGGGAACAGGTTCCTTTAACCCCTCATTTGTTTGCCATCTGTTATTGCTTCAGAAAAAATGTGTGTGTGTGACTCCTCACCCCACAAAGCCAGACAAGATCCCACCTCGAGTCACGAGGAGATGCAATTGCAGAATAATTACAATGATGCAATGAGGGGGAAATTTTGATTTTGAAGTTGTTTCAGTTAGTAAAGTCAGGGATGACACTCCAGCTCTGATTTTTTTGTTTTGTTTGAGTTTTTCTGTTTTATTTGGGTTTTTCTGTTTGTTTCTGCACACACAACTGAGTGGGGACATCTGTCTGGTAAATCTGTGATGGGAGCAGATCATAACCAACAAAAATGGGCTGAGAATATGATATATCCACTCTGTTGGCAAAGAGTGCTCTCAACTGCATTTGTGGTTTCATTTCCCTGCCAATTTGGGAGTGAAGTCCTGTACAGAAAACCTTAGCACGTGGGAAAAAAAGGCAGCTATTTATTTGCCAAAGAATAATGAGCTGCTCTTTACTCACCTGAATTTCATTAGGGAGGGAAATTATGGTGATTTTTCTGGAGAGAAAAAATGGCAAAAGCCCAAAACCCAATATGAAAGTAAAGCAGTGAAACACAATGTGATTTCTGGGTTTAGCTCTTCCTCTACCAACAAAAATGAAATACAGAAAGCCTCAGAAGTTATTACCTGTTTTGAAAATGTAGTTAAATAACATAAGCATTCTTTTAATCTCCCTGTTTTTTTATGGAAGAGTGGAGTGTGTCAGACACCGAGGCCAGAACAGCTTTTCACATCTTTCGTTCCACCAATCCAATGTGGGAATCCTGCTGGACTGAATTCTGCTCTGGTCAGAAAATTCTATTAACTTTATAGGACCAGAGGGATTGTGATGACAATCTCCTGGGGGCTTTTAGATTTCATTGAGTTGATTCTCACTATTTCTTGGTCTGTTGGGTTAAAAAAACCAAAATTCTCTCTAGTCCATGGTCAAAGTGTGGAAGTCACAAGGTAACACTTGTGGCTCCTGACACACAGGAAAAGGTTTTGGGGTCTTTTTAACCACTCGAGTGTGTTCTCAGAGAGTAAATCTCAGAGTTACCAGGGCTAATATTTGATAGCAGTCCCTGTGCTGGGCACTGGGGAGGCACCACCCCAAATCCTGGGGCACCCCCCCAAATCCTGGGGCACCACCCCAAATCCTGGGGCCCCTCAGGACAAGAAGGACATTGAGGGGCTGGAGCGTGTCCAGGGAAGGGAACAGAGCTGGGGAAGGGGCTGGAGCCCCAGGAGCAGCTGAGGGAGCTGGGAGAGGGGCTGAGGCTGGAGAAAAGGAGGCTCAGGGGGGACCTTGTGGCTCTGCACAACTCCCTGACAGGAGGGGGCAGCCAGGGAGGGAACAGCTCCCAGGGAACAAGGGATGGAATAAGAAAAAACTGCCTCAAGTGGCCCCAGGGGAGACATAAATTGGATATTTGGAATAATCTCCTCACCAAAAGGTTGTCTTGCACTGGCAGAGGCTGCCCAGGGCAGTATTTGAGTCCCCATGCCTGGAGGGATTTAAAAGATGTGTAGATGTGGCACTTGGGGACAGGGGTTTGGGGACTTGGCAGTGCTGGGTCAACACTTGGACACGAGGATCTTAAGAGCCTTTTCCACCCTAAAGGATCCTGTGATTCTAATTAGGAGAGCACGGTGCAAGTGACAAAACAGAATCCAGGACTATTCACAAAATACAGCTGTAAGGGGAGGGGAAAAAGGCAGGAAAAGAAAGAAGCAGTGAGATTTCACCAGCTGCATTTGTGGGGGAACACATGGAGGGGTTTGTGCTTCGAAGGGCTCTGTGCCTTCAGTGCTCCTGCCTGGGCACAGGGGCTGTGTGCTCAGAGCACATTTGATCCTGCCTTGCTCTGCCTGCCTCTCTCCCATTCCCATCTGGGACAATCTCACTGCCCAAGCCCTGAATTCCTGTGGGAAACACAGGAAAACGTAAAAGGATTTTAGGGCCTGAGAATTAAAAGCAGGTTTCAGAATTATAGGGATAGAGTTTTTAGAGATCAGCTTCACCTGCAGGGACTTTAAGAAGATGCAAGTATATAACAGGCAAGGACACTGAAACAATGGTTCAAGCTCCGAGGTTCAACTGAGACAGCTCTTAAGAGTTGCAAAAATTATGCTCAGTAAGATAGATAAAGTTGAACTGAATAATGGAACACTGTGCAAGGCTTAAAACAAGCAGGTATTGTTTATAACAAGCATAGGTGCACTATTAGAGATTGGTTAAGAGAACTGTCAGTAATTTTTATAAGAATACCATTGGCTGAAAAACCTTTAAGAATGGTCTGTAACCAGGAAATTCTTTGGAATTCTGGGGCTACGCGAGCTTGTGTCGTCTCCTGTACATGAGATTGATAAAATAATTTTAAAAGCTCATGGAGCGTCAGTCCCAGGTCCCCGTCCTGTTTGCCTAAACACCGACAAATTCCTGCCCTGGAATTGGAGGGTGTCATTTACCCTGGGTTGGAAAGCCCTTGTGGACTCCCCCAGTCCCACAAGCAGCTCCTGCTGTTCACACTGAGGGCAGTCAGCCGATGGGGTTCTCATTAAAATCTGATTTTATGCCCTCTGAGAGGGATGGACACATCAGGCACCACTCTGCCAGTGCCAAGGGAACAGAAACTTGCTGCTTCCAGGGCAATTGGGGATGGGAATTGGGATATTGTCATCAAGTTTTTCCAAGAGATCAGAACCTCTCAATAAGCTTTTGAAAATTTCACCCATTTGAGCATCACTGACAAGATTAAATGTAAGAATGGATGCTTGTTCTGTGAGAAGCTCGTAACTAAGATCAGACTTGTTGGCATCTCTGGACAGCTGGAGCTCTTCCTTTTCATGTTTAACACCCTTCACTGGGCTAAGAGAGCTTTGTAAATTATTCTCTTTAGAGAGGTGAACTTTTGTTTGGGAATTTCTTGTGTTATCAATGGAGTTAAGACATTTTGTAAAGGCAGTTTTTGGTGTACCTGTCTTATTTTTCTCATGGTGACACTTAGTTTGTTGATAATCCACAGTGTGCTTTGAAATACATTCTTCAGGCTTTTGAGAACCATCTTTCGGGGACTTTTTTCTAGATCTCTGCACATCAGGGGAACTCCTCCAGGGCAGGAGAAGTTCAGTCCCTTCACGAACAAATCCTTGTCTGCCTCACACCATTTCAGCAAAGAGGACGACACAACCCCACAAATCCAAATTTCACATCTTCTCACTCGACAAAACTGCTTTGCTCTCGGTTTAAAAACATAACAAGGAAGAATGAATATTAGATTTGCAGAAGAACTCCTGTCAGGATACGCTGGTTCTGCCATTCCTGCCAAAGCAGAGCCCTAATGCCACCTGATGTCCTTGGGAAAGGAGAAATGGATTTAAGGATCAGAATGTGAACCCCAGCTAAGAGATGGGAGCTCTGGTGCTGACTTTGTCTCCTTAACTCCTCGGTGCCTCCATTTCCCAATCTGGGCAGCTCAGGGTGACAAAATTTACCTGGATCGAGCTTAAGGAATGGGATAGAGCCAAACCAAAGGAGGCAAAATAGAAATCCCTTCTTGAGGCTTTTTGTCTGGTAATACACATGACAGTAATTTCTAAATTAAGTTCTTGGATAGACAGCAAAGAGTTGATAGCAGTCAATCCATCCTGAAAATGGCAGGATACAGGGAAGGAGCAGGGAACTGGGTGGAACATGGAGTGTCTGTGGATTTCTGGGCCCCAGCCCCTGCACAGAGGGATGCAGAACCAGGGTGCTGTGTCACTGTGCAAATAAAAAAGCCAAGAGGGGGGTCTGCCTTGTCATGGAAACTGTGCTCCGGGGCCAGGCACTGCTGGGACTCCAGATGTCAGGAGCCGGTTCAACATACCACAGAGCACCAGGAAATGTGAAAAATGCAGCTGGAACAAAAGGTTAGGCTGCCTCTCTCCACGCCTCAGCACCAGCAATGGGAACAACAACAAAGTCCCCTGGCAGCTGGGGCTGCTCCAGCCCCGCGCTCCCCACGGCCAGACCCTCGGCTCACTACACAGGCAGCACCCTGCCTCTAAACAAACAGGGTTTGTGTCATCCCAGCACTGCACAAACACCCCCTGCCAGGGCAAAAGCATCCTCCCATCTCCCTGCAGCCCACTCCGTTCCCAGCCCATTGCCCCCGTTACACAACGTGTCCCTCTCCTGTGAAGAGAGCTGAGGAAAGCATTGCTGAGCTAAACAAACAGCCCTGAGAGCTCTGCTTCTCTTAATCTTGCTCTGATATTCCCCTGTCTTTGTGCTCTCCAAAGGGCCAGATTGGCTTTTTATGGGGAATTCTATGGATGGGTCCCTTTGGCCAAGGTAGGGAAAAGCTTGGGAGAGAAGAGGCTGTGGGGTCTGAGTGTCCACCTCGCTGTCCATCTGGGGCTGCTGGGATCCTCCTGGATCATTCCTTCCAGGAGAACGAGGGTTATCCCATCTCCCTGCTGCTGGACTCAGCTCTCCTCACAAAGACCTCTCCCTCCAGCCTGGACCATCAGCGTGGACCTAATTATTGGTAAAGATGCAGCAAAGGCAATATTAGGGATTGTCCCACTGAGAAATCAGGTATTGAGGTGAAAAGAGCAGGACCTGGATTCTCTGCTCTGAAGGACTGTGAGATTTCAGCACCTCAGCTCTGCTTCTAAAAGGAACAAAATCCTCCAGTTTTTAAAATCGTGTCCTGAATCTGGCTCTTTAAAATGCCCGTTCTCTTCTAATTCCAACAAAAAATCTGGCTCTTTAAAATGCCTGTTCTCTTCTAATTCCAACAAAAAAACAACAAAAAATTCAAAGGAGAACATTGAAAACTGTGCAATAAAACATCAGGGCAGGTAAGGAAGGAGGAAAGGGCAATAATTTTTATTGTACCAGCTGCTGTTGTTGGTAGACAACAGGGTTTGGGGCATGCAGCTCCTGCTTTGGGTCTGAAACAGAAACAGTCTTTGACTCCTCTCCAGATGGATCATCTGGCCCAATAAAAGATGTTAGATCTCCCAGTGTTCCTTACCCTATTCATGTGTTCAGGCCTCTTCTGCCACAATAAATAATAAGAGTGGGGCATTTCTGTAAGAAAATGGCATTTCCACAGTGTTGGCACCTCTTTCATCCAAACATCACTCAAGGAAAGACAGCTGGTTTTGTCAAACTCTCTTTTTCAGCAGGCACAGACTTTCCTATTCTGAATAACAACTCAATCGAGGAGAAATTCTCAGTGTTCCAAAATTATAAATGAGTGTTGGTAAAACTCAGTGATAACAACTTTTATTTGGCAAAAACCAAAACTGGTTGGAAAAGGGTCAGAAAGAAGAATAAAAACAGAGCCAGCAGAGGCATCCCATAGAGCCTGAGGTCCTATAACAGAACAGGGCTGAGAAAAATGGTATTGTAAGAGTCAAGTGGCAATTTTTGCCATCTACAGCTGCATTTGGAGTCCCACATCCTTGAGCACAATCCAGTCACCAGCTGTGATCAGAGAATGATCAGAGAATTTTTGCCTAATCATTAAAAAAAGCCCCAAACTTGGGGCCCTTCCCAATTTCTGTTGGGTTGCCCTCCATACTTTGAAAAGATCTACGTTTATTTTCCCTGGGTTTGTACTCAGCCAGGCCAGGGATCTCTGCTGAGATCTGTTTGCTCTTCCTGAGCCTTTTTGATGCTCAAGCTCTGGCCCCTCTCACCCCCAGACATCAAAGCCTTGCCCACTCTGCTCTCCACCTGCACCAGAGATCCAGGCAAGTGTCCTGTTAAATTTCAACACTGCCTATCACCAAGTTCCAAAAAAAAAAATCATCAGGGACAAAATCAACTCTGCCTCTGTCACCTCCTCTTGCTCATCCCATACAGCATCAAATAATTTTAATATTACCCTCAGGTAGGCAGCAAGTTATTCATCATCTGTGCCAGTCCAAGGAAATTGGATTGTAAGGTTTATTCATACAAAATAGGAGTGTACATTTTGCTGAAGAGCCACGGGACAGTACCGACAACAGGAGGCTACATTTGGGAAAGGAAATGAGTCTGGAGAGAGTTGTTGGCTTTGGGAAAGCATTTCCAGTCTGCCACTAACAGCAGAGTTTTCTCTGGTGTGAAGGAGGGCAGAAAATGAAAACCATGTCCATGTGCCAAGATATTTCAGAGTAAAACTGTATTTTCTGTGTTTCTGTATTTTCGATGTTTCTGTATTTTCTGTGTTTCTGTATTTTCTGTGTTTCTGTATTTTCGGTGTTTCTGTACTTTCTGTGTTTCTGTATTTTCTGCTTCTGTATTTTCTGTGTTTCTGTATTTTCTGTGTTTCTGTATTTTCTATGTTTCTGTATTTTCGGTGTTTCTGTACTTTCTGTGTTTCTGTATTTTCTGCTTCTGTATTTTCTGTGTTTCTGTATTTTCTGTGTTTCTGTATTTTCTATGTTTCTGTATTTTCGGTGTTTCTGTATTTTCTGTGGCTCCCATGGCTGCAGTGTTGGGGTGGAAGGAAGGGGCTCTGTGGGAAGGACAGGCAGGGGACACGAGGAGGGGGTGTCCCCAGGAGCTCACCTGGGGGTGGATGAGGAGCCACCAAGGATCAGGACTGAGGGGAGGGCAGGGACAGGGGACATTTTAGTGGGGTTTGCTCCAGTCCATCTGCCCAGGGAGGCTCTGTAGGAGCAGCCTCACCTAAAACCCTGGTCCTTGTGGGGGATTTCAGCCCAACATCCCTGGGAGGGACACGAGGCAAGGGTAAGAACAATCCAGGAGGTTCCTGGTGATGCTTCCTGCAGCCACCTAGAAACAGAGACTAGACAAGAGTAAGGGAATAAAGACAGGTATTTATTTGAAGGGCCTTCAAGGTACACCCTGGGGGAGCCAAAGGCTGCTTCCAAAAACTGGACCCCAAGATGGACGACAGGTCACGAGTTCTTCACACTTTTATAGGTTTGGATCATTTGCATATCAGGGTTCATTCTCCAATTAAAGCCCCAGTTTTTAACGATGTAATTCCCCTCAGCTTGCCCCCCTTAGAATCTTTGGTTTACACATTTTGGGCCTAAAAACAGCCTGGCTGTCCTTGAAGGCAAAGCCTGGAGAGGCTTTGTTATGTCTGCCCAGTCCGAGAGAGCAGGAATTACAGGCTCCAAGGAACTTGAGTTACACTCTAAGCAGTACAGAGTTTAAAAATATAAAAGTTAAAACCTAAGGCATCACTGGAATGGGAACTCCTTCTCCAGAGGAGGAGAGGGGCTGGGCTGGAACTGGTTCACCAACAGGAGGAAAGTGCAGCTCAAGGGCTGCCTTATGATGGGATTCCCAAAAACAACATTAAAGGAGCTTTTCCTCTCCTCTCTCTGGTGAACATCCATCCCCCTGTGTCTGACACACCCAGAGCAGCCCCACCTGCTTTTCCTGCCAGAGTTAAACGGGTTTAGCTCCCAAATTTGTCCCTGATTGTTTCAGTTGCCAGTGAGCTTGGAGATGGCTTTGCCACTAAGATGTCCTCAGTGGCTTTGTAGCAGCTGCCTGTTCAGTGGCACCGTGGGATCCCTGTTTAGTGTTTAACCATAGGGTTTCTAACAGGATTTCCGATATCTCATTACTTAGGGCTTAGAAGTGCATTTCCAGCCCCAGCAATGTACAGACAACCAATCCTCTTATCCTGAGGCTTATATTACAGGGCTCCAGGCTGTAGCTATTTCCTCAGGAACAACAGGAAGAAAAATTATTCGCTCAAATTTTCTTTGTTTTAAATATCAGGACCAATGAGGATGAACATCCAGTTGGAGCAGGTGGGGTTTTGACTCGTTCTTTGTTATCCCACCTGCAGTTGCTCGTTCTGAATCTCACAAGCCTCAAACAGATTTGCCCTTAGAACCCTCAGTGCCTGTGAGGAGCCTCAACACCTCACTGTGTGCACAGAATCCACATTCTGATCCCTTGAGACTGGAGAGAAACAAAATCATTTAACTCCCTGCTCCAAAAGTGCTTAGGGAATGCGTCCCTTTGAAAGCAAAATATCCCCAAACCTGCCTTGCTTGAAGTAAAGCCCAAATATTCCCCTTTTACAAAGGGATCCAGGCCACCTTATTGAGGAGTGGTTTACTGGTTGGATTAAAGATGCTATTTTGCAAGGAATTTGAAATGACAGACCCTTAAACGCTTGGTTGCACTCTCAAAGAGATGGGTGAGGCACTGCTAACTTTCTTATCTCTGAGATCTGGTGGAAAACTGCCAAGACAGAAAGCTACATAATCTGCTTTAAATAATCCCATTAATTTGAATAGTAGATGCTTATCTGGCCTTTTAAGATAACTCTGAAAAATTCCAATTTTGATTTCAGCATTTCAAATCTGTTGTAGTGGAAAAGAATTCTGTGTGTCTCCCCGGACCTAAACCAGGGTGTCTCCACCAGTTCTGCAAGAAGCCAGCATTGTAAACTATATTTCTTTAGCCTGTTTTTGTTATCTCATTTCACTGCTCTGCGTTTTCCCAGGAGGTGCTGACTGGGCAATGAAAAAGAAGCATCACTTCCCAAACTCAGTGTGATCAGAACATCATCCTCCCCAATATCCAAGAACTTCCCTGCTCCTGGGCACTTCTCCTGAGCTCCAGGAATGCTGTCAGGGTGCCAGGGGCAGGGCAGCTTGCAGAGCATCCTGCAGATGTGAGGCACAAAGCACCACGAGCACTGACGTGGCCTTTCCATCATTAGAACATCTCCAGTTTAGAGCTGATGATTGCTATTGTCTCCAGTGCCTGGCAGCACCCTGGAATTGCTCTTTATTATAGAGCCTTGTGATTCTGCATCTCCTCCTCCACATGGATTTTCTTACTACGGCGATGCTGAATTTCAATATTCCTGTGGTTTTGCTCACAGCCCTCAGCATTTCTTACTTGGTTTTTTTCCTGGTCCTGTTCTTGCAGCCTGATCTTCCAGCCATTTACTCCGTATAAAACACTCCTTACCTTATTTATATCATGCCTCCAAGTGCTGAGACATCTGCAGAGGAATTCACAAACTCCTGACATGCATTAAAAAAAAAAAAATCAACCTTGACAACATTTTTTTTAAAAACTGCCACGTTCTCACATTTGTTTTTCCATCACACATGCACGTATGAGTGCATTTGTCTGTGCAGCTGCTGAGGTCACCGAAGGGGAAACTGAAATATTTTTAACAGCTGAATATCTCCAGTTCCAAATTCCTTGACTAAAGGAAACCAGCCCATATGATGGCAAAATAAAGGGAGGTGAAGCAGAGATTCAGCACTGCAGGTGACACTGGTTTAATGGTGTTATTTCTGTCCACACACAGAGCTTTTGGATGGACCCAGCCCCAGGAAAATTTTCCTTAAGGGAGAAGCATTCAGCAGCTTTTGCTAAAACTGGGTTATTTCTTTCATCAAATAGTTTCATTAACGAAACTTAGAGTTCCATCTGAAACATCTCCTTAACGTGGGGTGAGCTCAGGATACTTCCTACAAGATAATTACAGATGGAAATAAATCTAAAAAGTGCTTTGATTTTTGCTCTCCTGAATCCTGTTTGGCCCTGGGAGCAGTGTAGTAAACCAGAAGCAGGAACATGGACTGGCTACCAACAGCTGCTGATATTTGCCAAGGTTTCCAGGGCACCTGCACCTCTCACCTTCACCAGCTTCAGCTCCAGAGCCCACAGTTAATGACATAAAACCCACTTGGAATCAAAGAGCTCCCTCACTGGCACCTCTCACGGATGAGATGATGATTTGCTGCTGCTTCTGGTTTAAGAAGGTGCCAGCACCTCTGTCCTGACAAACATTTCCCACAGAAGATGCTGGCAGGGAGGGGAGCGTGTCCTTCTCCACAAAACCCCCTGTGTTCTCTTAAGGGCAGCTTAGTAAGGCCAGGTCTAGGAGTAAAATCGAGCCAGCTGCTGGTTACCAGTGCTAAAAGCAGCAAACTCAGCCCAGGACTTTGAGTCTGAGCAGAAGATGCTTTTCCAGCAGAGCTCCAGGGCAGGAATTCTGCAGCCACCAGCACTTGCAGTGACATTCTCTGGCTGATGCTGCCACCTCTGAGGCCAGCGGACACTCAAGTGATGCCTCCTGCAGCCACCTGGAAACAGAGACTAGACAAGAGGAAGGGAATAAAGACAGGTATTTATTTGAAGGGCCTTCAAGGTACCCCCTGGGGGAGCCAGAGGCTGCTTCCAAAAATTGGACCCCAAGATGGACCCCAGGTCACGAGTTCTTCACACTTTTATAGGTTTGGATCATTTGCATATCAGGGTTCATTCTCCAATTAAAGCCCCAGTTTTAGCGATGTAATTCCCCTCAGCTTGCCCCCCTTAGAATCTTTAGTTTACACATTTTGGGCCTAAAAACAGCCTGGCTGTCCTTGAAGGCAAAGCCTGGAGAGGCTTTGTTATGTCTGCCCAGTCCGAGAGAGCAGGAATTACAGGCTACAAGGAACTTCAGAGTTACACTCTGAGCAGTACAGAATTTGAAAATATAAAAGTTAAAACCTAAGGCATCAAAAGGGAGCTGGGAAAAATCCCTGTCCAAAGCATTGCTGCTGCAGCCTCCTCCTGATCCCACAAAAAGCAGAGTTCTGTTCCCAGTTAGCCTCAGGAAAAGGGGAAGCTGGTCAATTTATTTGATTTTAGGTGAGGGTGAGTAATATTTATTGTGTTACGGGATGAGACTTTTTGAGAGCTGGTGTTAGACATCGTCCATCAGGAACACACTGAACTGTCCAGGAGGTGGGAATGAACTCCTGCAGACAGTAACCGAGAGGAGCAGGTGCCTGACAACATTTAACCCTCTCAGAAAGCACCTGCATTTGTCAGGCTGTTGTTTTGTGGCTGATGAAGGCAGAGACAAGCAGGAGAATGGAGGAAAGTCAGCAGAGAATTAAAATACCACCAAAACATGAAGGTTTGAAAAGAGCCAAAACGATTCTGTACTCTGAACATCACTGGACAGCAGGAGCTCTAATTTATATATATGATATAAATATAATTTATGTTCACTTTGAATCTTTTTTCTGCTTCCACACGAAGCAAGAAGGCATTTGCAGAAACAGCTGTGCTGCCTCCATTCCCTTCCCTCGTCCTCCCAAGGAAATAATAAATCTTTTGAAGCTACAGCTTTGGATTTACAAGACTTTTGTGTGTTCCTGCCCATTGGGAAGGGTACAAACAATTGCAGTGTAAGACAGACCACGTTTATCTCTCTGAGTGATAGGATCAATCCCAAACACTTTGACTTTCAAACCCAGAATTGTTCATTTTTATCTCAGTCATCAGTCTTCAAACAAACCGGGCTCAGGAGGGTTTTATGCCAGCTCATAAAAAGTTGAATACAGTTTGGGACCTCAAACGTATTTTTGTGTTCAAGTTCTGTGTCCTTTTTCTTTACATGAATAGCTAATTACTGTTATCAGCTTAGGGTTTTTTCAATTTATCTCTTACCTACAGGACTTTTATTTTAAATGTCCTTATCAGAGCAAGGCAGAAATTATCTTTACACTGGCAATCTCTTTAGTGTGGTGAAAACACTTCCATTTTCCTGCTACAAATAAATTTTAATAAGGTGTGCTCTGATTTCCTCAAATAATTCCTAACAACTACTTTGTATAGGAACTTTTGGAGGTCCTTATTCAAAAAGACATAAAACACAGACTCCAAGCCTTTTTTGCTCTTTCTAAAATGACATGGGAAACCTTTTCAAAAGAACTTGGTCGTTTCGGGTGCTCAATTTGAGAGAATAACCAGGTTTTCAGAGCACTGCTGCTCCTCGTTTCCCAGAGATAAATCCTTTTCCCATTTGTTGAGGACTTGAAACCACAAATTTAAGCAATCTTAGCTTTTCTATCTCACTACTAAATCCAGTTTGTAAAACAGAGAGTGCCCCACTGATGCTTCTCTGGCAAGAATTGGAATAAATGCCCATCAATATTTGAAATTGGTTTATAGAATGGAGTAAGGAAAGAGTTTGAAGGGGGGATTCCATCAAGTGGGATGTAACCAAGTGGAGAAGCTGCTGAGTAAATTGAGCATCCCCAGCGTGTTCCACGCCATGGAATTCCCAGGAGCTGGAGAAATCAGCTCACAGGGCATTCCCTGGATTGTCTGAGACCAGTCAGGGTGGCAGTGGATGGCTGAGATTGCTGGAAATGCCACCCCTCACCTCTGGAAACTTCCTGGCATCTATCCACAGGGCTTTTAAATCCCTGCAGTGTAATCCCAAATACTCCATCCAATCCATGCTGGATGGGAACAGGGCCAGGAGCCGCCTGCAGGGTGGAGTTAATGAATATTTGGGGTTGTAGGAACACATTTTGGTGATTATGAAGTGACTTTAAAACTGTGAATAGCAGCAGAGGAGGGGTCAGAGCTGCAAGCAGGAGCTGCTGTGTGAGAAGAGACAGAGATGAAGCAGGCCTGGGAAGAGCTGGCTGCTTTTATGGTGTTGGTGGTGAAATTCACGGCAGTGTTCCGTGGCTTCTCTGGTCCTTAAGATATTCCTTTCCCCACACACTCAGCTGCTGGGATACCCCATGAAGTCTGTGCTTTCCGTGTTTGAACTCCAACCCTGGCTGTGCTGGCTGAGGCTGAGGGAGCTGTGCTTCACAATGAAGGTCAGAGGGAGCACTCAAAAACTTTTGGATGAGTTTGGGAGTGTTTTGAGACGGCTTAAACAAGGTTTGCAGCCTTGAGCAGGGGTTAGACCTTGCTGTGCACAGCCAGCTCGTGGCTGTCACGTTGTTGATGCCCCACGAAGTCTGCACAAACATTTCCATCTGCAAATTCCAGTCCTGCTCTAGAATAAGATCATGGTGTCACTCTGGAGGAATTCCTCACACGTCTGGGCCACACTCGCTCTTTTTACACCTCTCTCTGCAAGTTGGGATGGGGCAGAGATGAGATGGCACCAGGGAATAGAAATTTCCTTTCCCAAAATGCTGCTGCTGCTTTTCCAGCCTCTGCTACAGGGCTGGAGTGTGTGGCGAGCAGGAAATTATCAGGTAAGGATTGAGGAGACTTTTAAAAATTGATTTTTTTTAACCATCCATAGAAAAGCAGTGCTGGCTTTCAGTGTGCTCTTAACATTAACTCCTGCTGGGATATGTATTCCTGAGTGTGTGCACATGTGGCGTTTATTTGGGGGTTTTCCCACACGTGAAATTATTCTTTAATAACTTTTATACAGACAGCAATAAACCAGCAAAAAATGTGACACTGTGCTAATGGGACCATGCAATCACCATCAGCAGTAGAACACAGCTCAACAGAGAAATACAGAATACTTGTTTATTCTCCCGGTGAAAATCAATTCTCTCGTAGCTGCTTAATTGCTTTTCCCCTCTCCCTCCTGTTCTTGCAGCTAAAATTGATTTTAGAACTTGCCTTTTCGAGGGGGCTCCCCTTTATCAGACACCCACGGCCAGTAGAAAAGAGATCATTAAAATGGTCATAAAACGTTCTGTTGGTGGGCTACAAATATCCCATTTTCGGGGTCGGTTAGATCCCAGAATAAACCGAGACTGAAAATCCTTTGTGGAGGACTTCAATGTCTTTGCAAGGATACAGCTCAGAAAAGGGGACAGAAAACACTGCGCCACATCTTTGCAAAAGGAGAGTGTCTCACCCTCTCCCCAGGAAATTAATCAGAGTGCAATCAAAGCGTATTTCCAGCTGCTGGAGTTCACTTCCTCCCTTGTAGATGTTTGCTCACACAAACCTCAAACTCCGAGTGCTGTGGGCTGAGCATCCACTCTCAGAAGCTGCCCAAAGTGGCAGCGCCTGCTCTTATCCTGCTCTTTGTGCTCCTGCTGGATGAGACTTGCTCACACGGAAATCACACGTGTGGGAGAGGTTTATTCCCTGAACAAACCCCCCTTTGTAGCTGAGATTTACTCCAAATCAAGCAGCAGTTTCCTCCGTGGCAGCGGGATCTGCACAGTCCTCACTTGGAGTTGTGGCTGGCTGTGGCATTCCCACCCTGCAGACTGGGACAGGCACAGCACCAAAGGGAGGAAAGGGTTGAGATAAAGGTGTTTTCAGAGGTGAAGCAGCAGCTGAGTGCACAGAAAAAAGCAGGGCAAGGAATTCATTCCCTGTATCCCAGAGGTTTGGCCGTTCCCAGGAAAGTGGAGCTCCATCTTGCACAGTTTTTATTGAGAAGACAAATACCACAGCTCTGAACCTTTTCCACTCTGCCTCCTCCTTTTCTCCGGATTTTGTTGCTGAGTGTGATGCCCTAGGACATGGAGTTTTCCTCTGGATAACTGGGATCAGCTGTCCTGGCTCTGCACCCTCCCAGTTTCTTCTGCACCCTCAGTTTCCTTCCTGGAGGGCTCAGAAGCAGAGAAGGCCATGATATATAAGTGTAAAAGTGCTGCTCACCACTAACTCAAACATCCCTTGGGGCACAAATCCAAAATCCAGGTACTGGGAAGAAAATTAACTCCATCTCAGCCAAAAGCAGGACATGGGGAGCAATTAGAGCCGCAGGGAAAATACGGGGCAGGCAGAACAGGGTGGAACAAAGCCAGAACATCAGGGCTTGATGTCCTTCCTCCTGTGAAAGGGAGAACAAAAACCACTTTTAGTGCTGCACCAGGCCCTGCTTTGGCTTTTTCTAAAGCACAGCACCTCCCAAGGCACTGTTGCCAGCATTTTAGCAGCCACAGGCTCCCAGGGAGCTGGTCCTTGTTGCTGTCTGGTGTTTATTGCCTTAGGTTTGAAAACTGGGGGTGAAGCCAAATCGATTCAGACCCAAACCCCACAGCACAGAGGTGATTTTAAAGGACTTGCTGCCAAACTTTAGAGCACAGCACCATTGGAACAGGGGGCTGCTGGCAATCCAGAGCCTGCAGGTGACTTTAAAAGTTGTTTGCACGTCCTACCAGAGGAAAAAGCACGCTAGAGGAGGAGTAATGAAAGAAACATCAAAATATTGGAAATATTGCACTACTGAGCTAGAACTAATTAATTTGCCTAACTATCCTGAACAGACATTGCAAACACACCACTGACTGCAGCCACAGCGCCAGCAGAAAATACAAAATGCTGGCAGGCTCCTAAAATGGCACAAAGTGCATTAAATGGCTCTGCATACAAAATCATTGCTAATTTTTTAATGTTTGTATTTTTGAACTGACATTCAGGCCTGACACAGGGTTGAGGGCATCCAGTCACCAGAAGATGATGGCAGAACTTCCACTGGGGAAGGGTTTGTCCTGGTAATTCCAATGTAAAGCCTGAATTAAATCTCTGATGGTTTTTAATCTCTTTCCAAACAGATATCTCGGTGTGTTTGGTTGATAACTGAGGGTATTTTTAGCATTCCTGTGAGTGTCTAGGATTGCTCTGAGGGTTACTCAGTTCTGCACGTCAACAAGTTCACATAGCACAGCTTCTGAGGGTTTGGGGAAAAAAGAGATTGGCACAGATTTGAGGACTCCCTTTTCGAAGGTCTGTTAAAGATTTTTGATGCCAGTGATTATTTTAAGTTGGGAGCTCATTAGGAGATAAGGAGGGATGACATTACCTCAGTTCTTTGTAGAGAAGGATCCAAGGGGTTTTTGGCTGAATAACACAGAACTCAATGAGAGTCCATTTCTTGTCCTGGTTTCAGTTATCTGCCACTTTCTAGGAGATCTCCTCTGAGCTGGTAACAGAAATGTTCCTTCTCGCTTCTCTTATTCACACAGCTTCCCAAATAGTGCCACAGTCCCCTGGATTTAGTCCCTAGAAAATCCCCTTGTCCCAGAAAATCCAGCCCTATGCTCAGATATCTACCTGGGGATCCTCCATTTCTTCCAGCAAACTGGTTTGAAACAGAAACTCTTGTATTTAGCCTTACTACATCTTTTAAACAAAAATAAAAATGCATTTGATGCTTTGAGAGAAGAACTTCATTTCTTTCTTTTTTTTCCCCCAGCTCCTCGAGGTGTGAAATCTGGAGGCAGATTTGTCAGCCATGCAATGAACAAACACCACCTTCATCTCCAAGGTGCACCACAAACTGAGGGCTGGGATGCAGAGAAATGTTACAGGAGCGAGGTTTGCTTTCATCTCCCAGGGAAGAACAAGCTTCTTGACAGAATAAAACATTGCTTCTTGCATCCTTAAACCTGTTCAAGAGCAGGTGGAGGATGGATTTTGTGCTCCTGCAGTCATCCTTCCAGGGTTTTAATGCTTTGTTTCCCCTCTGAGTGAGCAAAGAAAGCAAAACTCATTCACACCAGGAAAGCAAACCTCGTTCACACCAAGAAATACGTATATATTTGTAAATAAATAAATAAACAAATATATTTATAAATAAATAAATATATAAATATATTTTTAAAAATTATATATATAT
>VZRV01002386.1:49930-83357 GCA_013398115.1 Falcunculus frontatus | reverse complement strand
TCCGCGGAGGGCGGAGGGGCCGGAGCGCGGAGGGGCCGCAGCGGCGGAGCCGATGGCCGGGAGCGGCCGCCTGTTGCCGGCTGTCGGAGCTCGGGGCTGGCGCTCAGCCGGCGCTCGGGGGCTCGGGCAGCCGTGCCGGGCTCTGCGGAGCCTCCGCCGGCCCCTGTGCGCTCCGTGCGGGCGGCAGAACGGGCGGTGCGGGGTCCGCGGGGTCCGCGGGCGCTCCCGGCAGCGCGGGGCTCTCGGAGCCGTGGAAAGCGGGATCGGCCTCGCCCCGGTAATAAAAGTTATTTGCAGAAGGCGGAGTGGTTTATTTTCTTTCGTTTGCTCCTCAAACGCGTCCCGATGCTCCGCTCGCCCGCAGCGGAGCGCGGCTGCGGAAACACGAAGTGTCAGCCCAGTGCTCCGTTTCTGGCTTGTTGGTAATGGATTTAAAGCTTTAGCTATAATTTCGGTTCGTCTGAGAGCTTCGCTCGGTTGCTTTAGAACTCGTTTAAAACTGTGTTTTCAACGGAGACGAGTGAACTTTAAAGAAAATCAGGTCAGCCATAGATTCCGGGCATCAAACCCTTTCAGGTCCCAGAAATAGCCACAGAAGTAGCGTGACCAATTCTTTTTTCATGCACAAAGCTCTTTCTTTTTTATTTTGGTTGGAATTTCTGACAGATACCGGAGCTCATCAACTGGATATTTTCAGCTTACTTGAATGAAATAAGCATGCTTCCTAAGCTTGCGTTTTTGTGCAAGTCTTATATTAGTGTCCCTTGACTATACGAGGTTTGGGTTTCTGATAGAGCTTGTAGTTCTTAAAATAATAAAATCTGTTTAGCATCAAGGTTTTTCTTTGTGCGTTTTTAGGGTTTAGATCTATGGGAAAGTGAGGAAGAAGATGACTGAGAGGGAACATGGATATGAGCTGTTATGGGGTAAAGAATATCCGTGGATGTTCATGGAAAATGTTCAGAGGGAACGTTTTATTTCTAATATTCTGCACTTGAAACGAGGCTGTTCTTAACTTATTGCATCTCTTATAAAGTCTTGAAAGCGGGCTTGACAAATATTTATCTTGCAGTAAGTGGGTCAGATGATAACATCTTCCACTGGATCTCTTACTTCTGTATTGGACAGCTTCGGTTGCTAAGTAGCTCTGAATTCCTAATCCCAAAGTCAATGATGTCATAATGACATCATCACATCCTTTCACCTGATTGATTCTCAGAAGAGAACAGTAATGAGATTTGATATACATGTCCCATCTCTTTAATATTCTTCCTCTGCTTCAGGGGATTTCCTGACCTGCCTGGCAAATTCCAATGAATCACACAGCTCTAGTAAAAAGACGTTTCTTTTGGAGACGAGGTGGAACATTAAAGGGACAGTGGCCGCTCCTGGTCTTTTCAAAAGCTGAGGAACTTGGCAGCTTGTGTTTCAAATGTGGAGTTCTGGATATGGAGGGCAGTGATTTAAAACTCGGACTTATTAAATTCGCGTGCAGGTGCGAGAGTGGCTCGGGTTTCAAAGAGGATCAAGTCACTTAATGTGTGTGAGTCTGAATGCTGGAGGTGCTCCAGGGGGCACAGAGACAACAGGAGCTGTTTCAGCTGCCAAAATACATTTCAGTTCTAATGGTAAATGCATGAAACCTGTCAGGAGTTGCCATGTTAAGAATGGTATTGAATGGCTCTGAAGACAGCTCAGAATTTATTTATCTTTCTAATTAGGCAACATAATTGGTAAGTTTGAAGGATTTTCATAGCAACACTGCCATCGCAGGGAAGTCCTTGTAAGAGAGTTTTAAATCTTTACAGTGTGTGGAATGTGTACAGAATCGATGGGTTTGGTTTCTTCCGAGGTTAAAGGCACAAATGGTGTCATTTGCTGATGATCAGCAGCGACTGCTGTTTTTTACAGTTGGTTTTTATCGTGTGCGTCCGTACGAGCGTGATCTGTGTGAATTTCAGGTGGTCAATTTCCTCCTAAATAGCTTTGTGATCATGAGTTTCTTCCCAGACAGCGAGTTTGAAACATTCCAGTGTGTGTTTTAGGTGTGCAAACCTTCCTGCTTCACACGTGGAGAAGGGGCAAACAAAGCAATTCCCATTTGTTTTGTGGAAGGCGTAGTTTTGCTTGGTGAAGTGAAAAGCTGAGCCTCAGTCTCAGAACATTCAGAGGCTGCACAGAGCAGCCTCACTTGCTTGATGGATGTCGTGGGTTGCTAAAAACATATTTCAGAAGTAAACAGTGATTTGCTGGCGTGGATGAGTTGGTGTTAATGTATTTACTGAAGGCACTGATTGCTGATTTTACTCCTGCAAAAGGACTGCGGTGTTGATGGCACTGTGAAGTCTAACAGAGTAGTAATTGAACATGAGGAGTGGGAGCGAGTGGGAAGGTGGTGGGGGAGGATGTTTTTGGCTGTGTGTTGAAATCTATTCACCCTGTAAGTGCAATCCAAGCTCCAGATGCAGAAGGGAAATTTCTAAATAATCTCTGAGAGTTCTGCACTCCTCGTACTACACGCAGTGACAAATTTCCACAAGCTTTAGAATCTTTCTGGGATGACTCAACTCCGAACAAGTGATTTGGAAAAAAAAAAAAAATTATCTCTGAAGAGAATCCTTGGTGACAATTTCTTTTCAAGTTATCTTAGGATTTTCCACTTACCATGATTCCTTCTAACTCATGCCTGCCTTGAACGTTGGAGACGAGCAATGAATTTGGACTTGGGGATGTATCTGTGCCTTTCCAGCGCACTTTAGAGGGTCAGCTGTGACATTTGCATGGCCGTGCTCTGAGCCTGGTCACACGTTTGGTTACATAAAGCAGAGCACCTCAGAGCCTCCCCGGTGCTGCCAGGGCAGGGCTGATGCTGCAGCAGCCCTGAGCCTCTGAGCAGGTGGCAGAGAGGGGCAGAGCTCACACACGGCTCGGGCAGGGGCTCAGCAAAGCAAGGACCAGGCAGCCACGTCTCTCGTCGTGCCAATAGCAGTGAGAAATTCAAGCTTTAGGTTTTTAAGCCTCAACCCATCTGCTTCAGAACCTGAGTGAGACGTTTTTTCCCCTGCTCCCAGTGGTGTGACTGTCAGTGTGAGGAGAGCCCCAGCTTCTGCTCCTGTCCTCGCCCAGAGCTGACGACAGAACGAAACACCAACTGGATTATTGGATTTACTTTTTAAATTCTTTTTAAGTGTAGATCTTTAAGGGGAAAATAATATTGATAAAAGCATCACAGGCCACTTGTGTGAGCCTTTTATAAGGGCAAGACCGGCAGCTGGATGTCTGAAATGTGTTTTGTTCAGTCAGGTGGAAAGGTAGTGTGAGAAGTGAATTCATCTGTGTCTGGATCTTCTTTATTGAGGGGGAAAAAGCTGACAGAACATGGACAGAATTTCTCCCTTATAAACTATGAAGTAAAGTAATTAATAATCCCAGGGATCTGCAGCAATCCCAAAAATCTGCAGCAATCCCAGTGAAATAAAACACTCCCTGAAACAAATAAAATCACCCCAGACATTGTGGCTAACATTATCCAATAGCTATGAAAATTCTATTTAAGACTTAAATTAAACATCCTGAGGTATCAATTGTTCCAAAATAGCTTTTCCACTCAAAATAGTTTCTGAAAGGATTCGTTGTCCAAAACCAGAAGTTACTTAAAAATAATTCCTACAGTGAATTGTTAAGCTGGAAAATTTTGATTTGATTCTGGTTTTGATCTTTATATATAAAGTTATATTTCAGAAGGAAAGTGATGTTCAGAGCAAACCCAGAGCTGATTTTAATCTGAAGTGCTGTTTTAGAGTAACCTTTGTGTAAACGGAGATTTTCTGTGCAAAATAAGGATTATTTTAATGTTTCATTAGAATGATGTTAGGGTGAAAAACACACAGTGAAAAATCAGTACTTTTCATACCAATTGTATTCAGGAGTTTATCAAGCAATGCCTCCACAGCTGAGGTTCATTCTGTTGTGTTAGAAAATTGTGTAGCAAGACTGAAATCTGGGATGGAAGAGAGGAAGAAAAAGTCCTGTTATTGGTACATAAATACACCACAAAATTTGCTTTTGAAAAGTAGGTGCTCTCATTTACCAATCAATGTATTCCTTTCAATTCAAACTACAAATTGCTAAGGAAATGATCCCAGCCTAATCCTGAAATCTGCTTGTGCAAGGAATTAGGATTTTTTCCCCCTGTCTTTCTGAAGTAAAGCAGATAAAACTCAAGTTGCAAACTCTTTTCCCAAAGAGGTTTGCTCAGTGTTTTCATCCCTTCACAGCAGTCCCTGTTGGAGGGGGAAAAGTTTATGGAAACCCTTTTAATCTGAAATATGACTTCCAAGATACTCTGGAAGGCAAAGGGTACCACGAGCAACCCAGTCTGGGATTAGTTACTCTGGGTTCTGCCACAGCTCAGGGAATCACTTTGCTTGTTGGGTGCTTTATTTGGGGTTTTTTTCCTGGCTGGAATGCAGAGGAGACTGCTCTGACAACACACAGTGCCTTCAAGAGAGAAAAAACCCTTTACCCTGCCCAGGTGACATCGCTGTTTAACACCTCCCTGAATTCCAGCCCCCTGAATTCCTCCCCCCAGGCCTCTTTGCCCCGAGGAGCCGGGATGAAAGCAGGCAGCTGGTTAAAAACCGGGATGCAGGAATGAAACACGGATCCAGCTGTGGCCACAACAAGGGGGGCACTGTTTGGTGTTCTCCTCCTCCTCCTCCTCCTCCTCGGCTGTTTGTAAAGGCCATCGAAAGCCTGAGGAGAGGCTCAGGAGCTCAGCACAGATCCCCATCATTGCACTGCTGCTGCCGAGCCTTGCTGCTGGAAATTTTGCATTCTGCATCTTTGGTGCCTTCTGTAAATGCTGCAAATAGCAGGAAGGGATGGATAGAACCACACAGATGCTTTAATTATGATTTGATTACAGAGCAAGCAGAGGAGTCTATTCTGAGGAATATGCAATTAGAGAAAATTCGGAGGACTATCTAACCTTCCGAAATTAAAATTAACTGGGATTATTTGAACGGGGTTTGAACATCTCTGAAAAAAGATCTCATTCCTCAAGGATCCTGCTGCTCTTGTGTGCTGGATCCTCTCTGGCTTAGCAGATGGGCTTCAGGGTAACACAATGTCATCTTCCTCAGCTGCATGTGCTGCTTCCTTCACCTCCCATTCCCGTTTTATTCCCGTTTTATTCCCGTTTTATTCCCATTTTATTCCCATTTTATTCCCATTTTATTCCCATTTTATTCCCATTATTTTATTCCCGTTTTAGCATCCCTTGCTGGTCACTACAGGAGGGTGACACAGAGCCTGGAAGGAAGCAGCCATGCCTGGTTTGAAGAACATGAAAGGCAGAGCAGTTTAAGCATTCCTGGGTCATCAACAGAGTTTCTGCATCTCATGAGCAGGAAAAATGGAGCCGTGCACGCTTGGGATGCACGTTCCAAAGGGAAAGTGTGGATGGAAAATTCCATGCCTTTTTCCTCTGGCAAGTTATTTAACAGCAGGAACCTATATGATTAACTATGTTAAGCTTCTCTGTGGGCTTAAACGCTACAAATGGCCTGAGTTTAATTCCATTGATTCCACTGGCTGCCGAACACGAGCGGAATTCCAAATCTGTGCCGGGGCTGACGAGCAGCGCGCCTCGAGCTCCGGTGTAAAACCACTGCAATCTCGTGGAAGCTCCGTCCTGGCGTGGGAGCGATGGCTCTCTTTGTGTCCTGAGCTGAGCTCGGCCAGCTGGGCAGGCAGCAGCAGCCCCGGGGCTGGCGAGGCAGTGGGTCAGCCTGGCTGCAGGGGCTGGGCTGGGGGCACGAGCGGGGCACGAGGCTCTGGGGTTGTGAACTGCACCCAGACACGACCCCTGGCAGCAGCTGCAGACCTCTCATGTTTCATTTGCTTCCCCTCGGTGCTTAACACGCTCACGAGCCAGTGGGAAAAGGGCTTTTTTTGGGTCTTATTTTCTTATCGCTTCTGCTGGAAGCGCAGTGTCGGTTCTCCAGCCTGACAGAGCAGCACCTGCCAGGAGCTCTCCTGGGCTCTGTTTGGGGTGGAATGTTTGCTTTGGGGCTGGAGTGGAAGGAAGGATGGCTCCCACCTCAGCCAGCCCTGCTCCTGCTCTGTTTGAAATCACGGAAAATTGGGAAGTGGGGCTTTGGTGGTGCCTGGCTGCTCCGGGGATGGAGGGGGGTGGTGAGAGGGGCACAGCTGCTTCCCTCCATCCCCCTGCTCCCCGTGGGGAGGGCTGACCTTGCTTTTGACCTTGCTCACCTTCAGCAGACCCCAGAGCTGCCCTGACAGCAACTGTGGCCGCAGCAGCTGAGCAGAGATGCTGCTCGGGACACTCAGAGAATTCCTGCTCTTCCCAACTGGTGCTGAGCACATTTAAACTCCAGCTTAATTCAGCAGCCTGTCATTCTCCTCTGTCACTTGTAAGGATATTTTCTGGCCTAGTGCCTTATTTATTTATTTTAACATCTCTTTTTAGGAGCCTTCAAACCCTCCAACTTCAAAGCATTTGTGTTCCTACTGACCCGTGTGTATTTCCCGGGGATAAAACCCTGGCTGGCAACTTAGGGATGATTTGTCAAGGGTCGCTTTAATAAATGAGGTTATTTATTTTCTGCCTGAAATTCCCTGGTTGGTGACTAGGAGAAACTTTGTATTAAGCTGTGCGGAGCGTAATGAGGTTGCTGTAATGCTTTGATGTGGAAATGCTTAAATGCCAAAAAAAAAAAAAAAGAAAAAAAGAAAAAGAAGTTGTGTTATTGATAGAGCTTGCTTAAGGTATCTAGGGACAGTTTATATTGAGCAAATATGGATTATATTATAAAGATTATGGATTTTGATAACAGCCCTTTAAAACTTTAATAGCAGACATCATAAAAAGGTCAAAATCAAATTATTTTCCTGGACTGTGCTGCTGGTGGTTACGAGCTGAGCCCTGTTTCAAAATAAAGACCTGTGTGATATCAATTATAGAGGCATTCATGCTACAATAGATGTGCAGGGAGATTTTATTTCCTCACACCTATTACAAAGCCGTTCCTGGTGACCAGACTGGCTGAGCAGGCTGTTAAATTCGTGGAATTAAAAGGCTGGAGTGGATTTGCAGCACGTTAGTCTCGCCAAATGAAGGTGGTTACGTAAGAGTCCCTTCCCCTCAGCTGCTGGAATTGTATTTCCCATGGCACTTCTTGCTTTCCATGTTGCTGATAGATTAGAAAAACACACTTTGCTGCGTTTTCTTCTCTTCCTCTTGTGTCTGTTCTTGAGGCTTATTAGCACAAAGCAGCTCTGAGCCGTGGCTCGGACACCAGAGATTCTGGAAGCCTCAAAGAGCCGTGCTAATGGAGCTGGATGGAGGATGCTGGTTGCCATGGGAACGGTGCATGTGCCACACAAGATAATGTGGCTGCTGTAGTGCAGGGATCCGTGCTGAATATTGATTGTGAGATTTCCTGGATTCCTTGGAAGGGCTGGGCTTTGTGCCGGGTGTTCCACCTGGCAAGGGAGAGCAGCTCATCAGCTGGGCTCGGGCCAGGGAGAATTTCCTCCTCCTCCTCCTCCTCCTCTAAGACCTGACTTTTGCACAGGATGGGAGGAGAAAGGGGCAGGAATTCTCTGGGAGAATTACCAGGGTCACAGCCTTTCCTTGTGGAGCTCACAGAGTCCTGGGTGTTCAACTGGAATTACTGGAGGATTGGCACTGAGGCGCTCCAGGTGAGTGCCCTGATTTAAAGTGACAATAAAATGCCCCAGGAAGCTGAGCTTTCAGCTGTGTGATGTTTCTTGTGGTGGTTGTCACCTGGGCACCTGCACAGTGTCACAGCTCCCCTCTGTACCCCTTCACTGCTCCTCTGGGTAGCACTGAAAAGTTCATTTTTTGTCCCAGCTTGTCAAGGACGAGTCTAACTCATGGCAGAGCTGTGCAGAACAGTGGGGTTGGGAAGTATCAACTCATTGGCAGCCAGAAATTATTATTATTATGGCAGTATTGGCAATTTCCCCAAGCTGGGGAAAGTTAAAACATGAAGGTTTTAAATGGGGGAAAGTAAAACACGAAGGTTTTAACTTGGAGGAAAGTAAAACATGAAGGTTTTAACTTGGGGGAAAGTAAAACAGGAAGGTTTTAACTTGGGGGAAAGTAAAACATGGAGGTTTTAAATGGGGAAAGTAAAACATGAAGGTTTTAACTTGGGGGAAAGTAAAACAGGAAGGTTTTAACTTGGGGGAAAGTAAAACATGGAGGTTTTAACTTGGGGGAAAGTAAAACATGGAGGTTTTAAATGGGGAAAGTAAAACATGAAGGTTTTAACTTGAAGGAAGTCTGTGCAAGCAGGATCACACTTGATCCTATTTTTTTAGGTGAGGTTGGGATTCTTGCATAAAAATGAACGAATCAGGACTGGTTCTGCTGTAATTTTGCAGCCTGAAGTTCTGGGTCCTGGAATGACAAAGAAACTCTAATTATTGCTCCTCTAGCCCAGATCCTCACTGAAATAAACCAGAAAATCTTTCTCAATGCTTTACCTACTTGGCAAGAGGCAGCTGGGGGCACTGTGGCTCAGGAGGGTTGTGCAGATGAGGTAATGCAAATTAAATTCCTGTCCTTCTCATGTTTCCCCCCCCCGGGAAGGGTGATGCCACAAACTCCTGCTTGTCTTCAGCAGGATTGCTGGCAATTGGCCACCTGTTAGAGAAAATGCTGTGCAATTATTGACCTTACCAGGTTTTGGGACACGATCTCCAGGTTTTGGGAAATGATCTATGTTGTTTCATACCTGCCTCGTGCTGTTTGGATCTCTGGGTGTTGCCTGGAGTGTTGGACCATTAGGAAACGTGAATTAGAGAGGGTTTTGTTGGCAGCTCTAATAAGATGCTTATCTTGAAGCAGAGATGGTGAATTTAAAATGCATCTGAGGTGTTATTTGTCAGAAATGTGTCTGAGAGGACAGATTTAGAAATTCTAGGCTGCTGTGCCCTCTGGGCACGATTTGCAGGTTTGTGTGACTGTTCTTCAGTACAGGTCATGTCCAATGAGGTGCTCAGAGAGAGATTCACTTTATCCTTTGCTGCTGATTCTGGGTTCAAATCCTGCCACACATCCCAGCAGAGTTCCCAGTTTTATTGCCAATTCCAAAAGCTGGTTGTACAGGATCAGCTTCTCTGGGCTTCTGGGGTTTTTGTACAGCCAGGACAAACTGAGACATCATCTAAGACATGTTTTGATAACCAGGACACTTGCTCTGTAATGCACAGAAAGTTATGTTTTAGAGCACTTAATCACAGTAAGGAACAAATGGACTTTGGTATGTTTAATTAAAGCCATTATAGAGAGGGTTTTGGTTGGTTGGGATTTTTTTGTTTGGCTGGTCTTTTTGGGTTTTTTGGTTGGTTTTTTTTGTAATGCTTTAATGTTTTCTGAGTTTATGTAATAATTTGTAGTGGACTTTGGTGTGTTTAATTAAAGCCATTAGGGCTAATTTGTAGGTTGGGATTTTTTTGTTTGGCTGGTCTTTTTGGGTTTTTTGGTTGGTTTTTTTTGTAATGCTTTAATGTTTTCTGAGTTTATGTAATAATTTTGAAGGTGAAAATATTAGGTTTTTTAAAAAATATATTTTTTTTGAATTTAATAAATGAACTAATTAATGAACTTGGACATTAGGCATGGCTTTAGATCTTAGTAAGACTTCTGCCTGAGTGAACCCTGACTGGTGGTGGAGCAGTGCCTCACGTGCCCTGTGATCCCTCCCTCCGTGTGCAGCTGCTGTGCACAGGATCATTGGGATTTCTGCCAGGTGCCAGGGATCACCCGGCCAGGTCTGCATGGAAATGTGTAAATCCACACCCCACCATCATCTGTGAGTGTGAATGTGGGGGTACCCCACAGCTGCCCCCTTTTCCTGTGCCAGGGAGGCTCCTGCTCTCACCTGGCAGGGTTTGAGATGATTTCTGGGGCTTTGGAGTGCTCCAGTTCAGGTGGAAGTGAACAGACTGAGTGTCAGCTGGAGTTTCAGCTCTGGCCTGTGCTGTGCACCCAGCTGGCAGTGGATTGTCACCATAACGAGGTGACAAAGTCGTTCTGAGCCAACCTGCAGCAGTGGCAGGTCACTGATTGTCACTCGTTTGTCCTTGGGCTCTCTGGGCTGGTCCTGGCCACCTTAAAGCAAGCTCAGCTTTAAGGACGGGGACATGCAGAAATGTCTGTAACCACACACAGCAGCCTGGCTGTGTGCCTGTGGGGTTTTGTGGGGGTTTGTGGGGTTTTATGGGGGTTTGTGGGGTTGGTGTCTGCCAGCCTATTGCACTGCACCCAGGAATTCTCCGTACCAAAATCTGATAACGTCAGGGGCTGTGTTTACACTGTGCCATCTTTTCAACTGCCATTTTTCTGGGCAAGCAGACTTTGAGGGGATAAATACCGAAGCCATGTGAAAGACAGGGAATCTGGAGCTGCTGTTCCATGGAAAAACCATCCCATGCTCACCTTCCACATGACCCCACAGGTGACCTCTCTTGGCTGAACTCCTCTGACCCCAGCAGCTGCTGCTGAGGGCTGAGGTGTGGTGCACAACATTCTGGAGTTCCACCTGGTTCACTGCACTAAAACTGGGATTATAAAGTGAATTAACCCTGGGGCTGGCCTGGTTTTTGGAGTGCAGGTGGGAGAAAAAATGTGTCTGCTGCCCCCTCCCCAGACCCACAAAAGCCCTGCTTGCTGGCTTGAACACAATAATGTTCCCATGATCAGCCTGTGGAGTTGAGAGGGCAATCAGAAGGAATATTCTGAAGGAGAAAGCAGCAGGGAAGGGAGCCAGGTGTGTACCTTGGAAAGGGCAGTGGCTTGAACAGACCGATGGGAGCTTTCCCTGGTTGTGGATCTGGCCCTGGCGTCGTGGTCCTTCCCCTGAGGAGCACAGGGAGGGTTCTGCTGGACCTCAAACACCAGCAGATGGGACTGGCTGTGGTTTATCACTCAGAATTCCCTTTCTAAGTGCTCACAGCAGCCTTCCAGAGGAGGCAGCTTTGCCTGCCAGTGCATGGACACGTGGTGGAATCTCATCTTCATGGCTGGCTGGAGGAGGAGATTGATGGCTGTGCTCCCCAGCCACCCTGGCAGGGCTGTGGGGAAGATTGTCCTCCCACATTTGCATTCAGCCCCTCCGAGGACATCAATTTCCACTGAGCATGAGGATGATTTTGCTTTTACACAACAAGAGTTTCCAAGGAGGCACCGCAGTGACAAAAGCTGTTGCCAGGGGTCTCCAAGGGACTTGACAGGTTTATAGAGTGATGATAAACTGCTGGGGTGGTCCTGGTGGAAATTGGGTTGGATAGAAATAATAAAGAATTGGAGGTGCTCAAGGACATCGTTGGAAAGCAATTGGGAGAGGCTGAGGAACATCTGGATTTGTCTCAGTGTGATCCCTCCCACAGAAGGGAGCTGAGCTGTGACCGGTGGGATTTATTACAGCTTTATACCTTTTCATACTGAAAATTGAGCTTCAGCATGATAGCCTGCTCCTGTCTTTATGCAGATTACACAGAAATAAATGGGTAGCTGATGGAGGTAATGTCTTGGGGACAGGGAATTTCATTTCCAAATGAAAACTCTCACAGAATGTCTTTTATTTTACAGGAGCCCGTATAGCTTGGCCAAAGTGGTTTAGTGATGGACAAATACACACCTGGAAAATGCTTAGATGGGCCTTTAAATATGTCCCAGAATTTCCTAGATAATTTTTTTTAAAGTCTGTTTGAAAAAATCCACATGCACTATTGTGTGCAGCTCACATCTGTGCCAGCCCTGACAGAGCTAGAAAGGCAACCTCATTTAGTTTCTTTTGTTCTTTACATGAGAACTTGCTGCCTCGTCTTCTGGGCAATACAAAAGCTGTTTTATCTCCAAGGAGCACGCACTTGCTGAGTGAACCCTGCAAGAGATTGTTTTTCCTCTCATGACACATTTTCCTTCGGCCACTATTTTTGAACTTGTAGAAAACCTCAACAGAATTGCATTGCAAGGACAGAGCTACTTGTGTTGGGATTTGTGTTGGGTTGCTTCAAGAGGTTAAAAAAAGGATTGCTGGGAGGAGCCTGAGGCTTGGCAGGAAAATATGTGAGTGTCCCTGTAGCTGGTGGCTAAAATCCAGGTGTGTGGTGGCTACAGGTGAATTATTTTCATCTATGGAGGGGCAGGGGAGTAATCTGCCTTCTTCAAAGGTGGCACAGTTGTTGTTTGAAATTCTTTGTATTCAGACTCCCTCCAAAGCTTGTGCAGCTTATTTTTGGCCAGGACACATTGTGAGGATTAATTGCATTCATGTCAAAACTGGCTGCTTCCTCCATCCATTCAGACAATATAAAAACCACATTGGTGATGACAAACAGATAGTAAAGCAAGCAGAATAAAAGTGGGCAGATTTCTGGGCAGGTTTCTCCCTGGGGGTGACCAAGGGGTGCAGACTGAGGGCAGCTGAGCTGAAGGAAAAGAGCTGAGAGTGCCCAGAGCTGTGTCAGAGGCACTTCCCTGGGGGACAGGAACACATGGAAATAATTAACACTGCAAAGGAACGGCCACAGCGAGGGGAGTTCAGCATTATCCTGCTCGGGAAGCAGATGGGAACCATCAAGGCCACCCTCCCTGCCTGCCTTGGCTGCTCACAGGAGGTTTTGGCAGCAGTGCAGAAATATTTGCTGCTTGGTCCTCAAGGAGTGGTTGCCCCCTCTTGCGTCCTTTGGGGTTAAAGAATGGCCAAGGAGCCAAAGCCTGGGCATTTTTTTGTCCTTATGCTCCATTTTATTCCACTTGGCCTGCTAATTTTTGGTAGCAAGAAGTTCTGCTCTATGTAATCCAGCTCTCCCCAGCAGGTGCAGGTTTGGGAGCTGGGTCCAAGAGAGGAGTTTGCAGCTGAAGAGTTTGAACAGCAGCAGGGAACAAGCTCAGATTGCAGTGCCTCAGTCTGCTCACTGCTTCTTTCTGGATTAGGAGTGTAAACAAGCAAAAATAATTCTGCAGAATGCTTTAACCGTCAAAAAAAAACCCCAAACAAACCAGGCAGAGAGCAAAACCCCCTAAGAACTGTTTAAGAAGCAGCACTGGGACACGGGAGATTACTCTGCTTAGCATCTGGCACGTGTGGCAGCCTAGCCCCGTGTGTGAAAGCAAAATATCTGTCTGTCTGCAGCTTCTTTTATTCATCAGGGCTGTATTCATGCATTCCTGCAGAGAATGGTGCTGGAAGGAGATTTCCATGGGTGCCATCCATTCTGCTGTGCTTGTACTGCCAGTGATTACGCTGGGATGGGTTCTGGGGGAAGCACTTTGGGAGCCAATCTGTGGATTTGCCACATCCCATCGTCTTTTCTGCTGGTTGGGCTGGTTAAGATCACACTGCTTTGTCTGTTTATTGTTTGTTAAAGGCATTTTTTGTGTTCGTGTATGAATCAATTGCGAGGGTTTGTTCTAAGCTTTATTCCTAGCTGGAATGTGGGTTGTACAGCAGTTTTTTTTTTTCTCCATGGTGTTCCTGCCTTCAAGATGGAGGGTTTGCACACAGCTGCTGGAAATGAGTGTTGCTTTTCCAGCAGGAAGCTCTTGGAGTGGAATTTGGGCAGCTGGAAGAGAGAGAAACGGGGTCTTTGCAGAAAGCCATGGCTGCACTGGCCTGGATGCTCTTACAGCAGTAGACAATGCAGTTCTGTGCATTTAGATGGGTTTGGGGAGCACAAAATGTTGGCTGGGTGGCAGCTGGGCTGCTGTGGCTTTTTGTGTGGGAGGGTCCTTATTTTGCCCAGGAAGGCTGAATTGGTGATTGTTCTCCCTGGAGGATGGGAATCACAAAAGAATGCTGCTTCCATTTATTCTTTCTCACAGTTTTAATTCAGTCCCTGCTACTTCATGTCACTGCTGCTCCCACAAAACGTTTCCAGCTCTGGAACAGCAAATTCAAATAACCTCCATCCAATTCAAAACAAGGCTCTGTGTTTTGTTTGTGTAATGGTGACAGCTTCCTTAAAACCCGAGTGCAATTCCATCACTGGAATCCCTCTGAAACACACAGCACACCCCCGAGTGAATCGTGTGTGAGGGTGTCCAAACTTGCCAATAAATGTCTCCACCAGCGTGGTTTGTTTGTAGGAGCTTTGCTTAGCAGGAGCAGGAGTTCTCTGTGCCATGTAGCAGCCAGGATTCACAGCTTTCCTGCGAGATCTACTACTCCAGGAATAAAGAGTTCCTTTGTTTACAGGAGTGGGGAGGGGAAAGGCACCCTCCAGGCTGTTGTTTCTGGCTCCTGACATGTGATAGAACACGAGCGTGCCTTCGCTTGTGGGATCTCAGATTGGCATCCTCACAGGGAGGGGGGGGATCTTCAAGGGGAGCTGACACTTTGTCATCTCGCCGTGATAAGCCCTAAAAAGAGCTGCTGAACGTGCTGGGGGATGTGGTGCATGATAAAAATGGGATGCTGGGAGAGTCAGAGGCAGGGGTTTGTATTCAGGAGCTGAGTTGTGCGAGGTGTGGAGCGCTGTCTTGTGGGGAACACTCGCAGCTAATGGGAATTTCTCTGCTAATAAAAGGCTTCAAGATCTGGTCCAATGGGTCCTAAAAATGGCAGTGCTATTTGTGGAGGTGATTGGCAGCTGTAACCCCTCTCCTGCCCCCATCCACATCTTTCCTTCCCTAGTCTCTGCCAGCCATTGGACCAAAGCGTAATTAAATTTCGTATTCCAGACCCAAACTAGACATTAATCATTCAGCAGAAGGTTTTTAAATTTTTCTTAGAAGTCTAAGGGAGATAGACACCTCAATCCCACTGAAATGCACGCGTGTGTATTTTTGGCTCCTTTGAAAGATTCAGCCACACTATTTAATATAATCCAGTGGTGATCTTTTAGCAACACATTCTTAATGACATATAAATATTTGATATTTGATATTCCCATTGCCCATAGAATGTTTCAAAAAAATAATGCTCCCATTTTTGTTTTTTCTATTTAATTTTACCACGTGATACCCACAAATGCCTCCACAGCTCAAGAGAACCCAACTTTCCTCGGTTTGCTCCTTGTCTCTTTGAGGTGGGCAGTGAATTGCTGTGAATTGCACAAGTTTTCTTATCCTGAACAAACCTGAAGAAACAGAACACTGTAAAAATGTGCAAATAGCATTGGCCCTGCTGAAACGTGACAAGGTTTAGCCAGCTTTGCCCTGAATGTTGTTTTCCCTTCAGGATTATTGGGAGAGTTTGATGCTTGTGTTGGTAACACAACACGAAGGTCCTGTGGTTTGAAGATGGGAATTGTGGAAGTGCAAAACTGGAGATATCTGAATGCAGCCTGTGCTGGTGGGAGACACTTTAGCCAATGATAACACCAGCAGGAAGCAATATTTGGAGCCTATTTTCTCTATTAATAAATAAATAAATAAAGGCAGGAGGATTTGTTCTGCCTTCCCTGATGGAAAGCTTCATCCACAGCAGCTGCCTCCATGGGCCTGGCTTCCCCCAGGATCTCTGAGGTGATGAACATCTCCAAAATTCGTGGTGCACCCTCACAGAAAATTTGGGTTGGGAAGAGCCTCTGGAGGTCACCAGGCTCACCCATGAGCACTGTGTGAGCTGGCTTTGGCTGTTTGTCTGCATTTGCCCGCTTTACAGAAAAATGACAATAAATCAGTAAATTATGCACATCACTCACTTTCTCTGCCTCTTCCAAGCACACAAACGTTTGCAGCCGCAGGGAGATGAAGATTCCTCTCCTCACTGCAATAATTTCGTACCATAGTGGCCTGTTCGTTTGTTTAGGCTGGTTAAAATTTGCTCTCTTTATCCAAAAACCCTTTTCCTTCAAAGTAACACGGGCTCCCAGTGGAGGCTGAGGATACTCAGTGCTTTCCAGAGCCGAGGCCCCCGTTTGCACAGTCCCTGCAGTCTGGCAGGGTGTTTGGAGTGGGTCCATTGCTGCTTTAGATTGGCTTAGAGCTCAATCACAGGGGAGAACTCTTCGCTCAATCTGTGCCATGCAGATAAGCACTGAGATCTTTCTGAGGAGAAATCGGACTTGTTCTGTTATTTTATTGTGCTCAGAGGGTATGGAATTAACTGTAATGTGCATTATTCCTGAGGAGTCCCCATTGCCTGGTTAATACCTGGAAGATGAAGCTCCAGAGGAGCTGGGATGTGTTGTTCACACTCGATATTGTGCAATACAGAAAGATTTCTGTTCTTGTGGAGAGCCAAGGAATTGCTCATTGCCTAATAGGCAGAAACAGGCTTTTATTTTTATTTCTTCGGGAAAAATGCATTTTGGAAAGGAGGTGATTAGTAAAGAACAAGGAAATGTGGAGTCATATAAAAGAAAGCTTTATTATTTCAATCCAGGTTTCGTGGCGTAAAAAAGAAAAGAACTTTGTGCCTTGGTATGAACAGGTGCAGCAATTGCTTTTGAAATGAGTCCAAGCAAGTAACATTAAGTCCTCATTTTACACCTCAGTGAATGCTGTGCAAAGAGCAGAACTTCCCAGCAGCATCAGCAGATAGAATTCCATTGATAGCTTTGGCGCCGGGCCCGCTCACTTAAAGCAGCAGAGTAATATCTGCTCACGCCTCAGTAAACAAAACCTATTCTATTATATAGGTCAGGATTTGTTTTGGGACAGTTCTCGGCCTTTTGAACGCTTCCCTTTCCAAGGTTAACGCTGCGTTCCCAAAAAAGAGCTTCTGTTCCCCCAGCCTCTCGTTTCTGGGGCTGGAGGAACTGTGGGGCCGCTGCTGCCTCCCCCGAACAACGGGAACAGTATTTGGCTTCCAATCCCTCGGAACTTCCCTCCCACCGTGGAGAGGGAAGGGCTCCCAGGATGGATGGGTGAATGCACTCCTGGGCCCGGAGCCTGAGGAACACTTTTGGCTCCTTTAGAAACACGGCAGCTCTGTGAGACCACAGTGTTCCCAGCTTGAAATCCAGGGACAAAAGGGGCAGGGAACCTTCCAAGGCCGGGTGCTGCTGTGGGGAAACGTGGACAGCTCTGCTGCTGCTGCTCGGGAGGTGAAGGAGCTGCTGGGGAATTGTCTGGGCAGTGGCCTTTGGTTGGTGAATGGAGAAGGAATTCTGAAAAGGAACCAGAGCAGAGTTCTGCCAGCTCGTTGTTGATGGGGCAGAGAAGTGGTTTGGTCCCAAAGCTGTGACAGCCTCTTGTGAAGGAGGAGCTGCCTTGGGATTCTCCGTGGCAGGTAAGGAATAGATATAATATATATAATATTCTGCCTGCTCGCTGCTTCTCTCCTTCCTTCTCTTCCCAACCAGGAGCCAAGGACAGTGGAGGGAGTGGAAGGGATTTTTCTGTTCTATTCCTTATTCCTGTAGCTCTTCTCCAGGAGCTCTGCATGAGCAGGGCAGTGCTGCTCAGTGGCCTTGCCTTAGGCTCAGCATTATTTTTCAGAAATGTTGGTGCTGAATATTATCTTCTAAGTTTTATTTTAAAAATTCATCGACGTAAGATCAGATTTTGGATTTTTCTCTCAGCGTTCCCAGTCACAGGATCCAGAGAAGTTCAGTGCTCATTGAGATTCTCTCAACTGCTGGGAAGCCTTGAACCAGTTGGGAACATCTCAGCTTTTTTTTTAGGTTTTGCTTTTTTTAATGGAAACATTTGTAATGAGGAAAAAAAAAGGGCATTTCCAATAGTGGAACCATCTCCTCCATGGCAGGTCTCTCATGGAACCATGGCCCGGTGTTTTCCTCCTGCTACTTAGCTATGTTAAACTTCTGGGGTGTTACCTTAATTTCAAGCATCAATCTCACCAGCTTAAAGCAAAACTTATCCATTTTAGTGTAAAGAAAAAAAAAGCACAGAGGGAAAGCACGTAATTCTCATCAAGTGTTGATTAAAGTTTTGAATAAAATACATTTTTCCTTTGCCATCGCTGCTGTAGGTTGTTAATAAAAAGAAAAGTAAAGCTCAGCTGTGCTCTCCTGGCGCTGGAGGAGGCAGCAGCTATTTGCTTCCCATTAGGAAGGTGACATTCCCAGAGAGATGGCCTAGAAAATTGCTTTCAGAGAGTAAGAAAAATTAGTCCAGGAGGGTTATTGAGCATCCAGCTCTCTGCTTTGCAACAAATTGCTGGGTACCTGGCAGCACATGGCTCTGTGACAAGTGTTCAGCCTGGGGGGTGGTGACAATGAGGAGATGCTCCAAGCACCTCTTCCCTTTCACATTCTGGCTGAGCTCGCAGAGCTGGGCTACAAAATTTCCATGTTTGGGGCTTTTTGGGGAAATTGATCAGCTGAGCAAGGATATTCCATTGGTGTACAAGAAATATGGGGCCTCATGATAATGCTGGGCTTGGGTTTGTGGTTTTGAAGTGCTTTTGATAGCATGTTGTGTTCATTTTCAAATTGTATGAATTAAATGGACCCTAAGACACAGGATAGAAAGATATTTGACATTTGTGGGGCTTTCTGTGGCAGTTTTCACCTGTGGCGGGGGATTTTTTTGCCTAAAAGAAGCTGTTCTGCACTTGGCTTTTTCCAAATTAAATTGCTTGGTTTACTTTTGCCCCTAAATATCACAGTGCACCTTATAAACCCAGTGCAAGGAGGAATAAATCCGAATTCATGATTCCAAAAGACATTTCTCTCCCCTTCAGATCTGTTTGTCAGTGTTTGGCACTGTCACTCCCGTGGCTGTGGGACTTTTCCTTTCAGCCAAGGCTTGGAAACTTTTAAATGGGAAGTAACAGAACACTCCCAAGCTGCTGCTGTAGGCTGAGGGAAATGAGGTTTCGTGTGCCGTTTGTATTCCCTCTGCGTTTCTGACCAGCATTTCAAAGAGAAAGTGAGGAAAAGATTTACCCCTGTGATTCCTGTTGAGCCCAGCTATTGTGAAGGGATTGTGGGAGCTGAAAAAGAGCACAAAAATACCTGTAGGGACAGATCCATGAGAAACAAGGCCGATGATTGTGGTGCTCATTATGAAGTTTGTTCTTTGATTTAACAGCTTCCTGGAACCTGGGACACACTCCCAGTCACATCTGGGGTGGAATTCATCAGCTGTTTGTTAGAAAAGAGCTACTACAGGTCCACAGAATGCAATTACCAAAGCTGACACCCTGCCAGGGCTCTGGATTTACTTTTCAGAAAGTGCCAAGGCATCTTTCACAGTCACAGATCACGACTCTCACCTTTTGGGTGGGACACAAGGCCGGGCTTATTGGGAAAATATGGTAGCAGAAATAATTTGCCCGGTGTATAAATAGCATCTGCATGTGGTTGTGTTCCTCAGGAGAAGAGGGGGAGCCAGCTGAGCTGCCAAGCAGCACAGATAAATTGTATCTGAAAAGGAAAATATTGGTTGCAGGAGGACAGAGGTAATTGGGACCATATGGTCCAATCTTCTCCTCAACTGAGCAGTCATGTACTGCAGTGCAAACAGCTCCACACTCATCTCTGAGCTATTCTGCGTGTTCAGTGATGGCCTTGAGTTCTCTGGGGCTGTGGAAATCCAGAAATCTCCGTTGTTCCCTCTCTCAGCAGGAACCAGTGGCGTTTTCTGGAGAAACGAGAGCCAGAGGTGACCTGGGCTGGTGAGGCTGGGGAGCATCAGGGAGCAAACAGTGCCTTGGATATTGACATCAAATAGCTGGATAAGGTTTAGGAGTGATGGGAAAAAGGAGCTTCCTTCAGTTCTATGGGAAGGAATGCTGCTCCATGTTCTCTGTGAAGGGAATGGTGTGGAATGGGACAAGGGGCAGAAATGAGGAATGCTGGAGGTGGCACAGGAGTGTGTGTGGTGCATGTGAGGGACTGCTCAGCTGTGCTGCAGAGAACACATCTGTTCCAGAAAGTTACTTGAGAATGTTGTGCTTTGTAGCAGGAAGCAGGGAACGTTCAAATATGAGCGAGTATTCAGATTTTTCTGTGTAAATTTGACCTCTGGCTTTCTGAAGGCCAACGGAGCAGGACTTTGCAAGGCCCAGGAGGCACATTAGCAGTGAGCAGCATCCAAATGACATTTCAAACACTAAATACAGCAGCTCCCTCTCCTCTTATATCCCGTCTGTCATTGTTCTGTCTGGCTGGCTAATTTACTGGAGTCTTGTTATATGACAGTTTATTTATCCTCATCACAGACTTATTTCACGTATCTAAGATTTCCAGTTTGGCTGAGGGGAGGAATATTGCTGCAGTGCAATTCTCCTCTTGTCTGAGAGACAAGCTACCAAAATCTCATTGTGCTCCCCTGGAGCAGTGTGGGAGTACCCCAAATCAGTTCTTGACCCTGTGCCTTATCGTTAAAAGCCACAAATCCTCTGTCTTCATGGCTTGAGAACTGAGAGTCTGTGCTGTAGTAGAGGATCAGTGTTGTTAATCCTGCACCTGTCCTGAGAAAATGTTGCTGTTTGATGGTCATTGCACATGTGCTCCTAATTTACTTTTGTTCCCTTTCCTTATCTCTTTGTTGCTGTTGTTATTTCATCTGTGTTTCTTGTACATTTTTCCTGCTTGGCTTCATAAAATGAGATTCACAAGGGGCTGGAATGATCCCTGGAATGGGAGAACACGGCCAGGGTGTGAGCTGGCTGGGCAGAAGGAGTTGTTTGTGCTGCCTTATCCACTTGGTAGATAATGCAACAGATGCTGCTCCTCTTTGTCTGGAGATCTTCCCAAATCCAGCAGGAAACAGGGACAAGGCAGCACCTTCTGGGCAGAACCAACAGGTGAGTAACATTCAGGACTGGAAATTCATAATCCAGGGGATTTCCCACACCACAAAACATGAGTTCCTAGCCCAGCATAAAGTCATCCCTGGCTGTGCCATCCCAGCACGGAGAGGGTGTCCGTGGATGTGTCTCTGCCTCCCAGTACTGCTCTGGCTCCCCTTTTCCCATTCCTCCATTTCCCAGCAGCAAAGGGGGTGAGGAATTGCCATCCCACTGCCCCAAGAAGGAGTTCATCCTCTCCTACTGCTGTGTTTCACAGGTGTGAGGTGGAAGCAGGGGAGAACAGGAGCAGAGTTCCAGCAATGCCCGTTCTGGAGACTTTTATCAGCAATGTGGGGTTTTCTCTGCTGAGAAACCCCCCTTTCCCTCCCCCAGGCTGCTGGAACGTGACTGTCTGTGGGAGTCTTTTCATGCTGAGCACCAGTGCTGCTCTCAGAGCTGCTTTTCGTGCTTTTCTTCGCCAGGGTTTGCGAGGGGGTCTCTGATCTCTCAGATAGGTCGAGTTTGCCGATGGAAGCTCTTCCTGGGAGCGTTCAAAGTGCGTCTGGCAGTGGCCTTTGCATCGTAAATAATGAGCATTTCCCAGGATAAAGTTTGGAGAAAGTGGGTGGAGGTGAATTTCTTTGACTGGGAGGAGGAGTGCGTGTGGTTTTTTTTCTTTTCCTTCTCTGCTTTTTCAGAGCACTGCGCTGCCTAACCGGGAGATATAATGGCTGTATGAATTGCTGTTTAATCAGGGATGCTAATTAAGTCTTAGCTCTTTAATGCTTTCATGGGAGAGCTGTATATGATTTGCAGTGGCTGGAATTGCAGTTGCAGGCAATTAAGCTGCTCTTGGCTTTGTAGGACCTGAAAGTGCAATTTTCTGGGGGATATTCAGGACTCGGAGAGATCCTGTCACCTTTAACATTTCCCTTGGTCTGAGGATAGGAGATGTTTGGAAAAGGAAATATTCTAAAGCAGCGAGGCAATGGAACAATGCAATCGTTTCAGATTTTAAGTAGCCTTTTTTTGAGTGTATAATTACAGTGGGACATCCACTTTTATGGCACAGTTAATATAATTGAAGGTTAAATATGAAGCCCATGCTGAAAAAGAAATTTTGCTTGTTTTTTTCAGCATTGCTTGTTTAGTTTTATACTGCAATTGGGAAAGGTTCTGAGCTGGGGCTATCTGCTGCCTTATCACATGGCAGCACAGAGTTCCCACTTCTGGATCTGAGCAATCCTTTCTGAACGAGTGGGGTCCCACCCTCAAGTGAAAGGAGAAATTTAAGAAGTGGGACAAAATGTGTGGAACATTTGTCATGCTTATGTAGTGCAGTCAAAACCAACCCAGGAGACAAATTTTCAAGCAGGTCTGTTTGTGATTAAGAACAGGCTGGGATTTTGGGGGTTTGGGGGGTTTCAATCCCCCAAACATTATATCTTGGTAGCTGATATCAGTGATACAGTGTGGTGGTCACCATAATTCGGATCCTCTAGGAGCTGTTTCAGTAACCACGTCCCAGCCTGGCATCCAATAATATGCCATTTCTGCATGGCAAAGGGGACAGAAGGGAGAAGAAAAATGAAGAAAAACATTCGTATTTCTCTTTCTTGATCTGAATGCTTATTTGAAAGGCAGTCTGCTCTTAGGAGAAGGGTAAGGCAGAGACATTTCAGATACCTGAGGCCTGAGAAAGAGAGCACAAGATGGACCTTTTAGGTGAGAAGTGGGGTCCATAATCACAGCTCCTGAGATGAGAGGGGTGTTTTACTTTGCCTTTGACAGAGTCCCCTCTCTTTCCCCCTTTTTCCAGCGCTGCTGTGGCAGCCACCCCTCAGCAGGGCGGGTGGAAATGGAAAGGTGAGGAATGGGAAGAGTGATGTCCTCACCAACAATGTCACACCTCCCTGAGCAGGGGTAGGTCTTTACCTGCTCCCTACAGGCTGGGCAGGTTCCCTTTCCCTTGGCTCAGCGTGTTCCTGCACTGCTCTGCCATTTCTCAGCCCCACTGCACCACTAAATCCTTTTACCCCACAGCCCTGTGATGATAAACTGGCAAATATCGACGGAGGGAACCGATCCCACAGACTGTGGCCATGCAAATGGGGCTGAAATTCCCCGTGCCAGCGTAGCCAAGTGAATCCCCGAGCTCAGCAAGTCAGCTGGGGCACTGGAAATGCTCCAGTGGGTGAGCTGATGAAATTATTCAACAGGGCTGTGTGTGGCAGCTGAGCTGGCGTTTTCCAAGCCTTTTTAACTGCCTGGCTGCTGGAATGTTCCTCTTGGTGCTGGTTCTGTGACACATGGGATCTTTCCACCAGCACTCCGGGGTTTCTCTGTGAAGAATTTGAAGTGATACCGTCCCACCTTCAGTCTGCCCTGAAGTATTTTCGGTATTATACATCGAATAAATGGTAGAAAAGCAGAAATGGTGATTGTCTCAGCTGGTAATGAATGGAGGCTCTTTCTGCTTTGTGTTTGAAACCTGTTCTGGAGCTGGGATTAGCTGTGTCCTTCCAGGTTTATTCTCTGCAAAGCATTTCCTACGCACTGATTTGATTTTTAGCTTATTTCTAGCCTGCCCCTCTTTTGACAAACTCCACAGGCCAAGAGGGAAGTTGTTTATGGCCCAGACAGTCAGACTTCAGGTGCTAAAATCTCCACAAAGATCTGGATGCCCAATTGCTGCTGAAGTGCTCGTTCCAAAAGGTGGGAATTGGTGAGACAAATCCTTTGGACGTTGCAAATTGCACTCTGATTTTGAGACAGGAAGAGGACAGGCATTATGTCAGCTCTTCTCAAAGTCATGGTGAACCTTTTCAAGCTTGAATGTTCCTCACCACAGGAGCTCTGTGTGGGAAGAGGCTGCACTTGGAGGCGTTTGCAGCCACCTGATCCTCCAGAGCCTGTTGGGTGATGTGGAAAACCTCATATTTCAATCAGACAAGGTCTTCCTGAAGAGCCCCAGGTTCCCATTCCATCTCAATCAGTTCCTGTTAGATGGCTGTGGCCGTTCCACCTTTCTTTTCCCACCTTTGCTACAAAACAAATGAATGCTCCTCCATCGATTTTTGCCCTCTGAAAGCTGCTCTGTGTAACACCCTGGCAGGAAGGAATTGCTGCTGCCGAGAGAACTCGCAGGCATCATGAGAGATCGATACCTCCCTCGTTTGTTCCAGTGTGAAAATACATGTTTTTCTAAGATCTGTTCCATGTATTTACCTGGAAATCTGCTCCTGCTCGGGAAAGTTGTCTGGGCAGTCCTGAGATGCTGATGGAAGCCGAAGCCATCGATCCCAAGGAGCCCCTGAGGTGGGATAAAGTGAAATCCATGGAGGGAAAAGCGTGGAGGAGAACGTGCACTGTGGTGTGGCAGCAAAGGAATAGTTGCTAATCCATCCTAAATAACCCTGGACCTGTGCTGATGGACGACATTCCTCACCTTTTATCCAAAAGCAGCTGAGAGGACACATTTCCCCTGTTGTCCAAAAAATTACGGCCGTCCCCATTTTCAGGCTGTTTTCTCAGCTAAATTAAGGAAGGGTTTTATTGCATCTGTGATGGCCTCAGGGCACTCTTCTCATGTCTCCACCGTAGAAACTCTGGCACAATAATCTAATTGGGACTCACTGAGATTAGGGGTCATTTGCAATACTTGAATGGCAGCAGTGTGCTCCGTGGTGGATTTGTACATTCTTTTTTTCCACTGAGGATCCTCTCTGTCAGCTCAGGGTCACGGGCAGATTTTACAGGTGGTTAAGGTAGGATTTCCAGATGTGCTTCAGGAAAGTGAATTTTTCCTGATAGGCTTCATTATCAACTACAGATCTGGCCCAAAACAACGTTAACACGGAGAACTGAATGCCGCAGACTGTTGTTGTTGGGTCACATTGGGTTTTTTGTTTATTTTCATACATATGTCCTTTAATCTGAGCTGGAATTTAGGGAGCTTGAGGAATTTTAAAGAGAAACACCAAGAAATGTGGCTTCCTGGGGAATCCAAAGCACTGATGGAGAAGCAGAGGGTTCATTACTCTTCCTGTTGTGCTGCCTCAACCCCAAAGTCGGTCCAGCTGGAGCTTTTGGAGAAGCTCAGCTGTGGGGGAAGGTTTGATCTGTGCTTTTATTACTGCTAATTTCATTAATAATAGAGCTGCTGTCCAGGAAGAGGCTGTATTCCTGAACCAGAAATATGCTCAGGCTTTAAATGCTTCAATTGCAAGGTGGTTTTGTTTACTCTGAGAATGTATTCCCTGCCAAAGCTGCTGTTTCAGATATTTTAATGTTGGTTTTATACGTGCTCGCAGTCATTAGTTTGCAAATGATGATTGAATTAGCAAATTAGATTCCTTCACCCTTGGCAAGTGCCACAAACCTTGGGAAGGCTGTGAAAGTCTGATAAGGAGAAAAAGCAGTTCCCCCCCCAAAAAAAAAAAAAAAAAAAACCAGGAGGAAAAAAAGCACCAAACCAAATTATTTACTGCAGAAAATAAGGTTTTATCTGAAGTAACTAAATGCATACAACTGGGTTGGGCTTTTTTTTTCTATAGAGTCAAATGAGATTAAAGTGGTATCAGTATGAATGTTCAAATCCTCAAGTGTGGATCTGGAAAAATGTTTTCTGATACGCTCTATCAGGGCAGGCAGATGAAAATAAAGCTGTCAGTCCTGCAGATTGCTGCAGACTCATCCATTTTGAGAGCAAGCCAAGCGGTGTGTGCACTCTTACCTGATAGGAAAACACATTTTTCCCCCTTAAACTTCTTGCTGATGAACTGTGTACCTTTGGGAAAAAGGCAAGCTCAACCTAATCTCCTCCAGGGGGAAAAAAAATCATACCTCCCACGTGTCATATTTTTGCTCAAGTGGTTGATTATTCAAACAAATGGTGTGGGGAGGAAGGTAACTCCCTCCTTTGCCTCCTCGAGGAAGGTGTTTGCCTCCTAAGGCTTTCTACTGAAAAATATGCCCTAGAGATCACAAAAAAATGTGTTTTGTAGTGGCTGAGAGTAAATAATTTAATTTCTGCCTTTGAATGAGCAGCTGTTCCCTCAGTGGGCTCAAAGGGAGGATTTAACACCTCCCTTTGGACGGAACCTGCCTGTCACCAGCAGGAAGAACCACCTCAAGAACCTCTGCTCTCTCTCAGAGCATTTGCCTGGTCCCTGTCAGGAACACACCTGGCGTTGAACTTTCCCTGTTTTATCTGGGACCTGCAGGTTTTCTCCTTGTCCTGCTTGCTGGTCTGGGCTCCTGATGGATTATCCCAGGTAATTCTGGTCGGGTGTGGCCTCAGCATCACTGCCAGAGGAGTTCCAAAGCTCCAGGCACTGCTTTGGGGACACAGACTGAGGGCAGAATTGTCCCAGATGCTGACAGCAGCTCTCAGGTTGCAGAACTCTTTGCTTCCAGGTTGTCCCGAGTTCTCCTCAAAGCCTTGACGTTCACCAGATGGTGCCTTATCTTTCAGTGTGATAAAAGCAGCAGGTTTTGAGTCACGGCAGGAGCCAGCATTTGGTGCTGCGTGGCTCCATGACCCTTTCAGGGGATTGGCAGCTCTGAGCACTGTCACTGCTGGCACGTGGATATCTGCTGGTGAGTTTGCTGAAAGTAAAACACAAATTGATTCCTTCATGAGGCAGGTGATGCCTTGGGTTCTAACTGTGATGTTTTTCAAATCCTGTCCTGCCTAGGGTGTGACTCTGAAGTTTCTTGTGGCCTGTTAACTTCTGCTCTCTCGTGCTGGGTGGACATAACAAAGCCTCTCCAGGCTCGCTCTCCAAGGACACCCAGACCATCCTAGGCCCAAAAAGTGTAAGCCAAAAGCCTCTAAAGGGGGTCAAGCGTGGGGAAATGACATCATTAACTGAAGCTTTAATTGGAGAATTAACCCTGATATGCAGATGAACCAAACTTATAAAAGTGTGAAGAACTCGTGACTCGTCATCCATCTTGGGGTCCATTTTGGCAGTAGCCTCTGGGCTCCCCAGGGTGTACCTTTGAAGGCCCTTCAAATAAATACCTACCTTTATTCCCTTATTCCTGTCTAGTCTGGGTTTTTTGGGTGGCATCACAGGAAATTGTTAGCCTGTGTTTATACTGCGACGAATAAAGTGGATATTTTGTCTCATATTGGAAATGACTGACTTGGTGTGAGAGCCAGACATTTGTAATGGTGCCAGGCAAGGAGAGTTGTTAGTGGGTACTCAAGGCATGCCTGAGGAGATTTTTCAATATATTTATTTTCACCAAAGCAGCAAAGCTTTGAAGCTTCTTTGCAGCTAGAAAGCTACAGACAGGTAAAACCAAAATTCTAGCGATGGTTTTCAATGCGTGTCCTCCACACTGGAAATCTTTGTAGGATACTTCAACATATTCAAAATAAATCTATTTAAGNATCATCCATCTTGGGGTCCATCTCGGCAGAACCATCTGGCTCCCCAGGGTGTACCTTTGAAGGCCCTTCAAATAAATACCTACCTTTATTCCCTTATTCCTGTCTAGTCTGGGTTTTTTGGGTGGCATCACAGGAAATTGTTAGCCTGTGTTTATACTGCGACGAATAAAGTGGATATTTTGTCTCATATTGGAAATGACTGACTTGGTGTGAGAGCCAGACATTTGTAATGGTGCCAGGCAAGGAGAGTTGTTAGTGGGTACTCAAGGCATGCCTGAGGAGATTTTTCAATATATTTATTTTCACCAAAGCAGCAAAGCTTTGAAGCTTCTTTGCAGCTAGAAAGCTACAGACAGGTAAAACCAAAATTCTAGCGATGGTTTTCAATGCGTGTCCTCCACACTGGAAATCTTTGTAGGATACTTCAACATATTCAAAATAAATCTATTTAAGCCATCCCTGCAGTCAGAAGGTAAAAACCACCCAGGTGCACTTTTAACCTTAAGAATAAAACGCCACAGCACAGAGATGACTGCCCTGGAGCAAAGGATCCCTCCAGGAAGGGATCCCAAGTCTCTTCACCCTGACATTCCAGGGAGATGCAGAGAAATATGTGTGAGCAGGGGCTGCACCCAGAGCCTCAGGTGTCACCTGACAAATCCAAATCTGAGCCCCAAAGCCAAGCAGAGACTTCCTGAGAAGCGTGTGAGAATTCAGGAGAAGGTTTGCGTCTCTGAAAGGCCAATTAGTTACAGGAAGTTGATCTGAGGTGCTGCTGAGTTGCTGTTATGGGAATTAGGGCTGGGATTCACGGCTCCAAAATCCCCCCAAAATGCGTCTGTGTTCCGTTCAGAGCGATGCCAAGGGTTTAGAACAGACTCTGACCCCAATGCTTGTCTTCAAGGGTGGCTGGAAATCCTTTGGGACAGGCGTGAAGCCTTGCCCTGCTGGTATTGTCATGCAATTGAGCCATCAGCCAAAACCAGCAAGGACTGGTTTGCATCCAGTGACCACTTGCAAAATGCTTGAATTTATCTTAAGCTTTTTATTTTCTTATTTTAATATTTCCCTTTTTTTTTCAGCTGAAAACAAGTTGTTCTATTTTTCTCCTACCTTCAGAGTGCCCTGATTGTTTGTCCTTATCACTTCAAGCCAGAAAGTTTTATAGATTTGCAAAGCACCTCGATATTGCAGCTTCAAATTCCTGATTTGGCAGGAGGGGTGGGGGGGTGGGAAAGAATTTCTTGTTTCCATTTAAACTGCTTTTAGTTCAGACTGAAATCCCATTTAAACTTGAAGGTTTGGATTGAAGTTTGAGGATCAAAGAAGACAGAATAGATAGAAAATGTGGCTTTAGCTTGGAGCTATATCTGAAAAGGGTAACCTCAGATTCAGGGCTTTTCTTCTCTCTACTGCACCCCCTCCAAAATGGGCTGATTTTTCCAGTTTCTCCTGCCAAGAGTCTTAACTGCATTAACATGTGCATGTGCCTGCAGCCTTTTTTTGTTTGCTCTGCTCTGTATGATAACTGCATGTAAGAATCACCAATGTAAAGTCTTTTCTTGTTCAGAAAAGAGTGCTATTTAAAAGAAGCCACGAGCTAAAACGTAGAGGCAGCCCCAAAATTAGAATCGTTTGGATTAGCAGTGTTGGCAGCTGCTGTTGTCAGTCGAGAGGCTTTGTAAACCAGGAAACAGCATCTGCCAGAGCTTCCTCTTCTCCACCAGGCTTGGGGAGGTGCAGGCCTTGTGTCGGGCTAAAATTGGAGGAGGAGTTGTATGGGGGGGTGGAAAATAATTCCAAGAAAATGATAGAAACTGAAAGAAGCTCGACTTGCACCAAGGTGGCACAGCCATCCTCTAAAAAAGGGGATCATTTAGCTGTGTTTGTCAGAATGTGTTTCTAGCCCTCGCTCTGATGCTTGGAGCTGCGTGGATCCTGCCTGGTGGGTCTGGCACCTTCAGACCACGGCCCCCTCTGGATGTCACCCAAAGTGACTTGCCCAGTCACACAGACAAAATCCGACCTCAGATATGGTGCCAAAATGTCATCCCATGAACAATAACTCTGCCCTGGCACTTTCAGGCAGTGTTTTCGGGTTTAAGAGGAGCTCAAATATCCCCAAAATTAGAAGCACTCACTGGAGGTGGCAGGAGAAGCACAATGGAGGCATCCAGAACAAAAATGCTGTATTTTTATGACCAAAATTCTGTTGGTTTTATTAACTCTAGCTTGAAGCTCTACTTGAGTTGGAATTGATCTTCAAACCTCTAATTTTTCTTCAGCATCACTTTACAGAAATTGTTTTTCTAGTCCTTGTGGCTTCGTTCTTGAGCATGAAATTGAAACTTGGGTAATTTTTTTAAGGCTGATAAAGAGAAGTGTAAACACTGTTAAAACTTTATTTTTCTCTCTCCACCTCACCCCCACAATGGTGAAGATGCCCCTTTTCAAGCATTAAGAGTCAACAACCTTTTTAGATTAGAGATCCATTTTAAGACAATATCTGGTCTAAATTTGGGCATGGGGAGCTACATGGGGAATTAGAGGTTGAGGAACACCAAACATCTGGTGAAAATCTGGGTGTTTCTGTCAGATTCTGTAAATTTTGACCTTGCAGTCCTGGTCAAGTCAGTGTTGGCTGCTGCTCCTCTTCAGCACTGGGCTCTTGTGGTGGTGCAATGTAGGGAGTGACACAAAACAGGCTGCTGATCAGCAGTCAGTGTTTGCTCTAAATGTGAGAAATTCAGGCTGGAATGATGCTCTTTCTGCCACATTCTGACATGTGGCTCTACCTACTCTTACCCAAAACAATAACACTTCAAAAAAATGACGCAGTGACAGATGGGAGCTGCCTGCAGTCCTCAAACAAACCCAAATCCCAGGGGGCTCGAGCAGCACGTACAGAAGGCAGGCAGAGTGTTTGATATCATGTTTTCACATCATGTTTTCACCAGAGGAAATGTTTTGCTTTGTGGACGTGGCAGCTCCAAATAATTTGGGCAGTGTGTTGGTTTTCATGGGCTTCCAACACCGCTGGTGACCCCTTGTGCTGGGTGCCCAGGCAGATTTGGGCACTGGTTTGGCAGAGCAGTTTCAGGGCAGCAGGACCACCTTCTCCATCTCCTTTCCCTCGTGGAACACTGCCTGCCAGCAAATATGGCTATGGCATTCTCTTCTTTGGGAAGAGAAATGGCACACATCTTGGAGATTGGTAAAAATCAAATAACAAACACCACCCCCAGTTACTTACACTGAGATTTATTTTTTTTTCCCGGCGACCGTGATCCTTGCTGGAGCTTTTATGTGCTTTTATTTGCCTTTATTTGCTTCCACGAGGCAAAAAGTCTTTCATACGTAGTCATTTGTACATGCTGGAGATGAAAAGAGGCTGTCAGGAGAGTGTAGCAGCATTATTATTGAAGGTTAAGGGACTGCGCTGGCACGCAAAGAAACTCTGCTCTAAATTCTGCTCCAGCCTCCTGCTTGGGCAAATTACTTTGCCTTTCTGAGTACTTGCTGCTCCCTTTTTCTGTCCTGGCTTCCTGCGTTGGTGTGTCTCCAAGGACGGGCTTTGTGCAGCTCCCTGGGCCAGCAGAGGCTCAATGCCCCTAAGGCAGGAAGTCACAACTGCCCAACTCCTGCCTGCAGCAGCTCCCCAGGGCTGCTCCGGCCACAAACTCTGGGGGCAGCTGTTCCACAAACGCCAAAAAGAGGTGTGAAACAGCAGGAGAAAGGGGTGGGTGGGCTGTTTGTCACCCTCATCTCCTCCCAGGGTGGGAGAAGGGGAGCAAATCTTGTGGTTGGCGGCGCCTGTGGGTCAGAACCTTTGGTTTCTCCAGTGCAGCACAGGATGGTGAATCCATTGGTGCACTAAATTTGGGTCTGGCTTGTTTCTGTGGCCAAGATGGGCCAGGAACGTTGGGTTATTTCCTGGGTGTCAGCAGGGGGATGATGGAACCCGTTGTAGCATCAACCCCGAGGCTGACTGGCACCAGCTGTGTCCTTTTTTGAGCCTCTCCGTGCTCCCCAGCTGATGCATTTTCCACCCTGCAAACCAGTGTGGGCTCTCAGGGAAGGCCTTGGGGTCTGCAGAGCAACAATTAACACCAATCAGGGCTAAAGAACGACACCCAACTCATCTAAAGAACAATGGGCAAACCCATTTTTGTGCAGCAGTAACTTCTGTTATCACCCTGCTCTGATAAACTTCAGATGGATGGGAGTACAACCAAGAGTCCAAATAAATATGGGAATTATTTCCTTTACTAAGGCACATCTTATTTACTGTGTGGGAGCTAGAAGTGAATGTGTGGTTGCAGTAGATGGTTATTATTATACTTATTATATGTATTTATTTATTATTATATATGTATTATATTTATTATATTTATTGTATTTGTTATATTTATTATGTTTATTGTATTTGTTATATTTATTATATTTATTATATTTATTATATTTAATCATCCTAGAAGCTAAAATTAGAAACTGTGGCAAAGACTTTATTGGAAAGAAATACAACAGTGCAAACAGCGAAGGAAACACCATTCCAGAAGGTGGGAATCACCAAAGAAGGCAGGTACCCCAGAGCCATTTGGTTCTGCTGTCAGTTGCTAGAAATCTATCTGAAGTTTGGCCCAAAATGTTGTGGTGTGTAAATATGAAGTAGTAGGAGCAGATTGTGCTAATGTGAGCTGAGGAAAAATACTCTCAAAATAGTTTATGAGTGCCCACAGCCTTGTTGGAGCTGCTGGGATTGGTTGGGAAGTGGTGTTAATCAGTGTGAAAGCTTTGTAAGGGACTGGTTATCACTTAGTCTTGGTAAAATTCCACGATGAGTGGAAAAAAGCTTCTCTCTCCTTGCATCTCCCTCCAACATCTGTTGTCTGTTTTAAACAAAAATCCTGCAGGGTCCAGAAGGGAAAATCGTTACATGGTTATAAGAAAATATTGTAGATTTTGCACTGGGCCTCAAGCAGACTCCCAGGATTGTCAGGATAATTTTGCACTTGTGGTATAAGTGTGTTTTGCTGCATCCTGACCCTGATGTTAGCAAGAAGAACAAAATCCATCATCTTTCAGAAATAACCTTGCTCTGGGCTACGTGGCCAGCGCTTTTCATGATTTTGCATCTTGCATTTCTTTTTTGTTTCTCTTTAATTTTACTGTGGTGTTTTCAGACTAATTACAGAATGCCTTTTAATTGCACAGGTATGCATTGGCCAGTAAGTTCTTTAGAGATATGAAACTCTTTTTTTTGAGGATTAAGTGATTAATATTTATCTAAGGAACTGACTAGAATTTGTCCTTGATGGCAACACTGTTGAAGAGAGAAGCTCTCTCTGCAGGGTAGAGCTTTGTATCTTTACACCAAGAAGGAATTTCAGACCAGGAGAGCTACAGAAAGTGGTTGTGAATCTCATCACTGAACTGAAGCTGGACGTAGGGAGTAAATTCCTGTTCTTTGGGTTCTAAATTGCACAGATACCTCCTCAGAAATACAAAAATGTGACCAGTTCTGGTCACATTTTGTGGCTTTTGGGTTTCACCTTTGTTTCTGGAGCACTGAGTTATCCTTGCAGGTGAAGATTGGAAAATTACAAAGCAGCTGCTTTCCAAGCATGCTTTCCAACCTGTTTCCAAGCCATGGTTAAATATGACATCCTTATCATTTCTTTGGGTTCTTGTGGAAATTTGTGTATCCCAAGAGAGACAGATAAGTGCTATAGGAAGGCTGGTACACTTTAAGGCTATTTTTAGGAAACTATTTTCTTTCTTCCCTTCACATGCAGACTCTGCTGTGTAGCTCGAGAGGAAATTTGTCTCCTCAGGGGTAGCTAGAGCTGGGAGCAAGCGGATGAGTTTTCATGGCATGTCTTAGGGCCTGAAGGAAAACTGTCTGGCAGGAAGGGACCTGGGGGTGCTGGGGACAGCAGCTGGACACGAGCCCGGGGTGCCCAGGGAGGGGAGAGGCCAATGGCCCCTGGGCTGGGTCAGGAATTGTGAGGCCACGGGAGCAGGGCAGGGATTGTCCCTCTGTGCTGGCACTGCTGGGGCACCACCCCAAATCCTGGGGCACCATCCCAAATCCTGGGGCACCACCCCAAATCCTGGGGCACCACCCCAAATCCTGGGGCACTACGCCAAATCCTGGGGCACCATCCCAAATCCTGGGGCACTACGCCAAATCCTGGGGCACCATCCCAAATCCTGGGACAACTCTGGGCCCCTCAGGACAAGAAGGACCTTGAGGGGCTGGAGCATGTCCAGAGAAGGGAACGGAGCTGGGGAAGGGTCTGGAGCCCCAGGA
>VZRV01002386.1:9223-49529 GCA_013398115.1 Falcunculus frontatus | reverse complement strand
CCTCTGGCCTGGAGCTCCCCACAGCAGGAATTGCCTCAGGAACTGTCCCCTCAGTGCCCTGCTGGCTCTGGGCAGCCCCAGCAGCTGGACCAGCCCCTGCTGTGGCACTCGGAGCCTCCGGCTGCTGCCAGGGTCCCTGCATTGGTTTCACCTCAATTTTCCATCCTGACCTCAAAACTGGCCCCTTGCTCCGAGTCCAGGGCTCACTTTGGTTTCTCTGCTGCCTGGTGAAGGTGTTTCTGGAGCATTTGGAGGCTGGGCTGGGAGGAAAATACACCCCATTGTGCTAGGAAGGATGGGATCTGATTGAACCCCTTCTCAGTGGGGAGCTCAGCCACAAAGATCAGAGAAGTTGGCAATATGTGAAACCTGAACATGGGCTCCCCTCTGCTGGGCTTTAAACTGAGCCAGATCCTCCCTCTCTGTCCTTCTTGCACTGCTCTTTGTAGCACCAGGTCACACCGGGGGTCTGGGCTCAGATGGGAGCACATTCTCCACATCGATGCAAAATTTGTTTTAAATAAAAAATGTTTCCTGGACAGAGCTTGGTTCCGCCACCCTGCTTGAACTGTGATCTACTGTTGGAATTGGCTGAGAGATTTGACCTGTCTGCACAAGCTAAATGAAACAATGAATTAATCTGGAAGCTGAGCTTGCAGCAGCAGCAGGCAGTAGAACAGGTTATAATTTATATTGGAATGGCAAAACTTGTCCAAGTTGGTCCAGTGCCTCCTTTCTGGCACACATCATCTGCCCCAAACTGGAGCCTTCCCTACTTTTAGTGTGTCCTGTGTGGAGAAGGGCGAAAATGCCTTGGAACTGATGTGATTTTGATCAGTAGAGAATTAACTGAGTTGAGCTTTCTCTGCTGCTCAAACCATGATGGTGCCTTCTCCTGGTGAATATTTGGCCACCAATCAGCAGCATTTTTGCCTGTGACACTGAGCCCTCCCTCAAGCCCAGCCCTGACTGTGTTGTTAGGTACCTTTCTCCAGGGCTTGGGGCAGGGATGTGCACAGGGATCTGGTTTTGAGGTTCTGATGCCTTTTCTGTCGGCACAGCTGGGTTAACAAGCTGTGCCAGAAGAGAGAAGGTTTTCCCAGGTTTAACTCTGCGGTTCTGGTTATTTCATAAATGTGTTCTGTTTGGAGTTTGGTGAAGCGATGTTTTACAGGTGACTTTGAAACCAATGAGCTGGGATTTCCAGAAGTGGGCACTGGATCCCTGCTCTTCAGAAGTTTCAGGCATCCAAAGTGGAAATTCTGCTTTTCACAACACTAACATTTATATAGACACATTAAAAATCAGTTTCCACGTCCTACTTTAGGCACCACAGTCTGGAGAGTGCATCTGATGCATTTCCTTCTCCTACCCCAACTCCTGGCCTGATCCTGAGCAGAAATATTTGCACAGCTGCTCGTGCACAAACAGAGATTTCCCTGCTTCGTGCTGCCACAAGCAAGAAAACTTGTGAAAGATGACAGTAATACTGCTGTTCACTTTCATTTTCCGCAGCCCTAAACTCCTCCAGTCCACTTTTGTGCAGTCCAGGAGGGAGAAAAATGCTTTTGTGCAGCGGCCCTGCCTTTGTTGCAGTTTCCCTGGTAGTGCCCATGCCCGTGGCCGCTATGTGAGCTTGGCTCTCCCGGGCCATTCTTCTCCAGCGTGGTGGTGCTGCGGGACAACCAGCTGGGATCCAACCCCTGATCCAGAGGGCTTTCAGCCCTTGGCTCAGCAACCCTAGTAACTGAAGTCAAGGAAGCTCTTTTGTGCCCTGAGGAATGTGGTGGGAAGCTGCTGTGCCCTTCCTAGCACACTCGGGGTTGGCTTGGAGGGGCCAAGGGGAGCAAAGCCCGAGTTATTTAATGGATCTCTCCATCTCCTTCCCACAAAGCCAGCACTGGAGAGCGAGTGCTGTACCTGCTCTGCTGCCTGACAGCTGCAATTTGTATTTCCCTCTGCCCAGGCCAACCCACGGAGCTTACATAAGTGTCTTTCTGTCCTATTCCATGTCAGAGCAATTTTAAATTTAAATCCCAGTGCTGTGGGATGTTGCCTAATCTGATTAGAGAGCGTGCACCCAGGATCTTTGCTGCTGCACTGCCAGTTCTTCTGGGTCGTTGTGTGTAAGTCAGGAAGCACCGCAGAGTATGCAGAGTGTGCACTGGAGGTTAGACTCTACTTCTGTTGTCATTTATTATCATTATTTCTTAGGCTTGGGGAAAGTTGCTTTTCATAGTTTGGAAAAACCCCTACTTTCAAAACTGTGGGATTGGAGTGTTTTTTCGTTGCCTGACGCTGCTTTGCTGTATGACCATAAATGCACAGATGTCCATGCACGGGTGCCAGTGTCAGTAAAACCTCCAGCGTGGTTTCCAGATGGAGTAATGGCACCAGCAGAGGTAGGTAGGAAGCAAACTGATCAATCCCCACCTCCATCCCCTCAAAAGGAGCCTCTGGGCTTGCCACTGGCGAGGTTTTGGATACTTGTGGTGTGTGCAGTGGTTGGGCTGTGTCATTAAGCACAGTGCATCCCCCCAGGTGATTGTTTGAACCACTGTTTTCAATGTCTTTTAATATAAAAAGCCCCAGGCTGCCTGCCAGCACAGCAGAGATGTGCTGGGGTGTCTTGGGAAGTTCCAGCATTACAGAGGTACTGAAACAGGTCTGGGCTCCTTCCTCCAAGAGGTTCCTTGCTTTATTCCTGAAGATTTCCTAACTAACCCTCTGGTTTGTCTTTGTCATGGAGTCTTGCACTGGGCTGAATTTCTCTCTGCACTGAGCAGAGGTTTTAATGCCCACCAGACTCTGCAGAGCCTGGGGGGGCTGGAGCAGCAGGACAGACTCCACACCCAGCACTCTCCTGCAGAGCCTGGTTGTAGATCTGAGGGGCTGAATCCCTGTTCCTCTTAATCCCTGCTCCTCTCAATCCCTGCTCCTCTCAATCCCTGTTCCTCTCAATCCATGTTCCTCTTAATCCCTGTTCCTCTCAATCCATGTTCCTCTCAATCCCTGTTCCTCTCAATCCATGCTCCTCTCAATCCCTGCTTCTCTCAATCCCTGCTCCTCTCAATCCCTGCTCCTCTCAACCCCTGCTCCTCTTAATCCCTGTTCCTCTTAATCCCTGTTCCTCTCAATCCCTGTTCCTCTCAATCCCTGTTCCTCTCAATCCCTGTTCCTCTCAATCCCTGCTCCTCTCAATCCCTGCTCCTCTCAATCCCTGTCCCTCTCAATCCCTGTTCCTCTCAATCCATGTTCCTCTCAATCCCTGCTCCTCTCAATCCCTGCTCCTCTCAATCCCTGCTCCTCTCAATCCCTGTTCCTCTTACTCCCTGTTTCTCTTAATCCCTGTTCCTCTTAATCCCTGTTCCTCTCAATCCCTGCTCCTCTCAATCCCTGTTCCTCTCAATCCCTGTTCCCCCTGGCTTGGTTGCTCAGTTCTGACTCAGCCCAGATCCCTGGTACCAGCTGGGAGCAGGAATTTCTCCCTCATCATGAACCCAAAGAGATGTACATACAGATCTCTCCACGTAGTGTTGGGTTATTGGAGGGGGCATTTTGTGTTGGTTTGGGTTTTTTTCCACTCATCCTCAACACACTCAGCCTCTTCCAACACTTGGAAGCTCAGCTGATGACAAAGCCCAACCCAAACACAAATTGCAACAACAACAACAAATCTAATCCAGTTCAGGACGGTTTGTGAAGTCCCAGGACACCCTGATGGGGATTTTTTCCTCCAGGCTGCGTTGGCTGCAAAGAGCCCAGTTCAGTTCTGGCTGCTGAGCAGCAGATGGAGCTGGCAAACTGCACATCTGGGGCTGCACCCTGGAGCTGGCTCCAGCCACCCATGAGTGGCCCTGCAGCTGGGCAGGTCCCAGTTCCGGGGTGCTCTCAGTCCAGCCTCACAACAGGAGCCCCCTTTTGCCGCCACGATGATCCCTATTTCCTCCTGCATCAGGGAATGCACTGCCTGGACTGCCTGGAATGCTGAGCATGGCCAAGAATAGGGAGTTTGGTGCAGGAAATTGGACAGGCTTGTGTTGGGATGTGGAAAACTTGGTCCACTGTTTTGTGAAGGGGGATATCTGCACACAGAAGGACTTGTGAGGATGTAGGCAGAGATGGACTTTCCCTCTCTGAGTCCCATCTTGAAGTGGAATGGAGAGGAAGGAAGGGTATAAGCACCATCTTTGTTCTCTCCTCATCCTAATCACATCTACAACTGATTCTTCTACAGCTTCCAACCAAAAACTTTCTTTTTAATAGTTGGATGTGGCTTTATGATAAGCATCAGAATCATGCGGGGATCTAAAATGAGAAGTCGAAGAAAAGCACAGCCTTTACACATTTTATGTTTCTTTTATTTATATTATTATATTCATTATATAATTCAATTGTAGTTTCATTTTATTTATATTATTATATATAATCTTCAATTAGAAGCAAATGGCTAATAACCCCAATCTTCCTTTACACAAATCTGTGAATAGAATTATTGTTGATCTCTGCCTGACCTCGTGCCCAGTGTTACCAACAGAAGGTGCAGCTTCACCCTGGCAAGTGCTCCATGTGTTGCAGCCTCTGGTTTGAGCACTGGGCTGATGAGTGCTAAAAGGAGGTATCAAGAGAAAACAGACAATAAATTGATTGTGCATGGGTCACAGATGACATGCAAAGCATTATTTCAGTGTGTTTTTTCCAGCTGAAGCAGAGCTCTGGAAGTTTGTGGGAGCCACAAGTACTTCAGAGTTGAGTGAAATACCCCAGGTCATTTTTCATAATCCATATTTGCTTCCTTGATTATTGTTTTATTTAGATTTTGAAACTGTACCTCCCAATAGTAATGGTCTTTTAAAAGGTCCCCAAATGGTTGGAAACAGAAACTGAGGAGTGATCGTTGCAGGCTGTCATCTTACTGTGCTTGTAATTTCATCTTCGTGAAACAATTGTCTTACATTAACAGCTAATTATAACCACATGTAAAACTTGACATCATTACCCGGGATTAAGTCCCATTGCTTGATCTGCTTTATTGTTAAATTCCTTTGGGAGCATTTTAGGGAAAGGTGTTTAAGATAAGTGAACTTTCTAAATTCACTGTTAAACTCTATTAAAGGCGGCAACTGCTATCTCTTGATATATTTTTAAATTCTGTAGACTCATAAGAGATCTACAGGGACAAAATATACTCAGTGGGTCTCAGAGATTTTGGTTAACAGTGAGCATTCTAAATTTAGTATTAATCTACTGTTAAAGGTGGCAACTGCTATTTCTTGATTGCTATTTCTTGAAGTCTTTTTTGTGTAGACTCATGGGAGATCTATAGGGGAAAAAGATAGTAAGTGGATCTTGGAGATTGTTTTGGGTTAATCCCAAACTTTCTGAATTCACTGTGAACCCACTATTAAAGGTGACAACTGCTATTTCTTGATTGGTATTTTTTGAATCCTTTTTTGTGTAGACCCATAGATCTATAGGAAAAATGATAATAAGTGGATCTTGGAGGTTGTTTTGGTTAATAGTGAGAATTCTAAATTCAGTATTAATCCACTGTTAAAGGTGGCAACTGCTATTACTTGATATTTTTTAAAGTTCTTTCTGTAGACTCATTAGAGGTCTATAGGGAAGAAAAGATAATAAGTGGTCTTGGAGATTATTTTGGTTAATATTGAACTTTCTAAATCCACTGTGAACCCACTATTAAAGGTAGCAACTGCTATTTCTTGGTTGGTATTTTTTGAATTCTTTTTTGTGTATGCTCGTAGGAGATCTATAGGGACAAAATGTCATAAGTGGATCTTGGAGATTGTTTTTGGTTAACAGTGAACTTTCTAAATTCACTGTGAACTCGCTATTAAAGGTGGCAACTGCTATTTCTTGGTATTTTCTAAAATTCTTTCTGTAGACTCATTAGAAGTCTTTAGGGAAAATTATAATGAGTGGGTCTTGAATCTTCTTTTGGGGGGATTCTCCCCTGCTTCCTGTTGAGTCAAGAACAAATCCTTAGGGCAGAACCAAACCCTTCCATGAGCTCTTGGATCAGTGTGAGTCTTTGGGGCGCCCCAAGTGCCACTGGAGTGAGTTGTCCCCGTGTCTCGCAGGTGGCTCCGGTCCCCGGTGAGGCTCCGTGTCCCGGCTCTCCGGGCTGTCCCTGCCAACGCCATCGCTCCCGGGTGGATCGCCACGAGCCGCAAAGCTGCTGTCCACGTGGACTGGTGCTGAAATCTCCCGCCCGGCCGCCGCCAGAGCCTCGCCAGCCAAACCCAGAGACATGGCCACCAACGGCACCAAAGTGGCGGACGGACAGATCTCCACCGAGGTCGACGCCTCCATCACCAACGACAAGCCCAAAACCTTGGTAGTAAAAGTGCAGAAGAAGAAGACGGACCTTCCAGACCGAGACACGTGGAAAGGGAAATTTGACTTTCTTATGTCCTGTGTAGGTTATGCCATTGGCTTAGGGAATGTGTGGAGATTTCCGTACCTGTGTGGCAAGAACGGTGGAGGTACGTTTGCCGTGTCCTTATTGCTCTGGCTGTGTATTGAGTCGCCATCAAATGACCAACAAATCAAAACTTGGCTTTATTAACTTTTTCGTACATATAGCTGGTTTTGGTTGGGGACTTTTGTTGGTGTTTTGGGGGTTTTGGGGGATTTTTTTTGGAGGGTTTTTTGGTTTTGTTTTTTGAGGGTTGGTTGGTTGGTTTGGTTTGGTTTTGGAGGGGTTTGGGGGATATTTTTTGTTCGTTTTTTGTTTGTTTGCTGTGGTGTTTGGGGGGATTTTTTGGTTCTTCTTTTGTTTGCTTGCTGTGGTGTTTTTGGGGGTGGTTTTTTGTTTCTTTTTTTGTTTGCTTGCTGTGGTTTTTTGGGGGTGTTTTTTTGTTTCTTTTTTTGTTTGCTTGCTGTGGTGTTTTGGGGGTTTTTTTTGGTTCTTTTTTTGTTTGCTTGCTGTGGTGGTTTTTTGTTGTTGTTGTTGTTTTTTTGCTTTGGTTTGGTTTTTTTGGGTTTTGTTGTTGTTATTTTGGTTTGGTTTTTTGGGTTTTTGGTTCTTTTTCACTTTCCACTTGTCCGGGATGTTCAGAGCCGTTTTGGAGTGTGGAGCTCTGCTTTGAGCTCTGCCCTGAAGTTTATTCTACCTCCTAGCTGGCAGTTGAACTTAAAAGACCATAAAGCATCAGAGCAGAACTAAAGCACGTTGCCCTCCACCCAACCCTGCAGATCCCTCTCTTTTGGGCTGAGGTTTTGAGAGGATTTCATGGGGTTTGTAACTGACTCTGAGCTCCCCATAAAAGGCTGGCTCCAGCTGGAAAGCAGCCAGGGCTGGTTAAAGCCTTTGTGCTCTCTGTGAGAGGTGAAGACAACAAAGCCCACAGGCTTTTGGATTTCAGCTTTTTACTTCAACAGAAAACATTTAAACAATTTGGAGATATGGTTTTCCCCTTATTTCCGCCTCTTGGGGTGCTGGTTCAGAAGTGCACGTGTGATTTCCACTAACATTTTTGATAAGTTACCTCTGAGAGAAAAAAAACCCTGTGGGTTTCTTTTCATACGTAACAGGGATGGAAGAAGTGGAAATTCGGTTCTGTTTTTCCCCACTGTAACAGACTTTTAAAAAACTTCTTTTTAGGTGCATTCCTGATTCCCTATTTTCTTACTTTAATTTTTGCTGGAGTGCCACTGTTCCTTTTGGAGTGTTCCCTTGGTCAGTATACATCTATAGGAGGCCTTGGAGTGTGGAAGCTTGCTCCAATGTTCAAAGGTACAGTATGGATTCCAATTATTTCTCATTTGTTTCCAAATTGCAGAAGTTTCACAAAGTGCCAGGGCAAGAATGTTTCTTGATGCCTTTCATTTATATTTAAATCATGATCTTTCTAGTGAAAACACTGATTTTCTGAGGTCTAACTGATGATTTTGAAAGCTGCTGGGCTATATTTTTTATTCTCCATTAAAAATAGCAAGATTTAGACATTAGAATCTCAACAAACTTATCTTTGAACTTCAAAAACTCTTAGGGTTTTTTGTAGAAATGTATAAACTTAATTTAAAACAACATATTACACCCAGCAGTAGTTGTCTGAGCAGGTTTGGAACTGTTCAGAGAAATTTGGTAAATTCGTCTGAGCTCACAGAGACTGGTATCTCCTGGGTTTTTTTAAACTGAAATTCAAAAGCCAGACACCTGTGGCAATTTCATGCTGAATTCCTTAAGACAAGCTCACTCCACACTCAGACTTTGAGGTTTGATTGCCAGAACCCCAGGGTTTTAATCCCGATTCTGCACAGACCCACAAACCTCTCAAACGATGCTTTTCATCCTTCCAATCCCAAATCCTCCCGAGCTCCCGAGCTGAGTTCTGGCCCAGCAGAGCTGCACATGGTGTTACAAATTCCCTCACACAGTAGGGCTGACAATTAGCACAGGGTGAGCTGGAAGTTTGTGGAGATTGGATTTTGCTCTGGGAGATTTAGCATTGGGAAAACCCAGAGAGATGAAATTGCCTCTTGCAGAGAAGTGTGCTCGAGTTGCTGCTGTTGGTAGGGGTTGGTACAAACCTTGCTCTGCATTTTACTGATCATTGTGAGCACTTCCTCCTGCTCAGGGCCATGGAACAACTGCTCTGAATAGTTTAGAACACCCCTGGAGTGTCCATGTGGAGCAGAAGATGAGGCATCCTCATCGTGCAACCCTGACATTCCTCTAGTCTGACATGCTTTAGCAGCCCTGTGCTGAGCACCAGGCACTCTGATCCGTGTCCTAAATGCCTCAGAACATGTTCTCACTGCGTGTGCATCTGCCACGAGGTCCTGTGGGGCTGATGTTGCAGAGAATGAGCTGATTTAGCTCTTTTTCCTGGAAGTTTAACATGCCAGGGAGCTCTCAGCAGCAGCAGCTGGGACTGCACCACACTGGCAGTGAATTCATGGTGACTGAGCCATCACCCAAATAATGACCTCTGGGTAATGGCACTTCTGAAATTCTCCCTTCTACAGCATTTCCTAAGTGGTGCCTGCCCCATGTGTTGTGTTTGCCCTGAACTGCAGCTCCCCCATGGAAAGTTCCCTTGTTTTACTTCTCTGTGTTTTCCTTACAGGTGTGGGACTGGCTGCTGCAGTCCTGTCCTTTTGGCTAAATATTTACTACATTGTGATTATTTCGTGGGCCATATACTACCTGTATAATTCCTTTACCACTGTAAGTGTGTGTCAGAGGGGATGGGGGGTTGTTTGTTGAATGGAAAGCCAAGTAAAATATGGATACACCACTAATCTGCCTCAATGTGTGAGGTTAATAGAGCATGCACAGGAATCTTCAGGATAAGCCATCCTTACTGAAGAAAAGCTGTTTTGTAAAAATCCCTTTTAATTATTTTTTTCTCCACAAGAAATTTAGAACAGATAACTGTGAGCCTACAGGCCAGTCGCTCCCCCAAGAAAAATTCTAGTGCATAAATAATTATCTTTTTTCTTCAGTAGAAGCCACACAAACATGACTTCTTTGGGAAATAGTATCATTGCAATGTGGTTTAATGATGGAGGGGTTTATTAAAGAAGCCCCCATGGAATGGAAGGTCTGTGATTTGATTAGCTCTGAACTTCCATTCATTGTTGTTATTTTTGCTTTGTTTTCTTTCCTGTTTACTTTATTTTTAGCTGCCTTTTTTCCCCCCCTCAAGGGTGATTCATCAGCTGAGTAAGTCTTGTCTGATTTGTAGGGTTTGGCCATCTGAAGAAGCGTTCTTATATAAGTCTCAATAATTAATGCATCATTGTTCAATTGTCTCTTCTATAAATTTTGTTCATGCTCGCTTGTTCTTGGCTTTAAAGAATTTTCCCTTGACCAAATTTACATTAATTACTGTCTGGGAGTGACATGACCATTTCTTCTTTGTTATCCTCACAACTGTCATTGATGTGAAAGGTCAGGCAGAGTCTGGAAGTGTTTTTTGTGGCCCATGTTAAATGAACATTGACTTCTGATTCCCTTGAAGCCTCTTATCCTTGTGTATAAAGGAGGCAGTGCCCTGATACAACGGTTCTGTGAGAGGATTTCCCAACAATTGCCATCAGAAGGATCTCTAAGTTGTATGCAAATGAGGCTCATTCTAGTGGATATCATCAGAAACAGGTTCTGCCTCTCAGAACTTCTGAAAGATGTAATGGACACATGCAGAACATGCACGTGGCAAATAGAAATGTTACCTTTTTTTAAATTATCCCCCGACCTGAGGGGAAAATGAAAATCTCTGATCAATAACCATCATCCCTTTATTACCTCTTGTGCAACAAGAGGTACCAGGACCTCCAGGAGGTCCTTTCTGCTGTTTCAGTATACTCTCATGGTGAGTGTATCGAATCCAGGGCATTTGGGCCGCTATGTTAAAGAAAAGGAGGAATATTTCCATATCTGCCTCCCACAACTGCTATTAAATAACTTTCACCCCAGGGAGATCAATGTCTGCAAAGCTTGAGGTGCTCTAGTTCTGCACTCAGCTGCCAGTTCAAGCAAAGAGAGTGATGCCTGAGGTCAAGATTGCTTAAAAAGTGCTTGATTCAGGTCTTTGGTTCTGTTCCTTCACCAGACCCTTCCTTGGAAACACTGTGAGAACCCCTGGAACACCGACCGCTGCTTCTCCAACTACACCTTAGCAAACACCACCAACATGACAAGTGCCGTGGTGGAATTCTGGGAGTAAGCTCAGCATTTTCCTCTCTCCTTCCCGTGCATGATCAAGGATCACCTTGTTACCCTTCCTGTTTTATCTCCTGAATGCCAAATGCCCCGTTCTGTTGGCTCGTTGCAGACGCAACATGCACCAAATGACCGACGGCTTGGAAAAGCCGGGGCAAATCCGATGGCCACTGGCAATCACCCTGGCAATTGCCTGGATTCTGGTGTATTTTTGTATCTGGAAGGGGGTAGGCTGGACTGGAAAGGTAAGATTAAAAAGTACTGTAAATCCCTTTCAATTAAAAAAATGCCCATTTTGCTCAAATATTCTGAAAATTCCTGAGGTAAGAGGCACTGGGGGCAGTTTGGCTGGCACAGCTCTGTGAAGTGTTTAATTTGTATTTTCTCGGATTGATACAGCCCTGTGTTTTTGAAAGAGCTGACTCTTCTGTAGCTAGATCAGACCACAGCCTTACATGCTTCACTTACAGGCTTCTTGGCTTGGCCAGGTATAAAATCAGCTAAAAATATCCCTGCTCATCCCTGGGATGAATATTCCAGCTGGTTTGGATAGCAATAGAGTGAGGATGAAGTGGTTTGGCTTCAGCAAGGATTGTGCATTTATTGCACAGCTCTTGCTGGACTTGAATACGTAAGGAAGTGTTGGGAAGAGCTGCTCCCTCCTTTTCTCATGTGAGTGAGGAACGTTTGAGGTCCTTTCACAGGATTTCACACTGTGCTTCTTGGGGTCTGGCTGGTTGTGAGTGCAAATTAGGATCTACTACTCAATTAAAGGAAATTATTGAGAGACCTTTCTGAATGAAAGGGCAGCAACACTCGGCATTGGCTCGTGCCTTTCCCTCTTGGAAGAAATCCTAGGGAAATGAAAAGCCACAGCAATGGGGCTTGGTGTCAGCTGAAAGGTTGGGTTAGAAGACCTCAGGTCTGGTGCAGAGGACTGGGAATTTTCACACTGAGGGGATGGATTGTTAGCTTTTGACACAGGGTTGTAACTGTGACCCACTCCAACAGCACGTTGAACGGGGCTTAGCTGAGCTCAGAGCAAACCATTTTATTTCTCCTGTCTCCAAAACACAAAGAGGGCAAAAAGAGGGCTGAGTCTGACTCCAGAATGGGTTTTCTATGGGACTTTTGAAAAGGCAAGAAATAGGAGCCTATAATATAGAGGAGGAGAGAGTGGGAAAAATAAACTTCTGGATGTTTTATGAGCAGGATCCTGTTGCCGCGATCCTTGTGCTCTTGGGATTTCCTTGTGTTAAATACCAAAAAAAAGTGTGAAAATATCCTAGTCCACTCTGTTCCCTTTGCAGAAAAATAGGAAACAGCTACCTGCCTTTAGACCTGGAGTTTAGGGAACTCTGCTGTAGGCACTCCCCAAGCTTTTCCACTGATAAATGCCTCAATTTTGAGAGCCATCTCAGTTGCTGCTGCAGTATTTTCAGGGAGGAAATATTTTTGACCATTCTTCCTTCCCCACTTACGCTGTCTTGTTTCTTCACATCAGGTGGTATATTTCTCTGCTACTTATCCCTATGTTATGCTGCTTATCTTGTTCTTCCGTGGTGTAACACTGCCTGGAGCAAAGGAAGGCATTTTATTCTATATAACTCCCAACTTCAGTAAGCTTTCAGACTCTGAGGTAAATATTCCATCCTGGTAAACAAAAGTTTCACTCCTAACTGTTCCCCTTTCAGACATATGACCTGCTCCTCAAGTGCAGAAACAGATTTTTAAAAAAATTGTTTCCTGCAATCAGGTTTGGCTGGATGCTGCCACACAGATTTTCTTCTCCTACGGTTTGGGTCTTGGTTCACTGATTGCCCTTGGAAGTTACAACCCTTTCCACAATAATGTTTACAGGTAAGCAGATGACTGCACATATTGCAGTGGCACTTGCCTGTCTCAGCTGGAGCTGAGCTCTGGCTCTGTGTACAGATAATTGAAGTAAAGTTTAGTGTTGGATATTAACTGTTCTCTCTGGCTGGGGGTGAGATGTGTAACTGCATTTACACCAACGGGAGAGACTCACCCAGCATGAAATGGAAGCCAAACTGTGAAATCCTAAATCGTGAAATCCTAAATCATGAAATCTTTCCACAAGAAAAGAAAAAACGAAAAAAAAAGGATGAACATTTGCTTTCCCTGCTGCTTAAAGCCCCTTCCCTCTGTTTCAGGGACTCCATCATAGTGTGCTGCATAAACTCATGCACGAGCATGTTTGCTGGCTTTGTCATCTTCTCCATTGTGGGATTCATGGCTAATGTCACAAAGAGGCCTATTGCAGATGTTGCAGCATCAGGTACCCGATATCTTTTCCTCCAAGCTGTGCATCAGTTGTTTTTTGCTCGTAGGTTGTTCCTGCAGCTGCTCAGAACCCCTCCTCAGAGCTGCTCAGCTCCCTGCCCCCTCAGTCTCCCAGTGGCAGAAGGGAGAGCATTGTCCCAACCCTCTCCAGGCAGAGCAGGAGGAATGCTGGTCCTTATAGGTCATTATGGGGTGCTTTTTAAGCTAATATTTCCCATTTCAGCTGGGTTTTCAATTCCTTTTCCCATTTCTTGAGGTTAAGCCCTTCGAGGCAGATCCATTTCTCACCTGTTCAGACCCACACCTATTTCATGGGACTCTCTATCAGGAAAGTCATTTTATTTAGGGCAGGGAGACGTCCATGGGAGGATTCTGTCATTCCTTGCAGTTTCTTGTCTGTCTTCCAGATGAAAAAGCTCAAAGCAGCAGAGCAGATGGCTGCCCTAACCCAGCTGGTGCACCAGATACTCACTTAGCAGTTCTGGCCACAGGGAGGGATCTCATAACTCCAGGCTTGGTTGGAACTCACTGGTGGACAAAATCTGGATAACTGTATTAGCAAACACAACCCACTGAGATATTTCCTTAGTTAGAAAAGCGGAGAATTTAAGCCCTACAAATAATCTCCAATAAATTACACATACAAAGAGATTAGGTGCAAAACGATGACGGCAGGCACTGTTATTAAAAGCTGCTCTGGAAAGGCAGTGGGGTGTGAAATAAGCTTTTAGGATTTATGTCTTTGATACAGATAGAGTTATATAAAGGCTACACCTGCAAACAGGGCAATATTTTTACGTCATATTAAGTACATTTGATAACAGACCTCTAGGAGGTGCCCATGGCCACTAATTGCAAAGAATATTTGAAAATTTGACCTTTTAATTAAGGCTTTTATTTCTCTTAGCAAGCTCAGAGGCTGGTGCCAGATATTACCACAATGAGAGGTTGTTTTGCCATCTTTTAAACAGCTTTATAAAACAAATGGCATTATTAAAAGGTGCGGCTGCATTTCTGTGGAATGCAAAACAGAGTAAAATTAGCATATTTATCTGAAGTTTATTTTGCTTTTAGTACTGCTATTTGGAATGCTTTCCGAACTGCTTTCCAATCATAGCTGCTCTTGCTAACAATTAATTGCTTCAAAACCTTCATTAGATTTTGATAACCCAGGTGTTAATGCCACCCTTGCTCCACTGGTTTGAGAGCTGTGACCAAGCACTTGTCACTGGCAGAATTTTAATGGAAACTGAAAAGTCAGAGACTCTCCTTAGGAGAAGTACATGAGCTTTATTTCTTTACTTGTCACTGGCAGAATTTTAATGGAAACTGAAAAGTCAGAGACCCTCCTTAGGAGAAGCACATGAGCTTTATTTCTGTGTTTATCAAATTTACTACAGTTCTCCCTGACCCTGACATCCAGCTATGCCATGAGAACAAAAAAAAACCTCCTTTTAAATAGGAATTTACATTTTACTTCCAATTATCCCCCCTATCAGCAGTTAGCAAGAAGAAAAACAAAAAGAGTTTGCCTGTCCACAACTCCAGAGTTTATTAAAACGTGTGTTTTGAGAGAATGGACGGAATGGAACAGCAAATGGGAATGCTGGAAATGCTGGGAAGTGCCTTCTCCATTTCTGAGCTGTCTCTGTTTCTCTTCTGAACGGTGCCAAGCAGAGGATGGCAGCTGCCAACAGCTGCTTGAGGGGAGAGAGAGCTGAGCAGTGCCTGAAGATGCAACCCCAGCCAAGGATAACATTCCTGTCTTGGCTGGGCCAAGGGGTCTCTCAGGAGCAGCTTCTGAACTGCACACAGAATTCGGGTTGGTTGGGTTTGGAGGGGATTTGGGGGTGTTTTTTTCGGTTTTGGCTGGTTCATTTCAAAAACCAGGTCCTTGCAGTGCCCTCGTGGTGAGCGAACACTGAACAGCTGAAATCCCTGCCTCAGGTGCTGCACCCAGAGCCACCCAAAAAAACCTCAAACTTCAGCAGGAGCAGAGAATCACAGCCCTGACCCACTCTGCTGATGTTTTCTCTCCTGTTTTTCTCCCCCCAGGCCCCGGGCTGGCGTTTCTGGCGTACCCAGAAGCAGTGACACAGTTGCCCATCTCCCCTTTGTGGGCAATACTCTTCTTCTCCATGCTGCTCATGCTCGGCATTGACAGCCAGGTAAAAACTGGGCTGAAAATAAATAAAAATACAGATTTTCCGCCACGGTGTGGAACGGGGTTGGGCTCTCCGTACGCTCTCCACTTCCAGCTGGAAGTGGGGCAGGATGGTGCCTGGAATAATCAGATGAAGAATAGGAGGCACTGAGGAAAGACTGAGTAAAAAATAAGGCACTTTTGCTCTCTCATGAACTGTTGGAAGCACATGAAAAAGGGGCAGAAAATTTATTCTGCAGGCAAAAAGGAGCTTACCTTCGAAATATTCCCTGTTAAATCACAATATTAAAAATATCTGTGCTACGCTCAGCTGTGTAGGAGACACTGGGATAAGTTTTGCAAGATTTAGATGCCACAGGTATTTCTGAAAGGTGACTTTAGGGCTCATCACTGAAGTGAAAAGATGCAGCACACATCTCATTTTGATATCTGGAGTTAATTCAGTGGGCAGTGGGATCATTAGTGAGGACATTTTCTGTCTTGGTGTGCTCTGAAATCACTTCCCAAGAGAAAGGATCACAACTTTATTGGGTCAGGCCTTACCTAAGCTCTGGGTGGTGTCTGACGACTGGAAATGATTGAGGAGGCTCCACCCTGGGGTTTGCAAACCCAAGTAAGATTTTCTCTATCTGGGTTAAACAGTTAAATAATTAAGACAGGGAATCATAAAAAGTGTTTATTGTGGCATCAATAAAAAATCACACGGCACAGGATAAAACCCTGGATTTCTGGATAAATCACTGGATTTCTGGTGACTGGGTTAAACAGTTAAATAATTAAGACAGGGAATCATAAAAAGTGTTTATTGTGGCATCAATAAAAAATCACACGGCACAGGATAAAACCCTGTAGAAATAACTATGCCCAACAAAAGCCTTTGTTAATCAGCACTAATTTTAATACAGAGAACAACTGCCAGCACTGAGGAGAGCACCCTGCCTTGCTTTGCAAGGAATATTTGAGGACTCGGTCAGGGAAGTCCCCCCACTGCCTGCTGAAATGTGGGATCATTTTGTGGCACCAGTCCTAGGCAGATGTGTTAACTCATTTGTAATCAGCTGCAAACCAGCACCTCCCAGTTCCCAGCAGGTAAAGGAATATGGGATTTACTGGTTTAGCACTGCACCAGCCTTGCAGGAGAGAAAATCCATCACTTTCTATAAATCCAAGCTGACTTCAGCCTGTGAACACAAAAAACACCAAGAGGGCATTTTATCCCGGGAGATGAAAGTTGAAAATTTACACTTTCTATTTCTTTGTTTTTCAGGGAGCTTCAGGCTTGACATTAAATCCTATTGCTCAATCTGGGGGGAAACTGCTGTGAAATTAATTGGGTCAAAAATATTCTTGAAAGCACTTGTCTCTAGGCAACTAACAGCTGAGGAAGGTGGTCTGATATTATTAAAAAGACTATATATCTACAGGCTGTCATGCTTCCTGCATTTTCTGGCTGTCACCAGAACATTTCATACGCTGTAATTTACAGGAGCTGTAACCATTGGTCGAATTCTGATTGCACTGCTGAAAATTAATAAAACTTTACCTACCTTCTGGTTTTCACTATGGCAGCCACTATAATGATAGCATTTATCTGAATACATGCACACAGAAGGATTCTGGAGTGTGGCCATGATTTCCTTTTGGAGGACACGGACTCAGCTAAAATGTTTTCTGGGGATACATTTTATTTGATTTACTACACATGAGAAAATATTTGATTTATTACATATGAGAATCATATAAGAATCTTTCACCTTCTCCATGAAGCATCAATCTGCTTAGACTTTCTCTGTGTGTTGCCTTTCTTGTATGTGAGTAAATCACATAAAAAAGAAGTGTCTTTTGTAGGATCGAGGGATTGAAGCCCTCAGCTGTAGGTTTATCATCTTTATTACAAAAAAAGAGCGATTTCTGCTCACAGAGTGAAAGCTGCAGTTCATAGCTTAGAATTTCGAGTGTTCCTCGAGGTGGAAATCTTTTTGCACAGATCTCTTTAGACAGAAACAGGGATATTCAGGAGCAGAGCTTCCACCGCAGTCAAGCAAATTCTCATTTCTCCTTGAACGGCCGCAGCCTTAGGCCAGCGAAGGGTCCGACTGCAAACTGCTCCCCAAAACTCCATCCTGCCACGGCAGGGCTCTGCATCGTGTCCCGTGTCCCCTTCCCTTGCAGTTCTGCACCGTGGAAGGGTTCATCACAGCCCTGGTGGACGAGTTCCCCAAGCTGCTGCGCAACCGCCGGGAGATCTTCATCGCGCTGGTGTGCATCGTGTCCTACGTCATAGGGCTGTCCAACATCACTCAGGTACTGCCAGGGAGGGGCATCTGGCTCTGGCACCAGCATCTGCCCTGCTTCTCCCTTCCCCAGTCCAGCCAGGAGTCGCTGAAGTGCCGGGGATCAATGTTATCCGAGATTTTGGCAGCTCTCGTGTAGAACCCTTGTGGTCCCTGGGTGCAAAAACGCACAGCTCCATGCTCTCACTGATGCCATGATGATTTTTTTTTGCTTTTTATATATACCTCCTCTATATACTCTTTTGTATAACTTTTATGTATTCTTAAGGGCCTTTTAGCCCACGTACTTCTAATTGTTCAGGTTTGATAACCAGCATAGGCCCAGGATTCCCCTTAAGCCAGGAGACCAAACATCTCAGAAGCCTCAGACACCAAGGCCTTCTCTGGAACACATTTTGTAAACTAAGATTGGCCTGTCCAGGGGGGGAAAGTTCCTCAGAGAGGGGGGTTCACTCAGCCTCCCATTGGGGAATCTTTGATAGATATGCTCATTGGTAAAGCCTAGAATTTTATACCCAAACCATTGTGGGTGTGCATTTCGGGGGTGCTCACGGGTGCATTTTGGTGTGCATTTGGATGTGCATTCCACTGTGCTCCACCTGGACAGAGTGCACCAAGGATCCTTCAAATAAATACCAAGGTAAAATCCCTTTTTCCCTTCTAACTGTGCTTGGCTCTTGATTTTAAGACCAAGAAAAGGCATCATCACAGTCTGAAAAGTGGCAGCATTGGATAGATGTTGGCATTGCAAACTCTTTGAGGGAAATGATTGATGATTAAATTAGGATTAAATTATCAAACAAAGAGTAAAAAGCAAAATTAAACTCTTCCATTTAAACAGCAGCAATCTTGATTTTGTCAGCATTGACCTCAAGCTTTAAAAGACTTTAACCTGTTTTCTTTAATTAATTTACACTAATAGGCCCCTAACCTACCCACCACTGCTAGTTTGTGTCTTACATTTTGAAGCTGGAGGCCTTGCTCTATTTTTAATGCTTCCTTCCTCTCTGTTTTAGGGTGGAATCTATGTGTTTAAGCTTTTTGACTACTACTCTGCCAGTGGAATGAGTCTCTTGTTCCTCGTATTCTTTGAGTGCATCTCGATATCCTGGTGCTACGGTAAACAGCATGTTTGGATTTTTTTCCCTAAGTTTTGCCCACCCTGAGGGTAATTCCTCCTCTGATCTCTGGTTGAATGTGCACGTGCTGGGGGTGGAACTGAAAGTGGCCTTGGTTTCTATGGATATAATTCCAAGTTGGCTTGCGGAAGGTGCTGCTGCCTTTTAAACACCCTATCCAGAGGCCTGGGAGTCATGAAGTGTTTCTGGAATACTAAAAAAGGGACATTTCATCTCTTCTCCTGTCCCACTCCCTTGGGAAGCCTGGATCTTCAGAGGTGTTGGGTACATAATGCTTTAGGGCTTTGGGGCTTTGTTATATTTTGCTTTTCCAGAAATTCTCTCACTCCAGGATCCTGCAGTGAGCCAGGCTCCTCGGTCAGTTAGGGAATAATCCCCCTGGAATATCCAGAAGCCTGGACTGGCAGTCTGTGGCTCGAAGGATTAATGGATCTGTAGGATATTCCCATAGAGTATTTGTGCCCTCGGAGATGTCTCAGCTCCTTCAAGGAGCTGCTCCCACCATCACCAAGGTGTTCCAGCTGCTCCAGAGCTGGAGAATTGGAGTCTTCCTGCTGGTTTTAGTGGGCCTGAAAGGATGGAACAGCATTTGACAGGGGAGAGGCACTGCTGGTGAATCCAGCAAATGGAAAAATACACCAAAATTATCACAGAAATCACAGAATAGTCTGAGCTGGAAGGGACCCCCAAGGATCTGAAGTGAATGGTCCATACAGGGCTTGAGCCACACCTCGGAATGATCAGCTCCAGGCTCTGAGCATGAGGAAATCAGAGCTGTAAATGTGGGACAGACAGTTTTGGGAAGCTGATGGAGAGCAGCAGCAGCAGGAGGAGGAGGGCTTCTCTGCTGTCAGATCCACTTCTGCATGGTGTGCACTGGAAAGAAGCTGGTTAATGCTGGAGTGGGCTGGGGGGTTTTATAATTATAAAACATGCCCTAAATTTCTCATTCTAATTCGACTTAGAGCTGAAATTAATCAAGGGCGTTTCTTGCATCTGACCTTCGCATCTACAACTTCCTCATTTTGCACAGGAATAAGTTTGCTGCTCTCTAATGAATTAATTATGATGTGGAAGAGTGAGAACAGGTGATTTTTGGTGCTTCTGAGCTTGCACATTTTTTTTCCCATCCAGACAGGGGAAAAGTTACCTCGGGATCTTTGTAGAGCTTCCAAATACATTCATCATTTATGACAACTCTGACCTACCAGTCAACTCCATTACCTGATATGTTTCTCTGCTGTTTCTCATTTCTCTGTCCAGGTGTTAATAGATTTTATGACAACATCCAAGAGATGGTGGGATACAGACCCTGCATCTGGTGGAAACTCTGCTGGTCCTTTTTCACTCCTATCATTGTGGCAGTAAGGAACAAACTTTTATTCTCTGGTTGAAAGGATGTAAATGAGGTGGCCTGGGTGCTGCAGCCTTGGCATTTCCACCCCCACAGGTTCATATTAGTTCTGACCTTGCTCTTCTTATAAGGATTTGAGCAATCCCGTTGAAGGCAATAAGCAAAAACCAGTGTCATCAGAGGAAGCTTGTGCCCCAAAAAGAGAAGCCAAGATTTTTATCAGACCTCTGGAAATGCTCAGGAGTTTGATTGGCAGAGTTCTAAAACTGCAAGGAACAAATCTGGACCTTTTTTTTTTTGTATTCTTAAATAGAATTTAGCAATCTAAAATCTAAATTTTCCACATACGCAAAAATACCAACATTCTGTAAACTGAATTCCTCCTGGTAACACAGCAGGGTTCTAAACTGATGTTCTTCTCTCCTGGGGATTCTGTGACATATATAATCATTTTATACTGCATTGCTGTGGGTATTCTGGTAATCTCTGCAAGGAATTTGTACTGGAAACCACAGGACAGCCTTTTCCTGATTCTAAACTTCGTCTGGTTAATCCCATTCAGTACCTTGTGAAGGAATAAGCAAAGAAATGTAAATTTACTGCATATACTGGACCCAGATGCAATATAACAAACTAATCAAGCAGCCACTACTACACTGTATATAACCAGGGAAAAGCAAAAAAGGAGCTCTAAAGAGACACAAAAATGTCTTCATGCTGAGGGTTCCTCGAGTCATCCTTTCCCAGATCAAGGCAGCTTTCATTTTTCTGAAAACAAGTGTTCAGGAAGGCGTAAGAAATACATTTTATTTTAGTGGCACAGCAGGAAGATGCCCAACATTGTAAAACCGGCCAGATTTGTCACATCCTCAGCAGAATGTGCTGCCCAGCCCAGCTCAGAGCAGGGATAAAATCTGCCTCTTCATCCTCCTCTGGGAATTTGTCCTGCACGAGGCCTCAGCCTGGGATCAGAACGAGCCTCCCTCTCTCCTGATTCACTTTAGCAGGTTTTCCTGGCTGGTTTAGACATTTGAAAGAGGCCAGGACAGGAGTTTTCCCTGGGAATACCCTGTGGAATACCACGTCTGCAGGTCGTCATTGGAGAACATTCCAAAAGCACCGTGTACATGTCCACAGGTATTCCCAGGATCCCCATTTACCCCAGAAGCCCCCTTCCCTCTGGCTCTGTTCAGGTAATCCAAGGAATTTACTTGTACCAGCAGCACACCTGGATAATCTGAAGTTCAGGTTTATATATGAAAATATAGCGTTCAAGTGAAATGCTCATTTTGGTAAGAGGCGTCTTGGGAAACTCCAGAAAAACTCTTGAAAGCCAGAACACTCTGGGAACCTCACCCCAAAACCTTCCCTTGTGCTTTTGCAGGGAGTGTTCATCTTCAGCGCTGTGCAGATGACCCCGCTGACGATGGGGAGTTACGTGTTCCCAAAATGGGGCCAGGGGGTTGGCTGGTTCATGGCCCTGTCCTCTATGGTGCTGATTCCAGGCTACATGGCATACATGTTCCTAACCCTGAAAGGCTCCCTAAAGCAGGTAAGTCCGGCTGTCCTAATCCCCTTGAGGCAACCAAAGATTGCTGGGCACTTCTTTTCTGTCGTCCATTTCCCCCTCAGTCGTTCTGCTTTGAGATAAAAAATCCATAAAAGCGCCAACCAAAGGACATGATGTTGCTAGTGGGCAGAGACCAAGGAACAAAGTGACATGGATGGTTTGTATGAGAATAAATCCACCTATTTTATTTACAAAACTCGCTCATTTATACCTTAGCACTGAGACTGACATTAAGGTTATTGGTTCCCTGACCAGCCACCCCCCAGACGGATTGGCTGGATCCAATACACCTACTTCAGATAATTTTCCCTTTGCTATGAAAAACAATATCACAGTTTACAAATTCTTCCAACTGTTCTCCTTTAGTGTCCGTGAGAAAGCAAGGCTTTCACGCAGACACGGTCAGAAACTGAGAAATCTCTCTGCAGCCAGGCTTTTAGCATTCACAACACGAGAGCGTCGGAGCCCTCTGTTGTTGAACACCGTTCCCCACGTCCCACAGGGTCCGGTCTCTGCTCTGACAGCTGCAGACACTTGTCATTCCAGCTCCTCACACCTAGAAAACAGAGAGGCAGCTCACAAAACGTGGGAATTTGTCCTGGTTAACACCAGACACGCGGCCGTGAGTCGAGGCAGGGGATGCTCGGGGGAGATGGAATCAAACTCAGGGACTGATCCACACAGCTCTGGGTGTGCAGGAGGCTGCTCAGTGACCCTCTTCTGCATCTCCCTGATGGCATCCAAGGCTTGAGCTCCTGCATTTCACCTGCTCTGAGTCACACCTGCCCTGCTCTGCTGCAGCTGGGAGGGAGGGCATGAAAAATCTTGGGAGCACTTCCCTTAAGCCTTTATTTAAGGGATTTCTGTGAGCAGTCGCTCCATGAAGCAACATTAGGGGCTTTTTTCTCATTGCTCTCAGTCTCTGATTCCTCATCCTGCTTTTTAAAGGGAGGTGACAATTCTCATGGAAAAGATTCAGTTTTTATTTCAGTCAGTTTTTATTTCAGTCAGATTTTATTTCAGTCAGGTTTTATTTCAGTCAGTTCTGAGGTCCTCAGAGATGTGCTGCTAAAGGAGTGGGAAACACTGACCGGGTTATTGCCCCACACACTGTTCAGGAACCACCTGCAATCACCACACCTCATTTTTTTAGTCTCTTTATTTTTTTTAGTGGATCCTCAGTTTTCCCTCTCCAGCTCCTCCTGTACATCACAGCCAGTTCTCCAGCCCAAGCACTGAAACACTCTGTGATTGTGGGAACCAAAGACTGTCAAAAGAAATTTGTCAGAACTTCTGGAACATTCTAAAATCAGCTGACAGAGCCATCTTTGTGAAGGGCTGGATGATCTTAAGCAGAATTGACGAGTGATGCCTCATGAAATGCTCATATCTTGATCCAAATATTTGTCTTCAGCAAATTTTGAAAGACTCAGTGAGGCTTCAAAGAAGTCTGCAAAAAAATCTGTGGTTTGGCTTTTTTTTGTTTCCCCCTGCCTGTTCTTAGCTCCTACATTTTGAATTTATTTCCCTGGCTCTTACAGAAATTTTAAGGTGCAAAAGGAGAACTTTCACCCTAAAATAAAGCTGCTGCTTGGGCAGAGTTGTGGGAGACCGTGGTAAAAGTTCCTCATCTCAGCCTTGCTGTGGATTATTAAGGTTTTATTTCTGAAAGCATTAACAAATAATCATTAGGTGATGGGAGGAGCCTGCACCAGTGAAAGGCTCTGAGGAGCCAAACTGGGATCTCTTTTGGGATATGAACTTGAGCTGGGCAGAGAAGCTGCAGGAACAGAGAGGACAAAAGGACGAGGACAGACAGGATAGGAATAAAACAACCTCAAATACAAATCTGTTTCACTTGTTTTATCCTTGGAGGAACTCTCTAGTTCCTGCTGTTCCCATCACTCTGGTGTTCAGCATTGAGTCCCTGCTGCCCTCTGCAGCCCCTGTGCTGGACCGTGGGCTCACAGCAGGTTCTCTCCTTGTTTCTTCTCCCCAGAAAAGTTCCTTGTTGGCATCCAGCATTTGGCACAGGGTTTTTCATCTCCTGTCACGTTCAGGACAGAGCTGAAATCTGTTTAGTGGCCGTGGATCACCTCTGGTCCATGGGGAGATAGCCACTTGTAAAGGATTCTCTTTAAATAATAATAATTTGAAAAAAGAGTGAGGTTGGAAACAGATTTTTGGCTGCCTCACGTTTATTGTTGTCCTTTGAACAGCGCATCCAAGTGATGATTCAGCCAAGTGAAGACATCACCCACCCTGAGAACGGGCCAGACCAGGCCCAACAGAGCAACTCGGCCAACAAAGAAGCCTACATCTAAACTCCATCCTCCCAGTACCGCTCCTTCTCCAGAAAAACAAAAAAAAATATGGTTGAATATGACCACAAATTCATGTCTGAGAATATAATTACCTACCTCTAGTGGCAAAAAAAAAAAAAAATTTACGTAAAAAAAAAAAGAAAAAAAAAAAGCAACAAGGTCATCTCCACTCCGAGGGAATCGCCATGGGTTCGATCCAGCCGTCGCGAGCTCAGATGTTTGACAGTGTTTTGTGTTCTCCGGCAATCCACAGACTGTTAATGTTTTTATCCTTTCACAATGGTAGTTGCATACCTTGGAATTTGTAAATTGATGTGCCAAGACCTTTTTAATCTACCTTTTAGCACGACTATTTGAAGTTTTGTGCTGCTGATTTTTAGTAGTTGATCACTATTTCTTACCGCTGAATCCCAAGACTGTTATTTCTGACTTTGCAGGAGTAAAATTAAGTTTGGAGTTGTTTTGTACAAAAAGAACGAAGTATTTTGTAAACAAGTGATTTCCAGTGCAAAAGTCTGCCCTTAAAATTTGTTCCAGCTGAGGCCATTTGAGGAAGGAAGAGACTCTTCCTTCAATTAACAGCAGGCACAGCCTTCAGAAACATTCCTAGTGCAAAAATTGAGTTGTTTGTGGCAGAGCAGCCCAGGCCATACACGCTGGCCTTTCAGGGCTCATCCTTTCAGGGTGACTTTCAAACAAGGTCATAAACCTCTTTAAAAATACATATATTGCTTCTTATAAAAAGAAGATATCTTTGTGAATCAATGTTAGAGGCACGGATATGAATATTTTAACTTTTTTAGCAGAGTAATAGCCAAGAGCTCCTAAAGATTCCCAGGAGTAAAACACAAAGTATTTGCCATTCAAGCTCAGAGTACCCTGAGCTTTTATCATGCTGTTACCACTCTACTATTATTGCATTATTGCCACCGAAATAGAAACCAAAACAACGGCTTAAAGATCGAAGCTTCTCCTTGTAAGTTCCAATTTAGGGCTCAATTGAACTTTGACAGTTCCCAATCACAAACTCCGCGTGGTTAGCACTTTGAGAGCAGCGGGATTCCCATTTCCAGGGGCTGGGTGGTGATGAGGGCACAGGGAGAGCTCTTCCATCCCGATGCAATCCTGCTCTGGGCTCCGTTTGCCGCACAGCCAGAGAGCCCGGCCAGCCCCTGGAAGTTTTCCCTGCTTGGGGAATGCAGCGGGAGCCCCGGCTGGCATTTCTCGTTTGGCAGCTATAAGACAGGCACGGAGGCTTTTTGGGAGGGTGATGTTTGATTGTAAATGACTGTGACAGAACTGTGCAATGAAAACATGCTTTTCAGCAAACTTTTTGTGCACCGTACAATGTTAGATAGCACAATTTATGTAGAACTACTACGTGAAAAAAAACATGTTACCTGTGAATGTTGGGTTTTTCGTTGTTCTCGTCTGAAGGTGACAAACATGTTCTTGCAATAAGGTATTATTCTCAGAATGTCAAGCACATTATGTAGAAATAATATATATATATAATACACATGTATTTCAAGCTACATCCTAAACTCTCAGAGTATGTTGGGTAGGCTCTAAACTGTTTCATACCTAGGTCAACTGTAAAATACTACGAGATCTAAGCTCCATCCTAAACGGCCATAGCTGAGATGCAAACGTCCTGTAAGTCTTTGGGATTTAGAGGAACCCCTACATCCTACACAGACATCACACATGATACGTCATTCTTGTGGATTTCATTAGACTAAGGATAAACACTCCAACTTTATCGTTTAATGTAACCGAGTCCCATGTTGTTCTAAGAAAAATGCAGTATTTAATGTTTGATTGTAAACAATTATGACAGATGTTTGACAGACCTGCTCTTTAGCAAAAAGCTGTACAAACGTTATCACATAGCACAAACTAGTGTTGTAGGACTACTGTGTGTAAACTGTGAATAGCTGTATCTTTTTTGTAGTACTTGCCCTGAAAAAGAAAGATTATTGTATGATCATATATGCTTTTTGCAATAAGGAAAATATCCAACACCGAGCAAATCTATCTCTATATAAAAAATATATATGTAATATATACCTATTCAAAAATATATACAGAGCCTGTTTAAAAGAGTACAGTATTATTTAGTAAATTGCAACCTGTTCTATGGACCAAATGTAAAATATTTATAAATTAAGATGCATTTTAAATGTCTATAAACGGTGTCATAATTAAAGCACGATTGTTATGTAAGTTTCCAAGAGTTTAGAGGAAAAAGAATAAAGGTTATATTATACATTAAGTACGGAATTTTGCAGTCTTTCATTTGCCAAACCCAATCTGTGCTATTTTCAAGCTCCGAATGTGTCATTTATATAAAAGTATCCTTTAAATATCAAAACGCTGTATCCCACTTGTGATGTGTATAATTAATCCGTGCTATTCCTACGATGTAATTAGTATGTGCATACATTATACAGGGAGCTTAAGAGGTGACAGTTAATAGCCCTTCCTGGCATCCTGCTGCTTTAATTCTCCTGCGGGAAGATGGCAGAGTGAGCCCTGGGAGAAGGAAAAAAATGGATTTTGGAATGGCCGTTCCTCGGGTGCACTTCTGCTGATGCTTTGGGGTGTGAGCTGCAGCACCTCCTTGGTTTTGGAGCCATCTCAGGCTGGATACTCCACGGGCAGGTGACCCTTTGCTCCAAAAGATCCCTGCTCCTGTCTCAGCCAGGGTGGGAAGATGCGGAGAAGACGCGGAGAAGATGCGGAGAAGAAGTCGCGTGCAGCTGCAACGCCGCTCCTGGGCTCTGGATTTAATTATCTGCCTGCAAAATTGGAGCAGGGCTTCATGCTGGGGAAGAGCCTGAGCAATTTAGAGGACCTGATTAGAATGGAAAATGCTCCTGAGAGAGGCGTCTGGAACCATAGACTTCAACTGCCAAGCGCTGACCTTCGGGAGGAGCGCTCGGGTGCGCACGGCGAGGGCACGGCGGGGAGGGGAGAGCCCAGATTGTTCTGGAAGGGGGGAACGAGAAACTCTGGGAATACAGAGGGAAATATAAGCTGTGTTCATGGGCATTAGGTGCTGTGGTTGCCCTAAGGAAGAGGCTGAGGGCTGCCAGTGCTGGCTGGGGGCGGTGGGAGGGCAGGGGGGCAGCAGGGGCTGAGGAGCAGGAAGCTTCTTGGAGGATATTGCGTTAGTGCTGTGATATTTCCATGTTCTCCTGGAGGAATTTGCTCTTGCCGTGCTGCAGAAATCCCAACAGCAATTCAACAAGAAAAATGCAAATAAGGTCACTTCTCCCCTACAGGACTGCAGGATGCCCTGGGAGAAATCCATGTCCTTGCTCGTCAGGAGTATTAGTTCAGCTACATGTGTTTTTATTCTAAAATAACACTGTGTTGCTTTTGGGGGTTTTTTGTTTGTTTTAAGCCTGATTATTTCTGTTTTGTTCTGCTCAGGCCACAACAGCATTACAATTAACTATTAGAACCGCTCAGCCCCCACTGCTGGCTGGTTCTCGGGGGCTGGAACCCAAAGGCAGGGCGATCCCATGGCACAGGGCAGCAGCTCCTGCTGCCAACACCCTTCCACGGGCACAGCCTCCTCTGGCAGCTCCGCTCGACCCAGCAGGGAGCAGCAAAAAGGGGCTGCTCTAAAGGACATCCACCTCTTGATCCCTTTCCCTCCAGGATGGATTCACCGCACTCCCAGGAAGGGGAGCCCGTGGGATGTTGCACAGCACGGACAAACACCCACGGACAGACACGGCGAGGGAGCGGCAGCACCAAATCCTCACTCTCAGCAACCTGGAAGGATCAGCTTAGAGCTGCAGCAGCTGCCAGCCACTGTTGTGACTCTGCCAAAGCACCGCAATTACCCAGTTTCACTGCTCAGGAAGGAAGGCACCAGCCTTTACATCCTAAAGGCTCTTTTTTACTCCCCCCATCACGCTTCGTTCCCAGCTTCTCGCCCTGCTCAGGGTGTTTAAAATAAACCCAATAAAAATGAGGTGGGAGGAAGGGATTTACCCACACAGAATTTTTTTCTGCAAACTACATCTGCCTTACTTCCTCTCTTCTTCCTGTGAAGTAAAAAAAAAACGAAAAAATAATTTAAAAACAGATTAGAGCACAAATGGGGAGAAGTGAAACAAAATATTTGTCCCTCCACAGATCTTGGTATTCTTAAGAAGCTGATCCAAGTATTGCCACTTCTCATTCCTGCCTTTACAGTTTGAGGCCAGTCAATAATTACAACTCTCTTTCCTGCTGACAATTGATGGAGGACGGACAAATTTCCTCTGTTTTCATGGAAATCCCGTTAATTTTTAGAGTTGTGTTGTTGTGGTTTGTTCTGTCCTTCTGACCACACACTACACCTGCGTTTTCATTCAAGATTTGTCCTTATTTTTAAAATGTATGGATTGGTGGGACAGAACTTATTTAGCCTATTTACGAGAGCCTGGAGTGACAGGACACAGGGAATGCCTTCACATTGACAGGGGGCAGGGTTAGGTGGGATATTGGGAAGAAATTCCAGCCCTGGCACAGGGGGCCCAGAGAAGCTGTGGCTGCCCCATCCCTGGAAGTGTCCAAGGCCAGGTTTGGAGCAACCTGGGATAGTGGAAGGTGTCCCTACCATGGCAGGGGTGGCACTGGGTGATCTTTAAGGTCCTTTCCAACCCAACCCATCCTGTGACTCCATGATTCCAAGATTTTGCAGCTCCATATCTGATCACTTTCCCCCCAGGTTCGTAAGCGGTCTCACGTTCGACTCAGCGGCAAATCCCGAGTTATTATTTTGGAATATCAAGCAGGCTGAAGTAATCCTGTGAGTTATTTGTGAGTCATAAGTACATGCTGGTGCTAAATGTGTCCAGCAGTGCCTAAGAGAAGGACAGGACGGATCAGGCATTGTCACAAGGACAAAAACTAATGTGTTTTGCCAGCAATGGTGCTTTAGTCAGGCTGCCAGAGCTGCCTGCCGTGCCTTTGGGGATCAGCAGCTGAGAGGTGGCTACAAACAAAGTAACAGTGGGCAGAAAATAGCCAAAATGTACGTGTTCAATGGGAGTCTGGAGTTTCCTCTGCACTTCACCAAACTGGAAACCCACTCAGTGCTGGAAGGGGAATAAAACTGAATGGAACAAGCTGCTGCCTTATTCCCCCACACCGTGCACTTCCTGTTCCTTGTAATTATTCTAAAGCAACCTGGGAACGTCTAAAAATGTTTAACATAAAGAAAGAAGCCTAGGAGGCTCAGTTTAGTCTAGGAAAAGGTTTTCCAGGCCCCACTGGCACTATCATTTACCGGGCACACCACAGGCAGACACAGAGCTGCCGCTGCATCCCAGCGCTCCTGGAGGGTGGGAAGTCACTGACAATTAACTACAGCTCCTGCAGGGCAGTGGCACTGGGTAAAGCCCCAACCAGACCCCACAGACAGCAGCTCCCCCATCCCTGGCTGGGCCTGAGGAGCTGCTTTTCCAGGCCTGATTCCCAAAAAACCAGCTGCAGTTCCTGCTGCCGGGGCTCAACCCCTGGGCAGGTCCCACAGGGCTCCTCCAGACCTCCTCGGGCAGAATTTCTGTCCCAGCTCACTCCAGTGCTGGAGCAGGAAGCTCCTAAACATCAAGTGGTGGATCTAAAGCTGGTTGGTACTGCAGGAATGGCACCAGCTTCCCTGGAATGGCTGAGGAGCGCTCTGATGAAGATCCCCTGTGAGTAAAACAATAAATCTCTCTCTCGATATAAGCCAGAGCGTCAGGTTGCGTTAGGGAATTATTTCTAGGTCATTTCAGTTCAGTGCACTGCACTGCAAACACTGCACTGAATGAATGACCAAAATAATTAATCAAAACGCTGGGGAGGAACACCAACTCACACTGCAGGCAGCAAACCTTGCCTAAAAGTGACAGAGCTCAGCGCTTTTTAACCTGCTCTTTACCAGCTGTCACACAGCAGCAGCACATGACCTTTCCTGCTGATTTTCCCCAGATCCAGCCTCACTCCGAGGGGCTGAGGGTGACCTTTCCCAGCCTGGTTCCCCCTGTTTTGAGCACCCCGTATCGTGACAGAACTCGCCTGACGGGATCTGCTTCAAACCTACAAAATGAGACTTGGATGTGGGCTGAAAAGCACCCTGCCTCACTCCTCTCCCAGTGCTGAGGGGAAATGAGTTCCAGTCCACTTCCCACTGCAGACACTGAGCTTCCAGCAGCTGCTCCCAGCCATCCACCAGCTCCTCCAGCCCAGCTGGGATGAGGAAGTGCAAGCTGGGAATGAGGCAGAGAAGGAAGATTTGTTCTTGCCCAACTCAGTCATCACTATTCTGACTTCCCATGGAGAAATTCCTGATGATGTCCAACCTCAACCACCCCTGGTGCATCTTAAGATGATGTCCACATCCTGTCCCTGTTCCCATGGAGCAGAGCCTGACCTCCCCCTGGCTGCCCCCTCCTGTCAGGGAGTTGTGCAGGGCCACAAGGTCCCCCTGATTCCCCTTTTCTCCAGCCTGAGCCCCTTTCCCAGCTCCCTCAGCCCCTCACAGGACTCACTCTCATTACTCACTCTCTTTAAGCACTATATTATGGGACGGCTGTAGGGGTTTTGAGGGAAAAAATATACATAGGTTTGAATGTCTGCAATTAAATAATGAAATGCAGGTTTATATGCAAATGGCACAATAAAAGAAGTCTGGAGAACATTGAGGAACTGATCCACTGCCTTTTGCTGGTGGAGAAGGGGAATTGTGCTTGGCTCCATCACTCAAAGCCATTCAAATGTCAGCATGAAACATTGTGTGTGTCGCTTTTCAGCTTCTCACTCTCACAAAAACTTGCCCAAATATGCTCAGAGAAGTTTTTTCCTTCATTCTTTACATGCTCTGTATTACTGAACATTCAATATTTAATGATGTGTTCTGGGTTTGGCTCGTCTTTTCCCTTTGCAAGCCACAGCCCTCTCCAGGGGTTTCTGACGTGCTTGTTTTGTACTTCCACATTCTGCTTTGATTTTTCTTTATCCTGTGAACCTCGATTCTCCAAGATTATAAAACTGGGACTCGTGGATGGGGTTTTTTTTAATTTACTGCTGGCTTTTCAGGAAACATTTCATTTCAAATTCTCCAAGATAAATCCTTGCTGTAGGAGTAGCCTCATTAGCAGCTTTCATTAGCACGAAGATGCAAATAAGAGCACGGCACCACCACGCCGCTGCCCAAGTGCTGTCCCTCTGGAAATCCCCATTTTCCCCAAGGAGCTCTCCCTGCCCCAACCACCTTTTCATTGTCTCTTTTTTTAGCATTTTACCACTCCTGCAAAGGCTGCTTTTATCTCTCCACCTGTGTGCAGATTTCCCCTGGAAAACCATTGTCAGAAACATCCCGTTCCTTTTCCCATTCCCACTGGGTGATCCCAGCTGCCAGGATCCATCCCAGGGCACGTGTGCCAGCATCTCCCAGGGCTGGAATTCAGCACGGGGAGGCAGAGAGCAGGCCAGAGCCCACGGTACATTAACCAGGAAAGTTTGGGAGTGTAAAACTCAGTGGGCTGTCAGAGCAATGTTCCCGCTCCGCTCTGCGCAGCCCAGCTTTTTGTCAGGGTAAGAACAAATGCCACAACTGCCTGAGCCTTCAAACCAGCCAGGGACATTCTTTTAGTGACTGATGGAAGTGAGGGGAGGCAAAAGAGGAGGGAAATTCATCCTCCTTGAAGGCCCTGGTGAGTCCATATGCTGAGAGCCGGGTGGCCCGGAGCCTGTGGCTCCTCCTGCATCCCAGGGATGGGCAGCCTCAGCTCGGACACAGTGGACAACATTCCCCATTTAAACTGACCTCATCCAGGCCTCCTGGCCACACACTGCCCTCGTGGGCCCTGGGAACATCCTGATGGATTTTAAAGGGTGATAAATTGCAGGTTGTATGATTGAACCAGAACTCAATCGTTTGTATTTTAACTTTGCCACTATTTGTATTTCCTGAGGTCGCTGTCTTTATCTGCTCAAGGACTTTATCCTTATTTCCCACTGCCTCTGGAGCAGCCCAGAGCTCTTGGCTAAGCCAAGCTCTTGTTCCCTCAACGCTGCACAAACACAAAGCCACGAGCAGGACTTCATGTTTTATCTTGGCTTTCGAGGCAGGCAAAATGTTCATTCACCAGGCTCTGTTTATCTGTGAATAACAAACCCAAAGCTCTGCAGTGACCGGGGCATTCCCATGGCAGGGGGACATCCCAATCTGTGTGAGGACAGCTCCAGGTGACATTTCCACCAGCTCCATCCTAATGGGAAAGGAAAGAGCAGCCTTGACACAGAAGGTGCTCAGCATCTTTTAAAAAACAAACCCCACCAGGTCCAGCCTCCAGCTCTGTTTTTTCACAGGGATCTTTCCCCAGAACTTTTTGAATCTCGCTGTTTCAGACAAGAAATCACCTTCACACCCATCCCTCCACGAAATCTTGTGGAACCCACAGGATTTGTGCCTCCTGTAAGTAGCAAATACTCGATGTTACTGCACACCTCCCTCATTCAGGGGAACCTGTCCTTTCCAGAGACATCTCTGGTGGCTGTGCTGACTCAACCCAAATTAGCTCCTTTTTCCTTCCACCACCCTCAAAGCAGCACCAGGTTTTTTCTGCAAAAGCAGCTATTTACCCCCTAAAACTGCCTAGCAAACTTTAGCAAAAAGGCACCAACACCTGGCCCCTAAATTCAGTAATTAACAGTAACTCTGCAGCCTGATTATTTTACACACAACATGCAAAATAAAACTGCTTTAGGAACTGCTGGGCTGATCTTTAACCTGTAGGCACCTGCCAGGCTTGGGGGGATGCAATGAGCTGATTTAAGAGTAATAAGCATTTCCTAACGACACTGTAACGAGGCAGATCTTTATCATCCCATTTCCTGAGGCTTTCCAGACCCACATTTGCCACAGAAGGCAAAGCAGCAAAGCCAAAACCTCAGGGAGAAGCGTGGCCGTGCTTCTGGGGTGAGGTTCTCAACACCTTCCCCACCACGGGTGGAAAAGTTTGGGTCTGGCCTTTGAAAAAAAGCACAAAGGAGTGACCTGTTTTGCTTCTCCCAGGGCTGAGCACATCCCCTGGGCAGCTCGATGGAAATGGTAATTATTCCAGAGCTGAGAATGGCAGCATTTATGATTAAAAATGAAAGCCAGTTTGATGCAGAAGAATGGGTATTAGATCACTTTGTACTTCTCACTAATTATTACATCATGAACGGCTGGTTTTATTTTTTAAAGGAGTCAAAACTACAAAGATTTCCTTATGCAAACATTTCGTAACACTTCAGAAATTAATTAAAACAAAAATACTTTGAATAAATTATTGCAGATGACATACTTTCTTAAAGATTTATTCATGGCTAAAAAGAACCTTTATTTTCATTCTCCCTTGAAGAATCACAGATGAACATGCTTTTGATACACGTGAACTCATTTCAAAGTTAAAATTACTTCAATAAAATCAAACTGTTGAGGAATTTATTAGGATGGACTGCCCTGGGAGGGGGTGGAGTCACGTAAACATAAAAAATTAAGAAGATGTGGCACTTTGCAGCGTGGTGGTGTTGGATTGAAGGTTCATCATGATGGTCTTGGAGGTCTTTTTCATCCTTAATGATTTTCTGATTTTCCTCTCTGCTTAGTAATGAGGAGAAATACGAAATTGCTGATTTAAAAAGTACATTTTTAATTCCAAGAACTTTCTGATGGAGCACCACATCCTTCCAGGATACAAAACACCTCAGAGGAAAGGGGTCCCAGGAAAAAATGCAGCTACAGAGAGGGAGGCAGGGCTGACTTTAGGAGCTTGTAAAAAAAAACCTTTTCTCTTGAAAGCTGGAAAATTTCACCTGTGCTGAGCAGGGAGGAGGAATTCCAGAGGGCCTCCACACAGAAATTCCCCCTCTCAGGGGAAGGGTGTTTTCTGTGCCGAATGCAGAGGATCTGCTGTGTGGGCAGGTGATGACAGCGAAATCCAAACACAGAGGAGCACCAGCTCTCCCAAAGCCTCTTGAGGAACTGGAAAGCAGAGAAGGAGGAGGAGGAGGGAAATCTGCTCCAGGATCCTCCTGGCTGGTGACAACACCGAGCAAATGTCACCCATTCCCATAAACAATCCTGTACCTTGAGGCCAAGTGATGTGGTTTGGGGTTCTTTGGGTTGATTTGTGAATGATTAAAGATCGCCTTGGATTTTTCCTTGATCCCTCTTCCCACAGGCAGATTTTTCTCCCCACATTCAGATTTTTCTTCTCATGTGCAGATTTTTCACAGGGCTTGCCTCTGACGGTTTCAGTTTGGGCATCTTCAGGAGTTTGGAATTCCTCGTTGGAAAAACCACACTGATGGATGTTGTTTGAGTGGGAACACACCTAAAATCTTGTGTCCAAATGAGAGATGTGAGGGGTGAGTGCAGGCAAACTCTGGGTGTCCAAAAAAACCCTGATTTAAAAGGAAATTGGGAAAACACGCTGGAAGTTCTTCTGTGTAAAACATGGTCACCCTCACCAGCAGGAAGAGGCCTTAGGAACTGGATTTTGGGGCATTTTCTGTGCTAGTTTCAGGCCCCCAGTTTTGTGCAGAGTCTGCAGAACCTCAAAGCTGCTCACTCTGAACTTCCCCTGACCTGCCCACAGCTTTGTTTTACTTGATTTAGCTGTGACAGCAGTTTCTCCAAAAGACCAGTTATCTACGGATAATCTGGTTTATTTTTGTTATCTTGGTGTGCTACAAACATAGTTTTATAGTCACAGCAGTAATTCTACGTGAAGGGGGATTTTTAATGAGTGTAATGCAAAGATAAAATGCAGAGAAAAGCCAGGCCTGGTGCAACAGTGAGAACTGGAGTTGTGGGATGAGAAATAAACACATGGGATGGTGAAATCTGGGGCAGGAGAGACCTCCGAGGCAACAAACAGCTCATCAATATTGAAAGAGATGCAGTCCTAGAGGTGGACAGAACAAAAATACGTTATTTAAGAAACGTGGAAGGCAACATGGTGAAGGGGAAGAAGGAAAATAAAAATGTGAAAACGTGTTGGCAAACAAGAAAAATGACCACAAATTCATCCTAGAGTGAAGGAGAAGGAATCATCACCTCCATCTGGGCTGCTAATGACCCTTGAATGAGATCATTGGGGTTTCAGTTGTACCAACAGCACACTCTGGGCTGGGTATTCAAGGCATTCATAAACAGGATTTGCAGTGCAGAAGCTCCATCCCTGCCCTCACATCCCTGCTCAATTGCAGGCCAAGGCCAGCACTCCAGAGGTGTTGAATTCCCTGAGGAATTCTGCTTTGGGACTCCTTCCCCAGCCCACACTAAAGCACAGTCACCCCAACAGGTCGCTGCCTGAAGGACTCATGAGAAAAATCCCCTTCCTCAAACTGCAGTGAGCAAAGGACCAGGATATTCCTTCCTAACGAAAAATGAGAGGTGCCTGGAACTTATTATTTCAAAATGTACTGTGGCTCTAAACAGGATTAAAATTCAGAATTAATCTTGGGGGTAGGAATTTAAGAAAATACAGAATTTTTTCCCACGTATTCTGCAGAAGCTGAGTGCAGAATCCATTTCCCACAAAGTGTGTTCAACTGGCCCCTGCAACAGCACAATTGACTTCATTAGTCTGTCTCAGAGCCTTCTTGTTTTGCCTACCAATCAAGATAATCACCCTGTCACATGAGCTTTGCAGCTGGGACAAATTGGAGGTCTTGGGAACCAGCTGGAGTTGAAAACCCAACCCCACAAAAGCTTCCTTGGAGCCTGTGCCTCCGTCAGTTCTGTCCTGGAGTTTAAAATAAGCCAAAAGGTGACAAATTTTCATTTCCTCCTGATTTTTCCCTGCTCCAGATGGTTGCTATAGGGAGTTGCACTCACCCCAAGCTCTTGGGGGGGGAGCAGAGAATTGTGCTTTGGCCATCAGGTGTTTTCTGGGATATTCAGATATTTTCCCTGTCCTGAGCTCCCCCAGCCCTTTCTGCCTTGCTGAGGGCAGGATTTGAGGAACCTGCTGAGTTGGGTCCTGGCATCAGCTGCAGCAGCACCTCTGGACTTTGGGATCTGGGAGATTTAAAGGCATTTCCCAGGAGATTTTTGCTGCAGCTTTTCTCAGATGCACAAGATGAAAGTCACAATCTGTGTGGGGAGATGAGAGGGAGTCCTCTCACAGAAAACACCATTTTCTCTATGAATCTGTTCAGTAATATTTTTGTAGTGGCAACAGCTTCACTACCCCCATGCTGAAGTGATAAATTCCATTAATTTCCCTCTCTCTGTGATAAATCTTGGCTTGAAGTTAACATTCCTACACAGGAAGGCACAGATGACTTTGAAATGCTCATGAACTCTGTGAAAATCTGGAAAATTTAAACTCCTCATAAAACACAAACCAAACAAGGGAAGTCGAAGACTCCTCTGGTTCACTTGTGCTATTCCCTGTAACATGCAGTAATTTTCCATGGAAAATCTCAGTTTTTAGTGGCTGTTGCAAGGGCACAGAAAGGAAACCACTGCAGCCACGTGACTCTTCAGACATTGTCCAAATCCCACTGTTTTTATACTTAACATTCATTTATTTCCCAAATATTTCCCTGTGTTTGGAACACCACAACTCAGTAGTTTCAGAGCACAAGGCCAGGTTTGCCCATGACAAAGAGCAGCTGGTGGAAAGCAGACTGTGGAATGAATTTCAGGGGAAATAACCTCACAAAGCATCGTGTGGCACCTGCAGCTCAGGTACCAGGGCCTGTTTGGAAGGACTCTTCCCTCTCCTCACATCAGACAGGCTGAGTTTGTGCATCCAGGGCAGCAAGAGTGGGGAAAATACATTTATTTTCTGCTCAGGTTGCTGCTCTGCAAAGCCCCAACACTGGAATTCTGCCTCGCTGTCATCCCTGGGCTTGTTCATGATGAAGAAACTCCAAACAGCTCAGCACAAATTCAGGTTTGCACGTCACCAGAATTTGGCTGGATGATGAAAATAAACAAAAATAATTTGGTTTTTCCATAGAGGTTCAGCAGAACTGAGACAATGGAGACACACATTAAATAGCACAACCTTCTAAATTAAAGGGGAAATTTCCTAAAATGTTCCTAGAAAGCTCCAGGAGAAGATGGATGGTGCCCATCTGGCAGATCTCTGAGGGATGGGAAATTCCAGGGTGCCTGGGATCAGGCAGCCACAAGTGGAATTTATAAAAATACTGATTTACAGCTTGGGCTTGTGCCTTTGATTTTAAACCAAATTGTTCTATTTTTTCCTGGCAACCCTTTTGTTTTAGGCAGAAACCTTGATATGGCAATGTGACGTGTATTTAAACAAATGGCAGATTTAATTAATCCAAGACAGGTTTATGAACAGAGCAGATCACACTTTTGAGCTCTTATTATTTGATCAGTCAGCTTAACCTCAAAGAACAACCCTGGCAGCTTCTTACTGCACCTCCTTTCATCTTTTGCTTTTTTTATTATTTTTAATCACAAGCCTTTTGTGTTTTATAACCTCTTCTGCTAAGTAAATCATAAATACTTTGAAGAGTAATTTCAAATATTTCCTCACAACCTTTTCTCCCCCTGTTCCCATTTTGCTGCTGATTTCCTCCTTCCTGTCTCGACAAAATCCAAAACCCAGCGACAGAAATTTTTGTTGTCACGAATGAACATTTTTCAGAAAGTCTTTCAGAGGAAAATCTTAGTGTTCTTCACCTTCCACGCCTTCTGGCATGGAGCTGACATCACATACACGAGGTTCTTCACTCAGAAGAGCCTCCAAGCGATCCAGCAGCTTTGCCAGCAAAGATTAAGGACACACCAAGGTCAAAAGAAAGGAAAAAAAAAACAAATAAAATAGTACCAGTGAGGCTTGCTCAGTTAAAGTATTTAACTGCAGACAAACAATCCCAAAAACTGGAGAAAAAGAAGATTTTTCTGGGATTCAGGATGCCCTCTGAGAAAAATTTTCAGTGCTTAATTATTTAAACTGCAAAAGGCAGTTTAGATAAAGCAGAGTATGACATCAGTCAGCCAAATCTTTTAATGATATCAACTTTAACAACAACTACATTTAACAGAGCACACTAGGGATTAAAGTGATTTACTGGAGTTATTTCTGAAAATACACTGGTTGAGTTGAAATCTAAATTGTTTGTGTGTAAATCTGGGGGAAAAAAAAACCTTAACGAGTGAGGTTTGGAACATGAAAGTGGAAGTCACAGCCCAGAGTCAATGGCTCTGTGCCCTGCTGCTGCCTGGCTCTGTGTTGGGATAACAGGATTGGGATAGGGATCTTTAGAATGGCAAAAGAAAACACCCAGGTAAAGCCCTCCAGGAAGAGTGCAAGCAGCCTTTGCTCCATCCTGCACAGAAATCCTCTCTTCCCAAAACTCCAGCCGTGCCTGAGCTCTGGGCAGTGAATAATCCAATGTGCCAGGCCAAAGTGTGGGCAGCTCACATCCTTTTCCACCTCCCTCCCACCCAAACATCCGTGGGGTCTCCTTCTAAACCCTTAAATCATACCATGAGTCCAGTAAAGAACTCAATACCATCGTGTTCTCCCCTTGGCAATTCCCAAATTAAATGGTTCCCCTCAGCGAGAATTCCCTGGTTTCAGGAACCAGTCTGTAGGGAAAAGCTGTGTGAGGGAGAGGGGGAAATGTCTTGGCACTGGCGTTGCTGAGATGCTCCTGGTTCTCTCCCTGGGAAGAGGGTTCTTTCCCTGGGAAGGGAAAGTTGTGAAGCAGAAGGAGCTCCTCACCTCCCACCCTTCTCCTGCCCAGCCCTCCAGCACCAAGGCAGAGCTCCCCAATCCCCACGAGAAGGATTTTGGGGAGCCAAAGCTGCTCAGTTGCGGGCACCCCTGGCCCCTCACGTTGCTCCAGCCCCTTCCATCTTCCAGACTCGCTGGAAAAAAGAAAATATTGATTCTGACACCTCCTAGCAGGTAAAGAAGAAACGGGGCTGATGCCACGGGCAGGGGAAGGGTTTGATCTCAGCATTAGGTCATCCTGCCTTGTACCCAGCCAGGGCTAATTGTTAATCTGCTCAGTGCTCCCTTCCAAGCTCTGTCAGCACCGAGTGTCCTGCATGCCAATAAATATTCTGGGCAGCCTCCTCTCCCATCTCCCTTCTCTGCCTCTCGCAAGAGAGCACCTGAATTTCAGCTCCTGCATTCCAAAAAGACATGAATTTCAAACAGCTGCACTTCATAAACTCCCTGCCCACGGAACCTGTTGGTAAAAATCCATTTTGTAGCTATTTCTGCAGGGTTTTTCATGCATTCAACAACATTCTGTGCAATCAGAGGCCAACTTCAAGCCACTATTTCTGCTTACACCTGTAGAATAAAAGTTGCTGTAAGGGGGATTTTATGCTTCGAGTGTGGTTTGCATGGTCTCAGCTGTGATCCCACAGTTAAAGTTATCTGATAATAAAGAGCCTGGAACTGATACTCTCCCTGGCTTTTCTCCTAAAATTCCTAAGAGGTGAGCCAAATTTTTTGCTGTGCCCACGGAATCTGGCAGGGTGACACAGCACCCCTCTTTTTGGTACTTAACACAAACCAGCAGAGAGCGATGAAGATAATTCCATGAAATCCAGACCCCAAGTCCTGACTCTTAACCTGGGGTTTGTTAACCAGCTCCATCTCCTCTAATACCTGAGTACATCATCCCACCCCTTGGTGGGAGGGATCTCCTTCCTTTGCTACCCCAATTCATTCCAGACCTCGCTGAGTTCAGCCCAAGCAACTCAGTCTTTTGAATTCCAGCAAGCAGAATTTCCTCCAGTGCATTCTCGCATTTTATTCACTCTGGGAACCCTAAATTTTCATGATTTCCAGACGCCCAACCTCCTTTACCGCAATAATTCCTCAGCTGGGTGCACACATGGCGAGAAAAGCAAGAGAAGGCACTCGTGTGGGGAAAGAAATGCAGAAAAGCTTCAGCAAAAGATCTCCTGTCTCTTTTTTAAAGGAGCAATGCAATAAGGGCAGTATCCACCCCCTCTCCCTTCTCTTCCCCCGTTTCCCTGCACAGGTTGCTCACCTCGGTTGCCTCCTGTCTCACACGCTCTGCATCCCGGAGTGTGAGCCAAAAAAAAAAAAAAAATGGGGGAAAAAAAAAGATCCTGCAGGGGCAAAATTGTGCTGACAAGTCGGGAGCGTAAACTTTTCTCTGCGCTCCCTCCCCTTTCTGCCGTGCTCAGTGTCTTTCACAGCACATTAAATCTCATCTCTCCTCTCTGCGGAGCGGCTCAGACCTCGGGTAACCGGAGCACGCTCAGGGTGGGCACTGAAAAAAAACCCGGACAGGAGAAAGGGACCGGAGCAGATCCCTCCCTGCTGCAGGTGCTGAGATTTTCCCTGGACAAACAGCTGGACAAACAAACAGCTGGACAAACAGCTGGACAAACAAACAGCTGGACAAACAAACAGCTGGAAAAACAGCTGGACAAACAGCTGGACAAAC
>VZRV01002384.1:623179-684581 GCA_013398115.1 Falcunculus frontatus | reverse complement strand
CAAGGAAAGCCAACTCAGCAACTATGATGAAATCAACTTTGAACAGGTGAAAGGCAATTCCAGCAGGGGGAGATCACAACCACTGACTCACAACCACCAACCAAAGAAAGGCACCAACTCAAAGGAAGAGAAAGACTGAGCATGGGACTAATTAGCATTAGAAGTGAGGGAATCATTTAACCAATAGAATAGGAAAGCTGTATAGCCAATGAGCAGTAATTCCTTTGTTTGCTAAAGCGTATAAATAGTGAAAAATTTTGAATGATCCCCACCACCTGGAAGCCCAAGGAGGAGGACCAACAGGACACTACTGGTGGTGGCTGTCTTCTGCTTGAACTCTCTCTCTACCTTTTCTATTTCTTCCTGTCTTTCTGCCTCACATTCACTGTAAAATAAATTCTGGACTATTGACTTTGGCATATGGTCTGGTTTGCATTTAGTTCAGGCTAAGACATCTCTCAATAATTGGATTTTAAATCTAAGTGTTTAAGTTTTGGTAGTTTTTAGCATAACAGGTGGTATTAATCTGATCTTAGACTAAACAAATTAAACTACCCTACTAGTAACTAATCAAACTCAGCTAGCCCTCCTAGTGTTTTTGTCCTGAGGATTAAGAAAAGAGACCTTACTAACGTGTAATTCATACTATCCTCAAAAGATTTTGAAATTGTATAGAAAACTAATTAATTTGATGATGTCTCCAATGTCTACATAGTCTAAATCTTTGTCTAAATTTTTGAGACGAATCATATGTCCCTAATCTTTGCACACAGGATAATATAAAATAAAATATGAGAAACATGTTATCTAACTCATCTGGTCAAATATCAACATTTATTTTAAGATTAAATAAACCAAAATATTTTCTCTTCTCTAACTAGGAAGGCAGCCTAGTTTTACTAGTTCAGATATAAGGCATCCTCACTTGGTCAGTGTCAGTATCACATAAATATTTTTTGTAAAAATTTAGAAGTTAATAAAACATCTTTTTGGAAGAAATTTAGGGTGGTTTTTGGTTTTTTTTACATGGAGTCACAGATTCATTCACTGAATTTCCATTGTGATTTTTCTGGAGGCAGTGCAGCATGTAATTCTGCAGCTTCTATCATAATGGTAATCTACCAGAAGCAACAGAGTGATTTACTGATTAAGAAGTGCCAATAAAATAAATAAATAAATAGTTACACTCTCCCCACCCCGCTCTAAACATAGAAAAATCAGAAAAGTCATTATTTTAGCTTTCTAGGTTCATTCTCTTTTTTTTTTTTTCCCAGTACCCCTGTCAGACAAGTAGACTTTGCTCTTTTCTAATTTCTTCACAGGTAAAATATATTTTTAATTTCCTTACTGAGTATGGAAGAACCAGACAATATATAAATCAGCCAGATCCTCAACTGAAATTCTGCAGAATCAGTTTTCACAGAAATGAAAGACAAAGAATGTTCTGTGGCTAATTTTATTTAGCCTCACAAGAGTCCTGCCTCTGATAACAACAATAACAACATTCCCCAGCCTTGCTAGGGGTTATGAGGGAATATTGTTTTTCTTTGCACTTTTTTTTTTTTGTCAGAAAGGTCATTTAAAGCACAGATAATCAATTTATCTAAGATCCTTCAAGTCAGAAAGTAAATAATGTAGTACCCTCATCCTAATAAATCTTTATCATCCCTGTTACTGGATTCTTCCTTCCCTTGGGTATCAATTGCTTTGTTGCAGCAATTTTTTGCCCTAATGTCTCATCACATGCCTTGTTTTTGTACATTTATTAAAAAGCTTTTTATTAGAATGAAAGTTAGAAACCTATCTGCAACTAAATTAGCAAACACTTAATTGGCTGTTAACCTCACTTCCTACTTCACTTCCTACTATTATTCAAGATAGACCTTTTTTTTTTAATTTGCTTATATACTTCTAATATTTTTAATTATCATGTCTACATTACCCATGATTTCTTCTATTACTGTTTCCTGAAAATATGTTCAATTCACGTAAATTCTTATATTTCTTTCAATCCCTTCTTGCTATTTACAAGTCTATTAGAAAAGTCACTTGTTTTCTGAAATCTGTATCTACTAAAACATTTTTTCCCCGTATAGTCATTTGTGGACATAGACATTGTTTGGAGTTTTGGGACAGAATCTTTTATTAGTGGAAAATAGTTCTCTCTGTCATCACAGCGTCTTGTTCTTTCGGCCTTGGTATCTAGTTGCAGATGTCTTTTCAGCAGGAGCTATTTCTTAAAGGTATTCAAGTCTTTTAGTAGACTGGAATTCTGATAGTCATTGCAGGTTAAGTAAAAATAAATGAACAAAACCAAATTATTCTTCAGGGTTTTTATATTTCCATCTTAAATATCTCAACAGCATACAGTTTACCTTCCTAAATAAAATAAAATTAATATGTTTTAGCTAGAGATGAAAAATTGAAGTGTAGATTTGCATGGCATTATTAAACACGGTCCTGTGGCATTACAGTCATTGCAAATTTTGACACCAGCTCTCATGAGCATTCACATGAGACCATCTGCTTGTGAAAAGGAAAAGCATTCTTCATAAATGCAAGGTGACAGCTGGAGGTGAGCTGTCTTTTGACAGGTTGAAGATGGCTGTGTTTTGAGAGCAAGCAGATAAGCCTCTAATCAACCACTCTGTAAATAGGTTTATCTCAATATGGTCTACATATTGATGTATACATTTTATGTATTGGTAAAATACCATTTTAAGACCTCACCTGCCATCATCTTACTCCCTTTGTTAGTCCAAAAATTAAATTCAAACAGGATAATAAGTCCTTTAAATTATATATATTTTTAGGATGGTATAAATCCCTTAAATTATTACAACAAAACCTCCTTGCTTGGAAAGAAATACATGCTTTTCCACAGTGGAAGCTGACATTATGATCAGCATGTGAAAAAGAGATGTCTAGTCTTGATAAGACTTAGACAAATTGAAAAGCACTTGTTTTCAGGACTGCCATCTTCTCTTTCCAGCTGCCCATAGAAACAGAATGCCAGAAATATTCCTACTGAAGCACATCAGGCAGGAGCCTGAAAAACTTCTCAAAGCCTAGTTAAATGACTTAATACAGACCTCTGTGAAGTACATGCAATGGAATTTTTCGACTACCATTCTTTTTCATGGATTTACATCATAGTTATCTCACACATTAATTTATAAAGGTGCTCTTTTCACAATATACTAGTTTGCAGTTCTTACTATCAAAGTATTACAAAACCATTAACATGCAACTATGGAATTACTGATACTACCCAAATCATACGTGTAAGTACACTACCTATGTCTTTGATGTGTCAGCTGTATCACCTTTCAAAACATTTAAGAAAGCATTCTAGGTTTTGAGGATGGAATTTTTTGGCTTTCATTAGGTTCCTGTCATTAGACATTATGAAAAGAGTAGACATTTCTTTAAGTCAAATGTAATGAAAAGAAATCCACTGTAAAGCCTGTAATGTTGTTCAAAAGATAAAACACATACAAATATTTAGGTCAAACACAATATTTAAGAGTAATTAATATAATCTCAGAACTGTTATAGCTTTTCAGTCGACTTATATTTCTCCCTAAAATAGCAATTATTGTGGCCATTATATTTCACCTACTATGTCAGAAATTACTCCTAATAAATAATAAATGGGTCAATATAAAAATATTCAAAAAATATAGAAATATCAAAATGGAATATTTGAAACATGAAAGAGGAGTATTTCTAAGCTGCTGGATTCCTGGTTATTCAGGAAGGACATTTTGTTTTAGACCTCACAATCATTGCTAAAAGTTGCCTTCAGGTTGGAGCCATCACAAATTACAGTACAGAATGTCCTTTCTTGTTATCATAGTCAGCCTATTCTTTTTTTTAAAAAAAAGTGATCAATAGACAGACTATGGAAGTAATTATTGCTTTTGGAAAAAATCTGATAAATAAATAAGGTGTAGAGTCAAAAGACCATCTGGTCCAGTCTTTCAGAGAAAAGGGAGCCCAGATAAGATTATCAGAAAGGGAGCCAACATGAGATTATTAGGAGCTAAAATGAGAATAGCACAGTTCTGCTTAATTTATTGATCATCTTTTGGAGATGAACCTTGTCAAATTCCTTTTGGAAATCTTCGTAGACCTTATCTGATCAATCACATTTTTATCAGCAGGAATCATTTTACAGATCCTAATAAATTGGTCCTACAGCAATAAAGATTCTAGTCTTTTCCTATGCAATGTTGCATATAACTTCCATAGAAATAATTTCACTTGAGGCTAATTAATGTGGGAATGGTTGTCGCAAAAATACTAATATCATAGTTGTAAGAACTATGCTTGGAGATTCCCTGATGGCATCTCAGAGCGCCTTTCTAGAATTTTGCTTGATTCTGTTAAAAAATTCAGGTCTCTGATTCCAAGTGCATGAACAATTTCTTAAATAATATTGAGAAGAAAATTGTAGTGAGCTGCTTTGAGTCTGAACTGGGCCTCTTGACCCTGCCTCTGCTGTCACTTTTGAACACCGGTCTCGTCTTCACTGTAGCCCATTCTTGTTTCTCCCTAAAATGTCTCAGGTGGATACACAAAACAGACAGACTATATGGTGGACAGGACATTGGGATGCCAACACTGGTCCAACCTCCCAGGTCAAACTTTGAAGTCCAATCAGATTACTCAGGTCGTATTCATCAGAGGTTTGAAAAATTCATAGCCTCCTTGGGAAACATGTTCCAGATTTTTACAGTTTTCTCAGAGGACATATAAAGGATCTGTATTCATCAATCTTCAATGGCAGCTACTGGAGAGGAAAGGTAACCAAGGTTCCCTCAAGTGATAATCAGTATGTTGTGTGTACACACCTGAATCAAATCCATTAACTGTATGGTTTTTTTTCCTTTGACTATACTCAGACTTTAGTCACCAAGCTCACTTAAAGAAATACAGATTTAGACAAGGTCTATAGACAGGTATCTACACCTGAGAGCTGAATCCCAACTTCAAAGACAGATGTATGGAATCTGAAATATAGTCCTATTCTAGCCATCTGATTTCCCAACTACTTTCTATTTTGCTTGAAAATAATATTTTTTTAAAAGTCAAGGTGAATATAAATTCTGCCAGTAATCTGGTACCTTGGAAAAAATTGACAGAAAACATAGGGACTTGTGGTTTCCTCTTAAAGTAAATTGAACTTCCTAAGTGTCTCTTTCTGAGTAAGTTCTCAAGGCTTCAGTTAAACCCAATTTCAAAATTACTTCTGAAACAAGGAATGAGACAGCTTGAAATAAACATAAACAAGAAATTGCCCACCTTCTAGGGGGACAGCACAAGCATTTGTGCTCTGTTGAGTGAGGTGGCATTGCAGGGTGCAACACTCAGGGTGACAAGGCAGGGACACCACCTTGGCTGTGCTAGCATGAGCCCAGGAAGTGCTTTCTCAGCAGAGCATCTGTCAGCAGGGTGCACTCAAAGCCGGGGCACCCTCATCTCCCACAGAAAGGGCGAGCGTGGAGCAAACGCCCCACTCCTGGGCAATGGGATACTGGTAACCTTCATGACCTGTATCTTTGTGTGAATCAGTGTTTGTGTATGTGTGACAGAGAGAGGAGGTCATTGGCTACAGAAGGGTGTATAGAAATATGCACTTATTGACCTTTTAAAATGTCTACTATTATTGTTTATCTTCTGTATTGTTGTTATTGATTTTGACTGTGTATTCACAAATTGCTTGTTAATTACTTGTCACAAATAAATCAATAAATCACTTAGATCATGATTTTGTTTAAATTTACAGAACTGAAAAAATTTTACCTGTGATAGATATCCTGAGGTTCTCAGATTTTTGTTGTGGATAGCTGGAAAGACTATTTAATTTTTTGCCTCTAAAAATGGTCTTTGATTTCATAGGATGCAAACATAAATATTGTCTGCCATGTCAGACCCCAATATTTTAAAGTGCAAATCTTGACATTTCTGAGAAAATTAGTTCCACAGATCTGTGTTTCAACATAGTTAAAAAAGAATGCTATTTATTACAAGCCCTATTTAATAGCTTGCCCAATGGCATGCTACCCATACTCTGACCAATCCAGGAGTGTCATAAATTATAGCCCTATTTGCACCTCTTGGAAAACACTGCGGCATTTTAAATAACGTTATACATCTCCATTTGGACAACAAGTTCTCTATCAACACTTAAAGTAAGACCACTTACACACAATGAGAAAGATTCCTGCAGAATGAGAGCTCTCAGCTGGATACAGATTCATGTAAAAAATTACTGAGAAATTGATTCAAAACGTGTAGTGGAAATACCAGGAACAAAATCAGAACAACCAAACCAGTGTGTGGAAAAAACCTGCTACTGATGCTGAGAAAGAAAGAGCAATAAAATGGGAAGATTGTGACAAACACTGAATGAATTGTAGATGTATATAATGTTTTTCTTCCTGTAGTGATGTACTTCATAAGCTAAATTTCAAAAACAAAACATTTCTTTAATTTGTGATAAAATTTGATAGGTTTAAAAATCACAGAAATATGTAATACCCCCGAAAAAGTAAGATCCTAATTGCTCATTATGAGAAAATCCCCAAGATATTATCACTTCAGAACGTTTTACAAAACCCTTTTAATCACAACAAACTCATTTATCAGGCATAGGCATTTATTAAGCTCAAACCTAAATCTATCAAAGATAGCTTGCTTGTCAAATTGGGAAATCCACATGTAAGTATTTAGTCAGCATTTGAGGTACAATTCATTAAGTTTCATGCAGTATAAGAGACCTAAAAAAAATAAGATTTGGGCTAGAAGAAAATGGTTTAAATTACAGGGCAATATCTTTGGTTGTATTAAAGGTATTTGAATATTCATTTATCAGACTCTGTACTCACATCACATATTTTCATAAGTGCAAAGGTTTTCTCCAGTCTGAAATACTTAAAATACACTTCACACCATGATGTATTTGATAATGGGATATATTCTGATATATTGCTTCTTAAAGACACAAAATGCAGAGAAGCTCAACAGAGGGGAAGAAGAGGCAAAGGTTTGCTCAGGTTTTGCCTGCTCTGCAGACTCACCTGAGTGCTGCCTCACAACAGCTTTTACATTCTCACTCAGCTGCTTTGCGTTTCAGACTTGCTTACAATGAAGCACTTCAGCTATACTTCTACACTCTGATATGTGACTTCCTATACAATTCTGGGCAAGAGAAACTATAGTGAGAAAAACATAAAGTTTCTCCCCTCTAGCTCTAGGTGAAGTCCTATAATTTGATAATCTCATTTGTAGGAATACACTGATGAGAATTGCAGGTAAAGAGTTTATAAATTTATTGTTTCGTTAATAAAATTTCCATTCATGTTCACCATCCTATTTGGAATGCCAAATAAAATTCTCTTTCTTTCTTTCTTTCTCTCTTTCTTTCTTTCTTTCTTTCTTTCTTTCTCTTTTTCTCTCTCTCTTTCTTTCTTTGTCTTTCTCTCTTTCTCTTTTTCTCTCTCTTTCTCTCTCTCTTTCTCTCCTTCTTTGTCTTTTTTTTTTGTCTTTCTGTCTGTCTCTCTTTTTCTTTTATTTTCTTTTTAAAATTTTATTTCTTGTTAGGACAGATAACACATTAAAGCAACAGTGAAGTTTAATAAGAACAGTGGTAAAGCTCAACATCGAATTTAGGTGTTTATATGATCAATTGTGACATACTGATTTATGTAGGATATCATAACCCTGTACTGCTAAAAGTATTTTCAAAAGCGCTATGTTCAGGAGACAGCTTCAAAACTTTGGAACCTTGAAAATAAAGCAGAATATAAATTCTTCATGAGTCCGATATAGACCTTCTATATATGGTGATTTTCACCTTTAATGCACTTCTGTTAAAATTGTTTTGGCTGTGGCAAGTGTGTGATAGCCTGATTTTGCTCAAAATTTTCCAGTGATGAAAAAAATTATAAAGTTTGCCCAATTTAAGTCCATAAATATGTCATCTAAGCTGATAGAGGTTTTCTGTTTCCTTCCACTGGCATATGACAGGAAAAGAAAAATAGTCTTTATTTCATTTTATTTATTCAATTGCGTAGCATAAAAAGAAGCTTCTGTAGTGCTTAAAATATTGAAGATAACATTAATGCAATAAAATTGTACTGATTTCTATTGTTAAAATAAAATTTCTTAAGAGTAAAACAAAATTAAATAAATATTAATTTTGTTAATTTTGACTTTGGATGCTCAGTCAAACTTTTATATATTACTAAATAAAATCAGTTTCAGGAGGTAATTTGGTTTCAAATTTATTTTAATATTTTTCCTGTTGGAAGTGTAAAATGGAGATTAGAGGTAATATTTTTATTAGGTGAGATGATACAAAATGGTATCAATGCAAAAAAGAAAAACCTGAAAACTACAGAGATATTCAAACAAAGGCACTAATTTTAAAAATGAAAAATAACTAGTTTAAGAAAATTAAAATGCTTATAAGTGACCTTTAAAAAAAAATGAAAATGTTTATAAATATTCAGCAACTCCAGAACCTGACAGTAAGGATCAAATTACTCCTGATCCACAGGTGGTGTAACCTTAATAACGCGTTTTCATTGGAATAAAAACACCAGCTCTTCTCATCAAATTCTTTCAAATCCAGGTAGTTCAAAGAGCACAGTTACGAGCAAATGGCCACAGGTGAATTCCTTAGGATTATTTGAGAGACTGTTTTTCTTTCTTTCCCTGTTTCTACGTCCCCTTCACTGAGTCAGGAATTCTGCAGCCCACAAATTTCGTGTCCATTCGCTACAGACATTCTGCTTCATTAGTCCTTCCATTCTTTTTACTTTCCTCCAAATTACCCACTTTATCTTCTCTGTGTCTCATGTCTCCCTTTTTATATTCATTCCTTCAGAAATATATACTTCGTATATTAGGTACATGTAGCAGAGGGAGCTATATAATTTTTTTCAAGAAGGGATTTGGGTACTCTGCTGTTGAAGAACAGAATAAAACAACGTGATGTCGTAAGGTTGCTTATAATTAAGCTACAGATTTGTTATATCACTGTCATTTTTAACTTAATACTTAATAAAATAATTAATTACCACAATTAATATTTCCAGTGGACCAAATGAGATCTTATTTGAATAAACTATCCCACCTAAATATCCTATTTCAGGATATTTGATTTTTTTAAGCATTTGATTTTTACCAGCTGAAATATCTTCTTCGTTGAGGTTGCACTGAGAGGTTTTTCACTAAAATATGACTTCCAATCACAAGTTCTGTATCTGGATCATTTTAATTGCCTCCATGCTTTCATTTCGAAAGAGTAAGGTGAAGTTAGGAATCCAAATGAGGAATACGAACTGTGACTGCTAGACTGCAACTTATATTTTAAAATATTCCTGTAATCTTTCCTGTACCAAAAAGATGTGTACATGTATTTGTAAAAAATTTGCAGCATTCCTTCTAAAATATGTGTTCATAAGAAACATAGTGTCTTCATAAAACACTGTACCCCATCTCCTGCCTCCTTATTTTCCTTCATTGTTAGTGCTGTTGAAAGTGGAAATCGAGTGGGAATTAGTAAGGGATGATAACAACAGTAATAGCAAAACAAAGTTATTTATTAGTCACAAAATTCAAAAGAAATTATTCCTAAGACAAAATAAAAGATATAATATCCTAAGAGGCAAAAAGTTCAGAGGAGAGATGTAGGAAGATACATTTATAGAAAACTGGGTTGCAGATTTCCAATTCTGCTACTGTCAGTTTCTGAGTTTGACAAAAAAAAAAAAAGCCCTAACAACCAGCAAACAAAACAAACCAACCAAGGAGGTGAGTTTCAGTCATTTTCCCAAACAGAACAAATAAGAAGACTGACTCTGGACATCCTGATGTGGCAAAGAACCATGCACAGAGACAACAAAATAATGGTAGACTGGGCAAATCACCTTGACAGATTGCTCTCTCTGTCCTTTAAAAGATATGTAAACCCTTTCCATTTTAAAGTACATGGTGCCCCTTGAATTCAGGAATAGGGATGGATCCTTGTGTGCGTTCTAGTAAGCTGCAATGCCGATTTTATTCCTACAGTAGCTTTCTAGATGGGTTCTCATTTTGCATTCTAATAAATAAAACTGATAAAGAAACATTCTCTGATGCTGAGATCAAGTGTCATGGAGCACTTCATTTCATGCATTTCAAGCTCTGTACCCCTCAGTATCTTTTACTCTGCTGTACCATCCTTTGGTGGCGATCCCTTAAATTTTGTATCCCCAAACCATGGTGAGGTAGCTTTGGAAAATGCTACTTGAACTGTAGAAAAAACATGTCTTAGGCCGTCTTGATAATACGGGTGTACATGGCCCCCAAAACAGTACCAGCTATAGTTTCCTTAATGGTATTGATGTAGCCTTAAGGGCCTTTTGCTCATGATTTTCACCTTTCATATGTTTCTCCCTGTGTAATATAAAAGCTGGAGAAAGTGAGAATAAGGACTTAAAAATGCATAATTGGGGGGGTTGAATGATCTGAATTTAGTGCAGAGAAAAATGAGGAAGAGCAAACACAGTTATTTCAAGTGAATTTTCTGACTCCTCCCAACAGGGAGACCAGGCTGAACTCAAGGGCAAAACAGACATGAGATTGCTCCAAGTTTTATCAGCATCCTTTATAGACATTTCATTCAACCAGGAACTTAGGAAGTGCAGGAGTGAGCAGAAAGGACTGTATGTCCTGGTACAGGTTTAATACTGTGGGCTGGAAGAAGAGACAGGGGAAGTAAATAAGTCTGAATTTTACATGACTTCAGCTTTTTTCTTGATTAATTGCCTTCTGTTGATTATTTATAGGTAATGTATACTAGAGGAAAACACCAATTTCTCATCTAATCAGAACTTCATAATTCTTCTTCAGGGCTATCACAAATTTTTAAGGATGTTTATCTCGACAATAACAATGTTAGCTTTTAATTGCAGATTTCAGCAGCATGTACTCATACATGGTAAAATAACATCTGTATGCTGACATATAATTATAAGCATTTAATTCCCTTCCTGTTATAGGAAAATGCACTATAGCCTGTTTCCTTGTCTTTCAGTGAGGTGTTCCTTTAAAAATGTAAATTTTGGAGCAGCTCGTCTATTAATAAACCAGAGCCTTGACATTACTGGGGGAACAAGTGACTTTGGTGTAATCTAAATAGGCCTATCATTTCAGTTACTCAATCTGCTTTTATCAGCAGACAAAATAAATAAATACAAATTGATCTCTGTTACCATATGCAACTACATATCGGGCTGGACTAAGCATTATTTTGCACATTGCTGCCTATCTTTCTATTAAGAGAATAAAGTATTCTGAGACATATTATGCCGTATGGCTCTTATAACTGCAGAGCAGCTGGGCTAAATTATCAAAGGAGGATGCACAATTAAGCAGGATCTTACTAGTACAATCGAGGTCTGTAATTAAGCCTCTGTCTCCATAGACACATCTGGTCCCTGCCTCTTCACTGTGCTCTGGAATCTGAGATTTACTGTCGTTTGGCAGTAACGTGTGTGTGGGGGAGAGTGGGAGGTGCTTTTGTGCGTACACCGGGTACTATACACCTCAGAAAGATCTACACGATCAAGATCTTAGTGTTAATGTACTGAATTTCAGAGGAGGACATCATTTACCTTCTTATGAAAGTTTAAATTTTCCACTAGTCACATATTTACCTATATATATTTGTCCATTTTTGAAAGAACACAGATATCTGAAAACAGTGGCATCAATTCCTACATCACACTTAAAATAACAGCACACAGTTTTCCATAAAACTGTTTGGCCTTTTTTAAAATTCTATGCATTATATAAGTAATGTGGTAATGCTTACAGGCTAAAAAGATTTTCCATTTCTATTCCATACTTTATTATTAGTTAGAATGCATTGAAAATGTGTTATTCAGTATGGCACATATAAAATTTAAAAATGCATGTTACAGAACATACATTAAGGATCAAAATCACGTGACTTATATTCAAAGTAAACAGATTTTAAATTGTCTCTATTCTCATGCCTGTATAAATACAATAAGAGAAGATGTCACTTGTATCTACAAGCACAGAATCATAGGATGCTTTGGGTTGGAAGGGTCCTTTAAAGAATTTCCAATTCTAACCATCTGTCTTGGGCAGCGACAATTGACTTTAGATCTGGTTGCTCAAAGCCCCCTCTAACCTGGCCTTGAACATTTCCAATGATGGGGAGTATATGACCTCTCTGGATAACCTATTCCAGTGTGTCACCACCCTTATTCTAAAAAAACTCTTCCTTGCATCCAATCTAAACCTATATTCTCTCAGTTTAAAACCGCTGCTCCTTGTCCTATCACTACAGACCTTTGGTAAAAAGTCTTTCACCATCTTTCCTGTAGACTGCATTTATATGCTGAAAGGCCACAAAAAGGTGTCCCCACAGTCTTCTCTTCTCCAAGCTAAAAACCACCAACTCTCTCAGCTTTTCCTCATTAAAGAGGTGTTCCATTTCTCTGGTAATTTTCATAGCCCTCCTCTGGGCTCACTCCAACAGGTCCCTATCTTTCCTTTACCAAGGACCCCAGCGCTGGATGCAATACTTGAGGTGTGGTCTCACAACAGCAGATTAGAAGGGGAAAATCACTTTCCCCAACCTGCTGGCCACACTTTTTTTGGTGCAGTTGTCTTTTAGGTCTGCAAGTGCACAATGGCGGTTCATGTCCAATTTTTCGTCCAACAGCATCCCCAACTCCTTCTGTCTGCCTGACTGCTTTTAATACCTTTATTACCCAGTCTGTACCGACACTTTGCCTTGTTGAACTTTCGTATATTTACATGGGCTTACTCCTCCAGCCTGTCCAGGCTCTGGATGGCATCCCATTCCTCAGATATGTCAACCACACTACTCAGCTTGGTGTGACCTGCAAGTCTGCCGAGGTGCTCTCAATCCCACTCTACATCATCAGTAAACATATTAAATATTATTGGTTCTAGTGCAGACACCTGAAAGAGACTTCTTGTTACTGGTTTCCTCTTGTGCATTAAGCCATTGACTGTAGCTCTTTTAACATCCATCCATCCATCCATCCATCCATCCATCCATCCATCCATCCATCCATCCATCCATCCATCCATCCAATTCTTTATCCATCTGAGAGTTCACCTCTCAAATCCACAGGTCTCCAACACAGAAGTAAGAATGTTGTGAGGGACCTCATCAAAGGTCCAGGTAGATGACAACTGTAGCTTTTCTTCTGTCCACTGGTGCAATCACTCTGTCATAGAAGGCTACTGGTTAGTGAGACAAACACATTAATAGCTGAGCAGAAGTAGAATGAGAAGTGAGGGTACAGAGAAAATCAATCAGCACATGCATTGTCATTGCAAACATGTAGGCATATATATTTAATTAACAAGAAGCATGCTTTCAGTCTTTGAAGGATATATGGGTTGTACTGAGTTAGTTCCTGTTGAGTCACACTGGCATGAGTATAAACAAGTCCCTGTACAAGTGTCACAAATGTGAGAAAAGATAATTATATCTGCACTGCAGATATTTCCTGCTGACAATCAGATTTATATAAAGCCTACTGGAAGCAGAGGAAAAGTTCTCAGCAATTTCAGTTGTTCTTTTATTAAGCACCATGTGAAGAGTCTGTTTATAGTATAGTAAGTAGATTTTGCATTTAAATAAAAAAGGTTTTGCTATTTATCTAGTGGATAAATTAAAAAATACTATCATTGTGCAACTAAAATTTATAAAATTAAAATTGTGAGATTGAACTTTTCTGTCTAGATCTCATATTCTGTTGTATCTATGCAATGAATATATATTAATATACAAATATATGAACTCATCTCTTCTTAAACTGGAGCCAGAATAAAATTATTACTTCACTATTACTGTATTCTAATGGAAAAAACCTGAACATCTTAAAAATCCTCTGTTTTATCAAGGGGGAGAAAAAAGCTGAGCTAGGTTTCGACATCCGGCATAGTACATTCTAATAGGAAGAAGCTGGCATATTGAGGCCAGAAACACACTGCTGGCTCTTCACCCTTGCTACAATGCAGACAATAGCTGACTTGTGCACGTAAGGAAGATGATATTAAACTAAAAGCATTAGCTTACCCTGTGTGTTTTTTTCCCACTCTAGTCTGCAGATTTTATGAGTAAAACCTTCAAGACATTTTTTGAACCCTTTTATGAGAATAATTTGAATCAGAGTTTATTAGGACTGAAAGACACTCATAACTTGAAGGTTTAAATATTTAGTGATTTCTGTGGCCCATGAGAGATAGCTAGGATGTACTATAAAGACATTTCTTTTCAGAAAAGAAAAATACTTAAAATGATGATGCCTGCTCGACACTAGGCATTGGGAGTTTTGAAAGCTGCATCTTTGAATTTGATCCTATTTTACTGGCAAAAGTCTTGAACTGCATTTTGTTACTTGACTCTGTCTCAGTAAATAGGAACTATGTGGTGTTCGTGTTACTGAGGAAACGTTGTAAATGCCCTACCCCTGTTGCATTATAAATGATGGTGCAATAGCCTTCTGCTGTTCAGAATAAAAGGAATGAAAGGAAGGAAGAGCCAGAAATCAAAGGACTGCAGCAGGTACATAGCCAGCATTAAGCTGTTGAGAAATGTTAGAACTATTTAAGCATCATTTCTAAGATTTTCCTTCCACATCCAGAATACACCTGTGGAATACAAAGTCTTTCCTTGAGTCTGGGAGAAGAGGAACAGAAACCCACATGAAACATTTGAGTTTCACTTTGTAGCTTTGACTATTGTATTGCATTAACACCAAGTCCTATTTGATTCTAATTAACTGATTTTATAAATATCTGTTTTATGAATTTCAAATATGGGATTATTTGCAATTAACTGTATGAGTCATAGGTTATGGAATTGTAAGAAATAATTGTATTATTTTTGTTTATTATGTATGTATAAGGTTTTTTCCCAGAACATTTCAGAGTTTGACTTTTGATACTAGCTGTTTGTTTACCATAAGGGAAGTATTAAGAGCAAAAAAAAAAAAAAAAGGCAGCTGGAATGCGGCCTTTATGCTTTTTGAGAAACCTTACCCTTCAGTTGAATGACTGTTACCTGGAAGCAGGACAAAATATTTGAACTGGGTTTACCTTTATGGAGAAATAAAACCTAAACCTGAAAATATTTATCAAATGTTTTGGGAAACTGCAGTGTTCTGCTTGCATTCACAGAAACTACTATTCAATAAATATATGATGATGTCAGTTCAATACTTTGCCGTATCTTGAGAGGCTGGACCTCCAACCATCTACTTTTCTAAAACAAAGAGGAGAAAAATAACTTCTTACTGTATTTGTTCTAGACTGCAGAGAAACAGCAGCCTATGTTCTGAACATAAATTGTATAGATAGTGTGGTTTGGACTAAAATGAGGTTTTAAATATCATAAAAAAGATGTAATTTCACAGGGACAAAAATTTTCAACCAAGTGGCATAGACAAAACTAGTGAAACAGCATGGCAGCCAAGCCAGACACTATTTTAATGTGAAAAGTAGGAGCTTAACTTTCTCCTTCACTATGTCTGTAATGAAGTAACTGTTGATATGACACTGTATTATTTCATGAATCATATAGAACATTCTAAATATCAAAAAGGGATGCATCTGATTTCAATAAAAATTTCAAAAGGAACAAGGTTTGGGTCCAGTGTAGATATTGGTCTGTACCTGGCAGTACCGTTTGCCCTACAGTTGTAATGAAATGTTTGACCCCCTGAAATACAAGGAAATTTATTTCAGTGCATTCTAAGAACTGCGGGAAGTATGGTAACTATAGACAAACACATTGATTTATGGTTAAAGATGCAGCAGTTTTAAAGAAATCAATTTTGATGCAGTTATATGTTATTTTCTGCAAGGGGCACTTCTTTGATCTCAGGCTTAGGAGGCAAAGCCTTATTGTGTCCCCTTGCTTAAACTCTCCCATCATCACACAGGGTTTGTTCTTCTGTACGGCCTAGGGGGGTGTGCTATCCAAACCTAAATGCTTTCTGGGGAAGAGCTGGCATACAGAAAGCAATGTTGTAGATGGTGCTGGCAATTAAGCATGAATAATGGCAAACCTTCTTCCTGTCCCTGTGCAACTTATACACACAGAAATAGCCTCAGTGTCTTGAGGATGTTTATTAATATCAGTGGTGTCAGCATTATCCCTTACTTAAATACAAGGCACACTTTCAAGACTTTTGTTTTGAAAGTTAAGGTGCATGGCAAATAGGTTCACTATACATGAAATTAAATCCTGTTAGTTTATAGTCTATAGCTGGAAGAAAATAGATTGTATAAAATTAAAGTATGCACTTGGGAATAAAGACTCCTGTATTCTTGTGCTGCAGGCAGGTGTTGCCTATTTAGCAAGTCACTGAGCTGTTTATGCTTCGTAAATCCCATCTACAGAAAAAGGCATATTCTACTCATTAACTCTAGAAAAATACTGATAACCTACAGTTAAGAAAAAAAAGGGGAAAAGAGGTTAAATAATAGTGATATTTATTTAAATATCAGTGAACTTTATCTTTGAAGAAATACGCTTTTATTTAAAAAAAAAGATAAAGACGTGTATGTAAACAGTCAAAGTAGTCGATGATAAAAGAAAGAAACTAGTTCTGTCCAATAGATAACCTGACAGGACACATATGATAATATTATTCCATCTAACTGGAAATCATAATTGCGTTTTAAGATTAATGGGGAGTATTAATATTTAGCAGTACATACTCCCATCTTATCCTCACTAGACATAAATGAGCATTCAAAGAATGAGCAAAATCTGCAATTAGAAATCATTTGTCATTTAGAAGGTGTCATTAATCAACATCCAGATTTCAGTAGTGTATTTGATTTCTATTAAAAATTATTTAATTTTTATTCTTATTAAGTATCCAAAGAAAGATCCTTCAGCCCCCATTCATGTGTATGCCCTGTGATCATAGATTGGACAGGGGTTGTCCATTTCTGAGGTCCTTTATTGAGAAAAGGAATAAGCATGCTTAATAATGGTGAGAAAACTGTGTGTGTTTGGTCTCCTAGAGAAATTTTATCTAAAAGTGAAGCTGCCCAATATTTCTCTAGCCAACAGAAAATTCCTAGTTTCTTAACCTGATATGCTAATTTGTCTCCTCTGATCCTTCTAGGGAGCCTGGTTTGATCATGTTTCCAGATATGCCAGGTACCTAAAGTGAGACTGAAAGTTTCCACATCAGGAAACACTGCAGCTACCACAAGTAGATGTTAATGTCACTAATTTTTTTGGACTCTTTCTGGAAGAAGGACATATAAGTAATAATAATAGTGAGAAAAAATTCTGTCCCAGTCTTCAAGGAATGAAGTTGGAATATTCATGCAGATTTTTCATCTTCACATGACTTATGAATTGATGGAAAATTATACATTGCCTCACTGCGTTATCACATAACATATTTATCATGGTTCAGTTTGAATGACAAATTTGACATTTATTTCTCTGTTATTAAGATTAAAAAAACACAAACCCCAAACCAAAATCAAATTAAGGAGATCAAATAATCCTATGAGAAGCAAGCAAAGTAGTGTAATTAGATGTACTGTTTAAGGAGATGGTATATTCACTGAAGTAATGAAATTACTTTGCTTGAAGAGAATAGAAATATTTTCACATTAACCTGCGATTACTTTTGCTGTAATTAACATTCAAAAGGATGCAGCCAAAGAAGCACAGGAGCTGTTTTGAGATCTTCAGTGTTGTTGAGGAGTCTTCACAGCTGTACACCAGTAGGGGATGCCAAAAGAAAATGTAAAAGTTGTCTTGTCCCATGAGCATATACCTGAATTGTCAGTGGATTCCTTCATATCTCATGCCTTGGTCTTTAAATCCTGAAGTCAGAAGGCTGAAAAAAAGGGTATTAGTAGAAGAAAAATCACAAAATATTCACCACAATGTAGTGATTATTAATCAAGATACAGTAAAATGGAAGAAGAAGACTACTTTATTGGTATGCAAGTAGTGCTCTGAAAAAGTTGATGATATTAGGACTATTACACATAATAAAGAATAGAGTTGTAAAGAATCAGCCAATATGTATCACCACAGGAAAAATATCCTTTTTTTCTATAGGGAAGTATCTAGATTTGTATTTATGAGTTTAAAATATCATAAGTTTATATTAATTCATTGACATTTCTCTCTGAGTTTGGCAATTGGTTTATAGGTTCCCCTGTGATTTATGATTTATCATTTATAGCATATCATTTTAAATATATTTTTCTAATTTAAGTTATATTTCTATACTGTGTGGTAATTAAAACAATTACTTTTACTAAATGATGTATTGGATTGAAATGTCTTTTTGCTTTATGAATTCATATTGACTTGTTTATTGTTTTTAACATACTTTTTCTTTACAGCATTAGTATTCTATGGTGCAGTTGCATTAAACTGACTGAGCTAGGCAGGCATTCAACCAAAGGACTTCAGTTATATGATGCTCAAAATTGTGAAATGTAACTTCTCAGTTCCAGCAATAGAATTTACAATGCAGATGATTAAGTTTGCATAAGCTGTGATTCCCATAAACCTCCTTGAATACTGGAATACACCAGATGGAAAGCGGAAAATAAGAAAGGGATAAACTCAGGTGGGTTACCTAAACTGAATTGTCATGGTCTGGGAATCCCAACACAAGAAAAACATGGACCCATTGGAACAAATCCAGAGGAGGCCATGAGGATGATCAGAGGTCTGGACCACCTCTCCTATGAAGACAGGCTGAGAGATATGGGCCCATTCAGCCTGGAGAAGAGAAGGCACTGAGAAGAACTTACAGCACAAGTACCTAAAGGGGGTTTACAAGGAAGCTGAAAAGGAACTTCTTACAAGTGCATGTAGTGGCAGAACAATGGGGAATAAATAGCAAATTACAGATCCATATACTTTCCATTGATCTCAATCATCTCAGCTAGCATTTGCATGGCCAAAAGTTATGAGAGGTTGTGAGGAGATGCAGCCACAAAGACAGCTTTGGGAAATAATGCAAATTAAAAAAATGAACTGGGGTCCATATGTATATATTGCACAGTTATGTTCACTATGGCTCAATTTGTTCTGCAGACAGCTTTTTTAGTGTCAACTGACATTTTTTATGGCTTGTAACTTAGGTTTCAGTGCTGTGCTAATCAAATCTTGGTGTCATAAATACCTTGCAAAGTGTGACATATCTGACTTTGACGGAATAGGGTACTATTCACCTTGACACTTCATCTGCCACTTCATCCACTTCATTCAGGGGATCTGAAAATTACAAGGGAGTTCAAACAGATGAAACTAGTGTGGTTACACAAAGGATGCTAAAAATATTTTTTAGATTTTATGTAAAACAATGTATTTTCAGAAGTTTTTAAAAATATCCTGTAATTAGCAATTATATTCTCTTCCGCCATTCAACAGATTACATTAAATTATTATTTCCATTGTCCAAATTATATTTCTTGAAGAAATACGTTGATTACTTTGTATCTACAAGATTATTCTTTTCTAATTATCCATTGCAGAAATGGTAATCAGTTGTGCTGCATTGCAGCATTAATTCAGTGAAATAATGGTTTATGAAAAAATGTCTGTCAGTAAGGGGGAGAGAAGCCTCCAATCTTAAGGACTTCTGCTAGCTTTTATCATGTTTAATTTGCTTCATCATTCACATTATTTTCTTTCTGATTTCTTAGAAATTGATAAAGAAGAATACACAGAATACTTAAGTAATAAAAGTGCAGATCCATTCTTCTATACAAATTAGCTGTTGAAAATGTTAAATAAATTGCAGGCTCAGTGCATAATTCCCATCTTATTAGTGCTGTCTAAATCCCAGTTTCCAAACATACCCTCCATTAAGACATATCTCCTTTATTTCACCTCTATCTCCTGCTGTCAATCCACACATTTCCTCCAATTACAAATTAAAAAAAAACATTTCAAAGAGCTTTTCTCTGGACAGGAGCATACTGAAAATATTGCTGTTGCAGTAGGAAATAAATAAATAAATACATATTTTATCTCATTTTCATGGCAGGAAAGTCTTCTACTTGGGAAAAATATACTATCAAAGTGTAAAATATATTCAAACAATTAGGTTATTCAGGTGGAAAAGAAGAACAGGTTCTGGAAATGTCTTTTGATGAAAAGAATTTATATTCACCTTCACTGATTCCTTTCCAAAACACATTTAACTTCATTCTTCTTTTACATGTCAATTTGCCTACTGCAACACAAGCACAGTGGCATTCCTGACAGATACCTGTTCTGTAAAGCCTCCAAAGTTAGAGACTCTGCAGACTTGCTATGGACTTTTCTGATGTCTTCTAACCATTAAAAGATTTAAATAAAAATTTGCTCCATTATTTCTTATGTAGTTCACTATATATACAGGATGCAAGTTATTGCATTTGCAGGAAGCTTGTGTGGATTTGAAAAGTATCCTCATGCCAGAGCCACAAGAATATCCACACACCCTTTTTAATCATCTTCAAACTAAGCAATTCTCACAATAACTTAACTCATAAATGATTTGCAAGTGAGTTGGAGAAACATAGCAAATATGTGTAGTGCTTAACTACAGAGGATTGTCTAGGGACACCATACCTTAATATTTTAAATTAGTAAGTGTGGATGGAATGCTTTTTTTTCTTAGTGGACTACAGAATAAGCAATACTTTGGAGGTGGGTGTTTGGATTCAAGATGACACTGGAAACTAAGAGAATGGCTACATAGGAGGTGTTACCTTTAGACAGGAACATTCAGCTGCTTAAAGGCAGATAGGAGAATAGCTGACTAGTGACAGCTCTGACAGGAAGAGTCTGAAGGTTAACCAATGGGAACAATATCAATACATTTCAAAGAAAAACCCATTAATTTCAGAGGATCAAGCATCAGTAAATACAAAAAGGCAAGTAAAGCATCGTAGTGCTCTGCTTCTCAGAAACATGTTCTTCCATATGACAGTATTTAGGTAAGGAGAGTGCATCCATAAGGACAGGTGTGCCAATTAGAAAACTCATGGAACAATGCAATGCAAACTTACACTATATACATCATAAAATTCAAAATGAAGAAATATTAATTTCAATCTTCCATGGAGTTCATTACATTTCATTTCCTATTTTAGATTCAGCTGCTAAAAAAAATATTTTTTAGACTGAAATTTATTAATTCAGCAAAGCTATCTTTTTGAATGTCTTCACACCTGTACTAAACACTGAAGTGACAAAGAGAAAGTCAGTGGAAGAAAACCTTGTCCATCTTCCCCTCCTTTGTAGCTTCAGACCTGTGAGTGATTAGAAGTTGGTCACTTCATTTGAGATAAATGGCTTTACCAAAAGAGAGTATTATCCAGCCTTTCTCTTTCCTCTTGGAATTGTTCCGCTTTGTAGTAATAAATGATTGACTCGGTGAGAAACAATGGCATTACAGCCATAGAGGTTAGAGTGCACCAATGGGAAATGAAAGTTTCATGTTCAGGTCCTTGCTTCAGTGAATATTCAAAAAGTCATCAGAAAAAATGTTCAAAGAACAGTAATCCCAACTAAAATAACCTAATTAGAATAGTCTGTATGCATAAGAGACATCAAACAGGTGCTCTCATCTATTAGGGAATACCCAGTCAGTACATTATTGTCTAGTAAGGAGGCAGTAATTTCTGAAGTAATTTCATTTTTTATATTATAAGTGAACGGTCAATATATTTTATTACTAGATAAGGTAAAATAATGTCTTCTGGGTCCTTTCAGAGGGGAAGGCTACCTGGATCAAAAGCTGCTTAGCTCCATGATAGGATGCATTGTCTTAAGAGGAAACTCTTTTCTTCGTACTGTTGGATCGCTTCCGTAGCTTTTCACTCACTCTGCAGGTACCTATTAATATGTCATATTATCCCATGTAAATTTTTATGGGCATAGTCACTGGATTCGTAAGTTTTCCATTAAGTCCACGAGCCCTATTGAGATGGATCCACAAGTCCCAAGGGAGCTAGCAGATGTTATTCTGAGGCCACTCTTATTAATGTTTGATGAATCATTGTGACTGAGAAAAGTGCCCAAAGACTGGATGAAAGTAAATGTCACCCCTGTCTTCAAGAAATGCAACAGGGAGGACTCAGAAAACTATAGGCCAAAGAGCCTAATTTTTATCCCTAGGAAGTATATGGAGCAGCTACTCCTGGAAACTGCTGCCAGGCACATTAAGGAGGAGAAAATAATGTAGTCAGCATGGATTCACCAGGTGAAATTCATGCTTGACAATTTTTTAAACTCCTATGAGGAATCAACTTACCTGGTAGATGAAGGGAATATTGTCTGCCTGGACTTCAGGGAGTTTTTGGACATTTGTGTACATAGCAGCATACGGACATACCTGAGGAGATAGTGCAAAGAGGAAGGAACCAGTATCTTGTCAATGATGCTCAGTGAAAAGACAAGAGGCAGTGGGCACATATTGAAATACAGGAGGTTGCCTCTGAACATCAGGAAGTGATTTTTTACTGTAAAGGTGACTGAACCATGGCATAGGCTGTCCAGAAAGGTTGTGGAGTCTGGATCTTTGAAGATATTAGAAGAATGCCCAGATACGATCCTGGAGAACTGGCTCTAGGAATCCTGATTTAAGCAGTGGGGGTTGGACCAGATGACCTCCACAGACCCCTTCTGGCCTCATTCATTCTGTGATAGTGAATTCTCTTTGGGATGCATTACAAGGACTTGTGTTACAAATTTCTCTGCAGAGATAGATCCAAATGGACACGGGATTTAAGTTCCTTAAGTTCCTTAAGAGAAAAAGAGTAAGCTTGAGTCGGCAAGCTAGTTCTGTAAGTAGTCTTCTAGAACAGGGAAACCCAAGTTGCATTTCAAAGGTATTCATGCACTTTATTCGGTAACTGGTCAATGTAGAACCCAATCCTTTTGTACAACTTCTTCTAGCAACAAGGACTCCAACAGGTTGACACCACCATCACTCCTGTCTCAGGCATATTTAAAATACAAATAATGGTTTTCTTGACAATTTATTTGCATAAAAGTTGCAAGGCATTTCAGGGATTCTCCACATTCTCATTTCTCCATGTGGCTTGAAAGCATATTTGATAAAATATGTAACAAAGCATATGATTTACAAGATAGAGTAAAATGGATGATTTGGGAATTGAGCTCTTGTTGATATTAAACTTGATGTTCACTTTCTGTAAAGTTTCTAAAAGAATTATGGAGCTGAAACATAAATCTGCCACTACAAGTTTTCCACACAACATTAATACTCCTTTTGGAAGTAACGTCCCTCCTAAAACATTCAAATCCATGTTTTCACTAACTCTTCATTTCATGTATGTTGATACTATCCCAGATGTAAGAGTGCAGGACAGCTTAATGTACCTATTTGGAAATACGTCATAAAGTGTATTATTAAGACCATAAAATTCTATGAATTATATAGAATGATATTGAAGAACAAATAATATTACAACTAAATTAAAAGAGTCTAAAATTACAGACACTGTTGTTTAGGAAACAAAACAGTGCTTTTACAAATACATGCCCCATTTTGTTTTTTACTCTTATTTCATTGCAGAGTGCAAATACCTTTTTAATAAACTTGTCACATTACAAATACATGCAGCATTCCAGTAGAAAATAGGATAAGCAGAAATAATTAGTTGGAATATGTAGAACAAAGAATTACCCTTAAAATATTTACAGCATTAGTTTTGATATTCCCTTTGAATGGTTTATTTGCTCAAATTAATTAAAGTTTTACAGGAGCTTTCAAAAAGATAGCTGCAATCTGAAATCTTAAACATCTTATTTTCCATGTATTAGAATTGACTGTTATGGTTTAAATTATTAACACAACAAAGGAAATAATTAGAAGGTTTGTTCAATAGAAGATGTTCATTTATAAATCATTGCTTCATAAATATATCACTTTTAAAAATAACTAGAGACAATACTGATAAAGGAAAATAAACGAGCAGGGTTTAGGAATTTTAAAAGAAGTATTATGAATAAAAAAATGGATCAGGCTTTAAATTTCCAGCCTCCAAGGTCTAGGTCAATAACCATCACATACTGAAGTTAGAAAAACAAATTTCATCTTCCAAACCTGACATTCAAGTAAACATTCAGCTCAGAATACTGACATTATATTATATCTATTCTAGTAAACAAAAGGAAGATGACAATTCTTTGATGCAGTGCAATAAATGGAAGACAAAGAAGAAAATTTAAATGGGTTAAATAAAATTAAATGTGCAAAGACATGTAAATTATTTTAAAGGTGTAGTTACTTCTCATATAACTTTATGAAATATTTATCTAAATATAATATATATGTGTTTCAGTATAGATCTTTTCTCATTATAGCATTTTGGACAGTAAACAGAAACTGGCATATTTGTAACTCTAGAAAGAGTTTTGTTCATGAATAGACAGTGTAATCATCTTGTCTGTGGAAGATAAAATATTTCAACATACATTTATATTGTAAAGACACACATCTAATAGACCCAACTATGTATTTGTTATTCCATTAACCAGATTAACAACATATGGCATGAAGGTACCTCATCTACCAGTTATATTGCTTTGTACATCTTATGCATAGCTGCTGATAAATGGGGCAATAACACATTAACAATGCTGAAGCTGTATATAACATGCCTTGAATGGTTTTTTTCATCATTAATATTTAATAAATTAATTAATGTGTTGAAGTAATAAACTTCAAACTTACTTCGTGTTATAGCAGTGGAGTAATATATTTGGGCTACTAACAATAAAGCCACAAATAAATGCTTTTAGTTGGCAGCCTCAAAGACAATTATTTACACAATGCTTACACAGCACTTTTAAGAAAAAATGCAAGCATTCCACACTGAGTTGATAAAAACATCTTAATAGGGTAAAGATGGAGAAAACTTCTCCTATATTCAGGAATGTACAGTTTTTCCCTTCTTATTGCTACCCCACTAATTGACAAGGAGCTTAACTTCCTGGAATAAACTAGCTTAAAATAATAGAGAAAAAAAATTGTCAAAAATATTATCCTACTATTGTTTTCTGTAGAAAAAACCTAATTTCTCTGGCTATTACCGATTTAAAATAATTTATTTAAGTTTCTTGACATGTGTAGAAGTTCTGCAAGTGTTTCATACCCATATAGTAGAATACTATAGTGAAGACTACTAGATTGTAAATCCATGCAAGAAGATTTTGAGTATTTAAGGAACATAAAAATGTCTGTATGGGGAGAGACCAATGAACTATCTAGCAAAAAGCCATATCTATGCCAATGTTTAGGAAAGAATACAACAAAAACAAATGAAGAGGCAGCAAATCCAATAAAGAAACTTACGTTACATAAAATTTTGTAGAATATTAGTGGATAAAACATTTATGGTCCTGATTTGCAATTACTTACATATAGATAATAAGAAATAAGACAGTGACTTAAATTGCTGAGAGTGTCAAGTTTTATGAAGACTACAGAAATCACTCATCAGTGATTACCCATACTTACCCATCTTTACCCTATTAAGATGTTTTTATCAACTTCTACATTTGTACAAATACATCTGTATTTGCCTTCTACAGATTACCTGACAACTGCAGAATGAACCTGCAGTGTAAAACTTAAAATAAGTATACACTTCTTCACATTCAACCTTGAAATGGTCTCATGCTAGGGGAGCACTGCTGTGCAGCGGTGTGGGAACACTGCCCGTGTAAGAAAGAAAAGGAGGACCAAACAAGATCAGTTTAGATGCTGACTTTGTGTAACATCTGGCTACAGGTCTGAATATAAACCAATACAGATTTATTTTCATTTACATTATGAAGGCTGCCAAATTTCTCTGAGGAGCTGATAGCATTTTTGTTTGCTGACAGTGGAATGGTATGAAAATAAAACAAACAAAAAAAATCCAGTTCAGCCGTTTTGTTAGAAACTGTAAAAAGTGTCAGTGCTTAGGTCTTCTGCAGTAACTGTGTGGTTCAGGACTGAACTGGGCCAGTGACACTTTGAAATAAAGTCAAGTTACAGCTTCTGTCTGTAGGCACTGAATTTATTTGCAAATGTAAAATTAACCACTGTTACACTGTGACGTTCTAACTTCTGGCTTTGTGCTTTTCCACGTCCTTTCAAAGTGTCCTGTCCATGTGCTATATTTAGCATCACATAGTATAGCAACTATGCCACTTATATCTGGTTTCTTTTTCTACTTCAATTTAGACTATATCTGTGCCACACCCTCTTTTACCTTCCCTGCAGTGGTTACTCATGTATGTAGTTTTTACAGCGCCTTACTTAGGAAACAAACTAAAATAGAATAAAGGTGTATGAAGCATCAGTGAGCCCAAAATGTGAACACAGTGAGAACAACTGTTTAGTAGCTATTTGATGCTAGCAATATCATATTTTTAGCTCTGATAAAATAATAGTTAAAAATACGTAAGCCAAAAAGCTTTACAAATAAGACAGTGTAGGAAGTGGATGAAGTTGCTCTTTGGGACAGATTTGTAATTCTTCCTGTTTAATAATATAAGCATCATTTGATAGCTAAATAATAAAAAAATCTTTCCCAAAAAGCTGTATGTAAAAAAGTCCTTAAGCGAATTGCTGTTAAAAATCAATGCTCTGACAAAAGACAGAATTTTCAGGAAGGACATTGACCAGGAAGTTTAAACTTTTTCTTAATTTCTGGGGGCAGAAGGTGCCCCTGCCAAACCTCCTGTCATTTGTGAGAGGCATCCAATCAAAATATTGGTGATAACCAATGATAATAAATAAATATTTTGTAACACTGCTGAACAATACAAATATATATATACACATGCACATCATACTTCAGAATGTGAATGGTATGACCAACAAAGGCACAAAGAAGTGTGCAGTTTTCTCTGGGAGGCATAGTAAAACTTGCAAACAGTGACACAAGTAGCAGATATGGCAGAGAACATAAAAATAAGATTAGCATAACGGGCTGTAAATAAGCAAGGCATCCTGATAAATGTGTGAGAAGGATGAAAGGAAAATGAAAACCAAGGTAATCAGCAGTGGGCACAGATGAGATTCCCTATCTTTTAAGAGGGACAAGCAGCATGAAAACACTAGTCTTGAATGAGGGAATCCAGGTAAAAAGAATACTTCTGCTTCATTCAAATTTTCTTTGTTCTCAAAAATAGTAAGCTCAATCTTAGCAACTAAGAATAACCAAGGACAACAGGCCTCAGTGCTATTTGTGAAGCATCAACTCCATGCTATTGTGTATACAGTTAATTTGGGATATAAGTTTCAAAGACTAACAGCTGTGTATATGAACCGCCTAGTAATAGGAGTAACTTTCAAACTGTGCTCCCAACAAAATTCAGTCAAATATTTAAAAGAAGCCAAGTGAATCAGACAATTGTCACAGTGATTCCTAAATCTCAGAGTGACATAACATGTCTAGGTGTATAGAAATGTTTACGTACATATGTGTGTGTGTGTGTGTGTGTTAGTCAGTTTGTGTTCGCTATATATGTACATGTATAAAGATATTCAGATTGAGTAATACATGTTTACTAACTCCATTCAGTTGTGATTTTCATGGACTAACCAGATCAAAACCAGTTTTTTGAATAGTTACTGTACTTCTTTCAAAATGGGTCAGCTAAAATCAATAGAGGCTTTCCGCTGACTTCCACTGAGTCCCATGTTAAGGATGTAATCTCTGGGAGTTCAAACTGTGATAGTAATTGCTGATGAAAAAAATATTGAAGCATGTTGAAATGTTCCAGTTTTAAAGCAAACTTTTTGATATTGATTCAAACTTTAAGGTCTAGTAATGAACCACAGAGGGAAAATATTAGTGGATTGCTGGCCTGTTCCACATGGTAGCACCATCAGCTACATCAAGACAGCACAGTCTGCTAATGGACGTGGAGCAAGGTACATCAGCATCCCCTCAAGTCCTAACTGTTACAACCAACCAATCAGCCAAAACTCCCCTCTGTACTGGATTTATAAAAAACGTAAACACACACAGAGATCTTCAAGGGTCAAATGGTATTAAGCTATAATAGAGGTAAAATTTGTGGTAAGGAGTTACTATTTTAATAATAGTAATAGACTTTTAGTATCTAATAATGAATATTGCATCTGCATAATAGTGTAAGTAGACATCACAAAGGTGGCAAGTAAATTAGTGAAAGAAGTCCCAGTGTTTGAAAGTTTGAGATCTTTTATATGTGAAAAAAATTGAAGGAGTAAAGATGGTTAAAATACAAACTATGGCATGCCTTTTAATAGCAGGCATTAATTAATTTAGTAGTATTAATAAAATAAATAATGAATTTCAGCATGAAAAACGTGAAGCTACACAAATCAGCCAGTGTGAAGGCTACTACTCAAATATTTTTACCAAATCATTCTTTAAAGAAATTTATAAATTAGGAAAACTGGAGGATGACAAAAAATGTTGATTTGGTAGTAAAGTTGTTGCTTCACTACTGGAAGAAAACTGTGCAAATTTTTTGCTGCTCTTGTGTAAGCCTTAAAGATTGTGCTCATTTTTTTTTTATATCTTTACCAGTTTCCTATATGCTGTGGGCACCTCCTGTCAAAAACTATCTCTCCCTTCATGGCTTTTAATCTATAATCTGTGCTCCTTCTCCATGTAACTGAGCAAATTCAAAAATTTGGCAACCTATGGACAAAAGCATAGAAAGCTATTTATAACTATAATTCGGAGGCTGACAGATTCCACGTGAGACAGGGCTTGCTGCCTGCAGAATCTCTTTTCCATTTGGCAGTGTACAAACTCACCAAATCTTTTGAAAAACAATAAAAAGCATTTGGATATGTTAGATGTTTGAAAACTAGCAAGTTTCCAAAAAATTAATGAATTAAACATAATATTCTTTCTTGCTATTCATTTCTTTCCCCTGAAAGGATATCAGACAAAATAATCTGTGTTCTCTATGATAGATTTATTTGAGAGGGCACTTTTTTATAAGTATTTCATTGTGGAGGCTGTTAAACAGCAAATGAACATGAAGGCATGCTCCACTGAAATTTAAAATGAACTGCCACTATTAGTTGAAGGGAGATGGACAGGAACTGTTTATGAAGTAAAGAGGGGAAAATCCCCACAAACCAACAATCATGGTGAAATTGGTTCCCAAAAGCTGCTGTTGTGGATATTAACATTAGAAATCTTGCTACTGTGTGGTGTGAAATTCGTAGTGTTCGAATACAATGGATATAAATACAGAATCACAGAAAAGTTGAGATTAGAAGGGTTTCTGAGACTGTCTAGTACAAATGCCTTGCTAAAATTGCACCGGCTAGAGCAAGTTGCCCATGACCATGTGCAGTAGGTCTTGAATGTCTCCACAGATAAACATTGCACAGACTTTCTGAGCAACCTGTTGGACACTCACAGAATAAAAATGGGGTTTTTTTAATGTTCAGATGGAATTTCTTATATATCAGTTTCTGCCGGTTGTCTCTTCTACTTTTACTGGATACAGCTGAGTGGAGTATGTATATCTTCTTTATCAGTTATAAATACTACTAAGTTTCCTTCTGTCTTCCTTCCCTTTTCCAGTCTGAATAGTCCCAGCACTTTCCGTGTGTCTTTGTACCAACAGATGCTTCAACCCCTACTCAATTTTGTGGCCTTTCACAGGAATATTCATATCTCTGTTGTATTTGAGATTCCAGAACTAGATCTGGGACTTGAGATGTATCTCCCCAGGGAAAGATCCCCTCCTGAACCTACTTGCAGTAGTATAGCCAAGGTAACCCAGTAGGCTGTCAACCTGCTTTGCCACAGGAACACATTGCTGGACATAGTTTCTTATTTGTGGAAAGGGATTGATTGAAATAAAGGGGATGTAATGCATTTTTAGGGTGACCACCTCTTAAAATTGTCTTAAACCAAGGCAACCAGGAAAAAAAAAAGCCTATTGAAATAACTGTAAGGCTTATATGCAACAGTGTGTTTCATCATAAACTAAAGTAGAAGGTAGATGCTAATGCAACAGATTAAAATTTCCTCCCTTATGAAGTTTAACTAATTTAAATCTTATCCCAAAAGCAGTTCAGAATTCTGGTCAAATTCACCTTCTATTAAAGTGAGATTAGCAATCCAGTGTTGTCAAAAATATATCAAAGTTTATGAGTTAATATTTGAAGGAAGAAACATGCTATATAATCACAAAATTATTTAAATTAACATGTTAGTGCAATGTTGAATAAAGACTAATACAATAAAGATATTTTAATAAAATTAACATATTAAACAGGGAAGGTGCAAAGGGCTCGGTTGAAAGTGATGAACAGTCACAATGCTTTCTGAAATCAGGAGAATTTTAAATTGCTTTATGCATTTCAATTCATGTCTCATGAATATTAATATTAGTTAGATACCTAGGAGAGGGAGAACTGAATATATACTTCCCAGTTTCCGTCTTTATCCAAGAATTGTTTACAGAGGAAGTAGAGAAGTTGTGGCAAAGCAGATCAATAGCCTACTGGGTTACTTTGTCAATTCTATTGCTAGTAAGTTCTTCCAGGTGATTCTTCTAATTTCATTTCACTCCTTTGTCTCCCATTCTCCATCCCAAAACTCTTTTCACTACTCATCTATGTCTCTGATAGATAACAGGTAGAATAGCAGAAGTCACAAGCATATCTTTCTTTCCTTTAAGTCCACAACTGTTACTTTGAATCACTGGGACCCATGAAGTACGTGCAAGATATCAACAAGACTTATTTGTTTTTAAGATGTTATGAATATGTCTTGCAACAACAACAACAAAAAAAACAACAACAAAAAAAAACCACCGAAACCCTTCAAAGCAAACAAACAAACAAAAAACCAAGCAAGTATGAGAGAAATCCAGATCAGCTCATTTCCACTTACAAAAGAGAACTGATAAAAGCAGGAATGTGTCTGGATCGTTATGGACCTGCTATAACATCTGCTATTTTAGTGTGAACAAATGCTTTATTTAATAAATTAATGAACAAAAAAACACATATTCATGCAAAAATATGTTACCTTTTTTATAAAAGTTAATAATATGTTATTGGCAAATTAATAACTTGAATAATAGAAAAATATTTCTCAGGTGTTCTCCATGAGGGTCAGACTGGCAGGCAAAATGTAGCAAGAATGTTTATAGATTAAGATGTGTATACATTTGTCAGACTATGGCAGGAGTAAAAAGTTTAGAAATTCGCTTATTTTCATACACACCTGCTTGGTCTTCCAATGACCACACTGGACTATGGAAAAAAATAGAAATCCTTAACAGGGGCAACATACCTATGCAGAGATCAACAAGTTAACTTCTGACTTAAAACATACACAAAATATATATCATATATTGAGATAACAGATGAAAATAATTGATTCACTTTTGTTCCAGAGTGTGGCAAAAGTGAAAGATCAGGTTCAAAAATGTTATGCAATAGTGTTGCTATATGTGAAACAACTGCAGTAACATTTGGGAAAAACCTCAAATTCATATCATTAGTTCACCAAAAAACCCACACAAACACTGGCAAAAGGAAGTCTGAAGATGATATTGGGTAAAGAGAGGAAGAGGAAGTGAAAAGTCAAAATAATCAAGAAAACATCATAGACATAGACATGGAAATTGCATAAATTAAACAGAAAGAAAGGGATAACAGAAGTAACAGCCAGAAAAATTTCAAGAATGACAAATGGAAGTTGTAAAATATGAATTAAAGTAATGGCAGGACCAAGACTTAATGTTTTGCCTTTGCTTTGCAAAAACCTAAATATCTCCTCCAAATGACAAGCAGGCAAGCCTGGTCTTCTGAAATCTTGCCTTTGTATGCTTTTGTTGGATTTTTTAAAGGAAGTTTTTTAATGTGAAAGAAAAAAATAAAATTAGCATATATTCAATTCAGTAAGTGCACTTTCCCTCCAGGAGCAGAGTGGGTAAAAACTAACTTTGAGAAGACTGCTAAACCAGTAGAGGCAGAACAGTAGCTTTGATGTTGCTTTTGCAAGAGAAGATAGAAAAAGTCCTTTGAACAACTTATGATGAACTGCTTGTGTCAAACCAACAGCTGAGTTCTGTGGTGGTCTGTGTAATTCACTGAGAGTGTAAGAAAAAAAAAGTCAGATGTGACAACCATTTGATTGTCTTTCTGAAATTCTTTCTAGCTCGTGTATGTGCTTCTTAACCTACTTTTAGTATGGCATCCTACAGATCCATCCCCTTTTTTAACAGAGCATTCTACCTCGGGGTGGATTGATAAAGCGAGCTCACTTGACAGGAAACCTCTTATGCAAGATTAAAGGCGGGATTCGCTTTGTTTTTTGCAGCCTCATGAAAAACTGACATCTATGGGACAGAAGGGCACATGGTCCCAACTCTGAGGCTGTCATCACAGACCATCTAATGCCATAGAGTATTTGAAGGTTTCAGAAATCTGTTCTAAGGTTTGGAACTATTTTCTGACTGCAATATTAAGCCTTTCCAGAACATTATGTAATTTTGTTTATACGGTAATTTCAAGGGAAAACGAGTGCTACCTTAGGCATAAGGAGATGATACGCTAAACTAAATTTTCTGTAGGTGCTCCTGGTGCAGAGATATCACATTTTCCTCATACTAGCTTGTCATTACTTGGCTATTGTATTAGATTACATGAAATTGTTTTGTAATTTTTGGGCAAAACAGCAACTTTTGTTAAAGCAATGTGTAAGATTATTAAAATTCACAGGGAAAAATCTTTAAAACACTTTGTGAAAATTCATTTGGCTTTCATCAGAAAATCAAGAACTAATCCGATGATAAAACTAACATGTAAATTCTCTCTTTATACACATCTCTTTCCGTACCAAGAAAATGATTAAACATTACTAACTTTATTCAAGAACCTCATATAGAGAATGGAAGAACTAATTTCTTCCTCTCTACAGCAGTGAGGGGCAGCACTTTCAGCTTTTTCATGTTAACTAAAATATTTTCTGTTACATGCAGGATATTGCTGCAAGCAGGTTTTGTGTTACAGAGATTTCATGGTTTGTCACACTGGGGGAGCCACAGCACAAGCTGGTTCAGGCAGTTAAGTCCAGGGCCAGCAGTCTAAAGAGGCAAAGGTGTGATAATCCAGTCGTTCATGGTAAGGAGCCAAGAATCTAGATACTTTGAAAAAACAGCTTTAATGAAAACCCCAGTTTCATTTTCAAAACAGAAATGATATCTCTGGGGTTCTGAGACCCCCAGCACTCAAGATTTCTTTTTTCCTATTGCCATCTCAGAAAAAAAAGACTGGTTGCATTGGAGGTTTTAGGAAACCTAAGTTAATTTAGTGCCAGCTGGAAAGCCTAGTCAGATAACTAAGGGTCCATGAAGTTTCAGAAGCCATAAAGTTTTCTGGGATTTTCCAGTTTCTGGAATTGTCCTGGGACTCAAGAAACTACAGAGTTAGGTATGTATTTAACATGTGAAAAACTACTCTTTATGATCCCCTATGTTTTATACTGTCCTGAGATCATCACCTGGATTTGTGGATTTTTACTAATGTGAACATTAGTAAAACCCGTAACGCCATTTCTCACAGCACTCTCCTGGAGAAACTGGCTGCTGATAACTTGGTCAGGTGTGCTCATTGCTAGATAAAAAACTGTATGGACAGCTGGGCTGAGAGAGTGGTGGTGAATGGAGATACATCCATCTTGTGGCTGGTCACAAGTGATGTTCCCCAGGGCTCAGTACTGAGACCACCTCTGTTTAATGATTTAATCAATGATCTGGACAAGAGGATAGAATGCACACTCAGTTATTTTGCAGATGACACTAAGTTTGGCAAGAGTGTGAATCTTCTTTAGGAAAGGAAGGCTCTGCAGAGGGATGTGGGGGGGCTGGATCAACAGGATGAGGCCAGTTGTATGAATTAGTGGAGGACTTGGCAGTGTCAGGTTAATGGTAGGATTCAATGATCTTACAGGTGTTTTCCAACCTAAATAATTCTATAATTCTGTGATTTACCATCTGTTGTTTACCTCACTCGTCAAGCAGAGAGAGTTCCTACTTTGTCTAAGGAGCACTTAATAACATTTAGATTAAAAATTATGTACATTTTCATCATTCTAACACTAGCTTAAAACAGTGATGTATACAAACAGCACTTCTTTCCAGAGATACCGCATGATACCAGAATGACGTTAAGCAGAACAAAGAAAACTTCAATTTAGCATAAAGGACATCATTCTGAAAATGTTGGAGTGATATTTGGGTGTCCAAAGAAACATTCATGGCTGCCTCAGCAAGGCCGATGTGATGGGCTAATCAGAATGGTGTTGATGACATCACCATCTTTGAGCAGACAAAGAGATTTTCACACATATTTTCCAAAATACAGAATTTCCAAGGCTTTTTCAGTTTTTTTCCCACCTAAATGATATCTGAATCTATATTATTGGACCCAAAGCAATCTGAATACACATCCTCATTGTGTCCTGATTTTTGCCAAAAAACCCTTTACCAGTTTCTTTTGACTGCCAAATCCATCTGATGAGATCAAATTCAGGCCATAAAAATTTTCCAAAAGCAAGGAACAACCCCATAGTCAAGGGTGTGCTAGGTGTTAAGGCCACATTTATTACTGTTCCAGAAAATAATCAGAGAAACTTCTTGATGGAAGGCTAAAATCTGAGAATGCAGGAGAATTTCAATTTTGACATCTGTTTTAACAGATGTGGGTAAACCGTGTCAGGGATTTTTTCCTGCCTCTGAAAATTGCTTTTGGCCTAAAAGCAGAAGAGGATCCACTGCATCATTCTCAATATCAGGTGTTTGTATTTGTTTGCATTTCACAAGCAATAGTTTAATGCAGAAAATTAACCTAATGTACGTCCTTTGGGAAAAAAATAAATTCCTCTTTTATTGCTTTTTACAGGTAATTGAGCATGATCTGTTATTCCAAAATATGAGGAGCAATTTAGAGTGCCCTTGCACTGCAGCAGTAATTTGGAGGAATGGGAACTCATTTCATGTCCTTCCCTGTCAAGGTATTTGTGCATCAGATCTGAAAACCTAAACGCTGCATGACTGGGTAAAAAATTCCAAAAGTTGTGGAGGAATAGAAGTCAGACCATCAGCAAAACTGACAATGGATTTAACGTAAGAAAGAAGCTCTACAGTACAAGGACTGTTAACTACAATTCTATGAGAAAAAGATTTTAATGAGATGGAATAAGATCCTGCAACAGGGAATCCCAAAGTAGATATTTTCAGGACTAGTAGGCAGATTTTTACATAAGCCTACACATCCTTTGATCCACATGCTAAGACTAGTTAGAGGAAAGTTATAAGCCCTTACTCGGATTTAGCTGACTTGCCAACAGCAGTTACACTGATTTTCATGCTTTTGTGCATGTTCCTTATGGTCTACATCAGCAAAAATGGTGAGTGGTTTTTTTGAAGTCTTTACTTTCCCAATACCTCCTGAAAAAGTTAATTTCTATTGCCTTTACCTTCAGGAAAAGAAGCAATAGTAGGAGATACAAAGACAAAAACATTTATTTTGCCTTTTATCATGGTTCACCTCAAGGCTAGAAGAGCCAAAGGGGAAATAATAAAACAAGAATGTAAGGGATGGAGTTAGAGGAAGAGATGGTAGCTATTTATGATTCCTCTGACCTTTAAAATGTGGTGTTGGAACCTGGCCCTAAATTTATCCCCGTAGAAATGGTATGTGAAATTTATATGCAGATTTTTTGGGGGTTGTACTTAGTCTATGATTAGTTTTGTCTCTGGTGAGTTCACTATTTGTTAATTTCTGTAATCTCTTGTTTTGTGTATGTATCCATATCTCGTTACTGGCTTAGACCTTTTTGCTTTCCTCTTTTGAGTTTTTATGTTTATTTATGTATTTTTTCAAATTCCTGTGATTCACATTTAAGAATTGGTTCCTGTTTTCAGATTTCTGTCTGATAACCTGTTGACTGTACTTGCTTACTGCCCATTTCTCATCATGAGTCTTGCACAAGCTTCTACTGAAGTGCTGTAAAACAGAATAATACACAGTTCAGAACAGATGCATCATTAGCACAAACTTGCTAGGAGACAAATGCATGCAAGATATTAGCACATCTGTTATGGTTCACATTTCTTTGGTAGTGCTTTTATTTGACCAGTTCCTATGTATCTTTGACTATTTTTTCTGTTTACTTGCTGTCTTATTAAGGTGTGACCAACCAGGATGAATTAATATTCTGCAGTGCTGAAAGTAGACCACTGTTTTTCTTGTCTGCTTCCAGCTGCCTACCTGTTACAGAAACAGCTTCTCCGTACTTTACATCAGACTCTACGAAACACAGTGTGCAAAGGCACAGTATCAAAAAAAATAGCAGCTTTTTACAGAGGAACTTCTTACAAAACTACAGGTACACCTGTCATGTAAAGCACTGGATGTCAGGCCTTGATTTCATCTTCAGAGAATCCTCCCTGCTTGATGTCCATTTTAATGAGAAAAGTGGACATCACTGAGGCTAGTCCTGTTTAATACATTTATCAATGACCTGAAAGAGAGGATTAAGCGCACTCTCTGTCAGTTTGGAGATGACACCAAGTTGGGCAGGAATGTTGATCTGCTGGAGGGTGGGAAGGCACTGCAGAAGGATCTAGACAGGCTGGATCAACAGGCTGAGGCCAATTGCATGGCATTCAATGAGACAAAGTGCTGGGTCCTGCAATTTGGTCACAACAACCCCCTGCAGCACCTGGGGAAGAGTGGCTGGAAAGCTGCCCAGAGGAAAAGGACCTGATGGGGCTGGTGGAGAGCTGCTGAACATGAGCCAGCATGTGCCCAGGTGGTCAAGGAGGTCAATGACATCCTGGCCTGTATCAGCAATAGTGTGGGCAGCAGGACATAGCAGAGCACATTTGAGGTGTTGATGCTGCACCTCAACTCCTGTGTTCAGTTCTGGTCCCCTCACCAAAAGAATACTGAGGTGCTGGAGTGTGTCCGGAAAAGAGTAACGAATATGGTGAAGGGTGTAGGGCACAAGCCTTAAGAGCAGCTGAGGGAACTGGTGTTGTTTAGCCTGGAGAAAAAGAGGCTCGGGGGAGAAACGGGCTCAACTTGTGCCAGGGTAGATTTAGATTGGATATCAGGGAAAATCATCTCCCAGCAACAGTACACCTTCTTTGCTCCAGCCCTTCCCCTCGGTTTCTGTGACCTGGGATTCCCAAAGACTGGTCTCATTAATAAAGACTGAGGGAAAGAACGCATTCAGGACTTTCACCTTTTCCACAGGGAAGACATACGTGCTAGGTATCCAGTCTTGAAGTCAGTGACAAAATATACAAATATATCAGAAGAAACAGAAGCTGGGACTTAAAGTACAATATGTCCAATAGATTAGAAAGTCACTGCTAGTAATGTGAAAAAACCCCCAAACTCCCAGAGTTTGGGAATACCTATTTATAAAATATGTATCAGAATATATATGTATAAAGTATATATAAAGAATATATATGTATGTATATATACAGAATACAGAATATCTATGTATAGGTACAGAATATCTACGTATAAAAGAAGAATATACAGAATATCTATGTATAAAATATACAGACCTACAGAGAAGAAGAGATTTTTGGGCTCAGAATACCCCTAACAGTGTCTGTTTTATTTGCTAAGACAAATGATTAGAACATCCAGAGGGACTGAGCTACAAGCAATATAGATGCATACTTAGACTCGCAGTTTTGACTGAGGCATTGAAAAAAAATGTTTCTTAACATATTTGCAAAAATCTACTTGATAAAAGCTCCAGACCATTCCAATAGATCTGTGCTATTAGGAAACAAAACATGCTTTCAGACACTCTAAAATTCTCTATAACATATATGATTCAATATTTGGGTGTTTCTCAGATAAATTAGACAGAGAAAAAATTCTCTTAGTGGACTTCACAGACCTAAGCCACTTTTTTTCCAATCTATATTCCTATGGAATATTTATTTGTTTCAGCACTGCTTTGAATTTATATTTTTGTGGTATAGATAGTGCAGAAATAAATAATTGTCGTCCAAAGCTTTGCATGCACACAAAAACACACACACGCACAAACACACGCAAGATCTTCCAGCTGAACTGGAAATGCTACTGTTATTTGAATATCTTAAAAAAATCTCTTAACTGTCTTTCCCCTCGGATGTTATCTTTCTGTGGCTTCATTTTATAAGTTACACTGCCTCAAAGAAGCAGTGAAGGTTATATGTGCAGACTTGACACACAGGAACTCAAAAATCTCTAAGATGGGGCTGACACCTGAGCTGACAATAAAAGTAGACTTGATCAACACAAGTGACAATGAAAAATTCTTGTACTGGCTAATTTCAATGAGGACACAAATAATAAAGACTCTTTAAAGAGTCAAGCTCGGCTTCAAATAGAACACATGCAAGTAGACATGATTCTCCTCTGGGTCTGTCCTCATCATGAGTAAGGTGTTAAGTTTACCAATCAGTTTATCTAAGAACTTTGATATTGTACTTCTGGTTCTGCATCATTCCCAAAAATTTCATTTTTTTAAACCATCACTCATATGAGCGCATTTTTAGATATTTTGTAAACTAGTTGGGAAAAAGCCACAAAAGCTCATATGCACTTTTCAGCTGCTATAGAATGTTTAGCATTTAATCTGAAGGATAATAGGGTAAGCGAATGGGAAGAATTCTATGAAAACCTAAATACCCCGGGTATCTTATAGCAACATAAAGAAAAACAACAGACACCGAATTGCCGTCTTCACCTATGCAGTTAAAAGAGGTCTGCTATAAAAATTACATGTAATCAATATGAATGCAGCTATAAACAGAACCACACAAGGCACCCTGCAATTTACTTCTGTCCTTACTCCTGCTGGGTTCCACTTTTATATTTACAATATGCATGATGAATGAATACATTTTAGAACCGATCCAAGGGGGAAAATATCTCTTTCCTTTTTGACATATTCAGAATCAACTATTTGTTTTTCTTAAATCCAAATTAAAATATATTTGGGTTGTGGCTGAGCTGAGGAAGAATTGAGTTTAGTTTTTGTAGCAAAGAAGCTCTGTGAAGGAGAGCATTTCATTAAATAAAAGAATATATAAATATCATAAACAAAAAATTCAAATAAAGAAAATAATAAAAAAATTTCAAAAATAATAAACAGTAGCAAATGAAAAATAATTAACAACTGGATATATACTGTTTCCAGATTTACAGATATTTGTCTGTCAATCACTTTTAAAATCTGTCTTCTGGCTTACCTTAACAATTACTTTAAAAGTATTTACCATTTAAGTATAAGATACATAATTTAATGGATAATATGTGTTGAAAAATAATTTTCCAGGTATTTGTGATTTTGGGTGTCTTTCCATGATCAGCTTATGCAACTCATCCTCAGTTAGTTTTGCCTGAACACTTGGGACCTGAAGCATCTATTGGGGTTTTATTTTCTTTCTTGTACCATTGTGATGGATAAATTCATCCTCTGCATTCAGATTTCTGCCCTTCTTCAGTGAAAAAAAAAAATCTAATGACTTAACACTATGTAGCTCAATAAGAATTTCAAATACAAGCTCTGTGACTTATTTTTAGCTAATTATGTAAAATAAAATTTTAAAGACAATAGAGCTAGATAGTAACATGAACATTATCAATAACTAAGTCAAAATACTTCTCTATTTTCATAGCAAAGGAGTAACAACACTGTTGTTATGTCTGGGATGCATAAAAAGAAGTGTGGCCGGCAGGTCAAGGGAAGTAAGGAGGTCTCTACTCTGCTCCTGTGAGACTCCACTCCAAGTACTACATCCAGCTCTGGAGTCCTCAGTGCAGGAAAGGCCTCTTGGACCTCTTGGAGTTTGTCTAGAGGAGGGCCACAAGAATGATCAGAAGATTAGAACACCTCTCCTATGAGGGAGGAGAGGCTGAGACAGTTGGGGTTGCTCAGCCTGGAGAAGAGAAGGTTCCAGGGAGATCTCATTGCAGCCTTTCAATATTTAAAGGGTGCCTGTAAGAAAGACAGGGACAGACTTTTTTAGCAGGGCCTGTAGTGATATGTCAAGGGATAACAGTTTTAAACTAAAAGAGAATAGATTCAGATTAGATGCAAGGAAGAAATTTTTTTTAAATGAGAGAGGTAAAACACTGGAACAGTTTTCCCAGAGAGGTGGTAGATGCCCCATTCCTGGAAACTTTCAGGGTGGACAGGGCTTTTTAGCAACCTGATCTAGTTGAAGATGTCCCTATTCACTGCAGGGGCATAGGACTAGATGATTTTTAAAGGCCCCTTACAACCCAAACTATCCCTTGATTGTATGATGCTATTGTTACTACTTTCTGAAAATAACAGGTTTAGGATGGATATGTTGCATTCACCGAAATTAGTCGCCAAAATCTTTGCTAGTAGGAAAACCATGAGGAAGCAAACATTTTGTAAATAGGCAAGAATCTTTTTCTGCATGTTTAAGAGGGCGGGCATGCATGCCAAACTGAGAAGAGATCATTTTGCTTTGCAGTCTGTGTCTACGATCAGACCCAAGGTCTTTGAATGGGTCCCACAGAGTGTGCACAGAAGACCTGACCAATACCACACACATCACATCTGCCTCAATGTGTTGCATTATTATTTCTGTATATGCTGCAACTCTGAAAGCTGAGACTTTTACTTTCAAGAGTCTGAATGTGGCAGATATGCTCATGACATTGTCTATGCCATACAGAAACACATTGCATAGAGACTGAACTGCACATGTTGCCATGGATCCTGGGGTCACCTTGGAAAAGCATTTGTTTTTCTTTGTTGTTGGAAACTACTAAATATCCTTCTGTTCAGACTCTATAGCACCTTTTTCCATGCCTCATCTACTGCTCTGATAAAGCTGCCATTATAACAGAGCTAATACTTTGTATTCACAACATTATTATTCTATAACCTTTCTTTTCTGTTGAGAAATTGCCTTCTGTCCTTGTGTTTGACCTTTGAAGTGAAGTAATTCTACCTTGCAGACCTTTCTTCTATTTTAGAATTAGTAAAGCATCATCCACTCTTGCAAAATGATTCACAGAATCATAGAATGATTTGGGTTGGAAGGGACACCTTAAAGGTCATCTAGTTCCAGCTCTTCTGCCATATTTGAGAAACTTTCCACTAGATCAGGTTGCTCAAAGCCCCATCCAACATGGGCTGGAACACTTCTAGGAATGAGGCGTCCACAATTTCTCTGGACAACCTGTTACAGTGTCTCACAACTCTCACAGTGAAGAAATTGCATAAGGACATTCTAACAGAATGAAGATACCACCTCCACTGTTGCTGACTGTTTATTCAAATTCAAAGTTCCTAAGCTCTAGTTTTCTCTGCAACTGATTTGCTCCATAACCTCAGATTTTTCTGATTTAATTGGCTCAGTTTTACTTTGGATTGATATTATCTAATTCAGTGTGATTCTTCGGAAGACTTAATACAGCATTGTTCATGATATGAAAAGAAAAATGTTACATGAATGCATATTATCATGTTTAGACGCTTTGCATCAGCATGCTGCTCATTGATGTTGCCTATAAGCAAAAATGAATGACATAAACTGTATTTGACAAAAATGTCTTCAGCAATTGCTAGAAGTATAGTGCTATGAGTATACTAAAAGCAATGACACTGTCATTGTATTCAGGCTGACAGGCTTTGCTAAGAGGCAAGGAATGTTAACCTAGGCTTAGATCTGTTTAAATATTGAATTCTGGACACGGCTTCCTATTTTTGGCTGCTTTGTTGTGCCAGCAGGATGAACATCTGACGATCTGCAGCAGCTAAAGCTTGTGACCTCAAATATATTGACCTGCTCATGCTGATATTGTTTATTTGGCTACTGGAATGAAGCTAATTTATGCCAAGTTGGTTTAGAGAACTTAGAAAACACTGTATAACAACATGCATCTATCCAGAACTGTCCGTACAAATCTGTCCAAGCTTTAATCATTTACCAGTCTTCCAGATTGAAGGGACTTCTTTTTTACATTTTTTTTGAGTCTCAGGTTCACAGTTTTATTGTTGCAGACATTGTTGTATACATTAAAATATAGTGTATTTCATATTAAGCAGTTTAATTAATGTTAGACAATATAAGCTCCTGAAAACCTTTTACCTACTCAGAATTCTTCATCTGGTTTGATATTTTATAATTAAGAAAAATTAGTAGTTAATGGACTGATCAACAGCAAAACCAAAACCAAGTCCTTTTTTTAAAAAAGATTTTATATTCAATGTGCCTAAATTTTGCTTCTGTTTTCAAAGGTGCAGATAGAGAAAAAATGCAGAGGAAAGGCCATGGTTTATTCTCCTCAAGAGCCACGTTTGAATATAAAGTGTTCTTTTCAGCAACTTTAATAAATATTTGTAAGAAATATATGTATGTTTTAGGTTCTGACATAAAACGATATATTCTGAATACCCTGATCAATCATTTCTTTACTAATTCCTACTGATCAGTTGTCTGGGAAGCATAAACTTCTTAATTGTGTTTTGGCACCTATATTCTACAATTTTTTAGTATTTTGAGACAGAATAATTTTCTCACTGTATCATCTGAACTCTACTTATGCTCAAATAATCCTTTCTTTCTTCTAAAACTTTAGTATAATTTTTTACATTTTCTTACCCTCTTTGCTAGGATCCATTTTATGAATACTAAGAATTCCACTTGTGTCTAAGACAATCTCATTAGATTAAGCTACTGCTACAGCTTCAGCATTTCAGCTTTACCCATGAAAGATCTTCTTCACTATACAAAATATGTTTATATTTTATTCTTAAGTATCTTTGAATTTCTTTTACACTCTTCTCAACAGCTATGAATGTAATGTGGCTGTATAAGTTGGAGTTTTTACATATGACTCCCTTATTTAAACATTTTATTTTTTTCATATTAGTTCACTTCTCATTCTCTCTCTGCTGCTGCTATTTTGCAGTGTCAAATTTTTCTCTAACTTACAAATTATAATTATATTAAATCCTTAAGATGACAAAGGAATGAGATTTTTTTTTTCTTTTCCTCAGTTAACAATATGAAGTTAGCTTTAAACAGACCCGGATGCTGCAGAGGTTGTTTTTCTAGTTTGAATAGTCTGTTATGTCCAGATTATCTTAATATTTTTCTACTCTGTGACAATATTTTTAAACTTTTCATCAGAATTGATAGCATGCATTTTTTATAATATCTATTTATCTATCTATTATTATTTATTGTAATATCTATTTAAGGCTATACCATATATATAAAAAAATATTAAACATGAGATTTATGAGAAACAGTGAAATAGAAGAGCTTTAAATTACTGTATTTTCAAGTGTGAACTAATATGATTGACTACTATTTATTGGTCTTCAGTTTCAGGTGTGATAGAGAACAGAAAAAAGTTGATCATTAAAAGAGTGGAAGAAAAAGGAAACCGTCGAGAGAAAAGGGTAAATTGAATGCACTGATAAGAATTAGACAATGAGAGAAATCAGGAAAAGAGTGAAATAATTTCACTTGAAAGTTTCTTTTAAATGATGAGAAATGCTGCAGTGTAGACCTTAACAAAGGATAAAATTCCTTTCTCCAATCTGTACTGCAATTCTTAATGGTATATTCTGCAGCTGTCCTGTATACAGGGCTCCCACTGATATTAATAAATGCTCTTTTCATAGAACTATTTCAGAATATGAATAGAAATCAAGAAGATAAAAATTTTGCTGAATAGAAGGGTTTCCTGATGTTCAGAGGGAACCTTCTGTGTTTCAGTTTCTGCCTCTGGTCCTGTCATTGGACATCACTGAAAAGACCCTGGCTCCATCCTGTTTACACCATCCCTTCAGATACTCATATACATTGATCCCTTTCCCCCCAGCCTTCTCTTTTCCAGGGTGAAGAGTCACAGCTTTAAAATATGATTTTAAAACATCTAATTAAGGAGTGTTAGTAAAGAATTTACAGACCATTAGGCAAATTATTTTTATGATTTATTTAATTTGAAATTAATGCTGGTATCAATTCAAAGAATGTATAATATGTTAGTTGGCAAAGTAATTGCATTTATACATGTGTGGTGTATTGCATATATTTAGATCTGAATGAACTTCTAGAATTACTATTGAAATATATATTCATTTTAAAAGGAAAAACAAATCCAGTATTTGATTAATTATTCTTAAGGTATTTCAGTAAACGATCTTCATGATCCCTAGCATTTCATATATGACACAAGGTACTCAGTTATAATAGCAACATGGATTTTCAAATATGTGTCTGTAATTCCTTTCAAAGAACAGATAATTTAAAAAGTTATAGTTAAAAGAGTAAAATTGTACACTTGGTAGACAAAGAAGGGGAAAAGAAAGAAGGAATTTTTAAAACTCAGACTAGCTTAATCTAAACTGACTTTGAGTCTAAAATGGGCAAGCAAGATGGGTTTTTTTGTTGTTTGGGATTTTTTTATCCAAACTAAGATAAAAACAATAGAAAAACAGAGGTTATAAAGAATCCAAAGGAATTTCTGCTCAGAGAAAGCAAACAGCTTATTCCAAAGCACAGTAATTAGTGAAAAGCCTTCAACTTCTCATCTAACTTCAGACATAGGCAGTCTGCTTGTCTCTGATCTATTGACATGAGGATTTATTTATAATCAATACAGAGTAGCAGTAATTTTTAGGCTGTGATTTATCTCATCTTAAGTAGACATCTTAATTCAGATGAATAACATATTGCAGCTGTCTGTTTTCTTTCATTAACTATAAACAAAAGCTGAGAACAGCTACCTAAGATGCAGACTTCTCCATTTAATTGGATAAACCCCCCCTCTCACTTCAGTGGGTGGATTCTAGAAGCAAAAATATGGTTTTTTAAAATTGTATAATGAAACATATCAATACGCCAAATTAGTCCAAAATAACCCATGAGGGGAAGGGGATGCTTATTAACCTGAAAAGGAGTGATTCCATTCACTCTAGGGCTGATTCTGCTAATTTCCCAATAAGACAAATTGATTTGGGGATATTGAGCTGACCGGCTTTTATTTAAGTTTTAATTGTAACTGAAGTCCTCGGTGCAATAAAATTTCTGTGGGAAACAAAAATAAAAAGTAGTAATTTATTATCCTCAAGTTTCTGAGTACAATAATTTTTAAATAATTCAATAGTTAAGAAAACACACACATTCCCCTTCACATGCATCCCATTCCACACATACCCAGGCACCTCCCCCCACACACACAGCCAGGATCAGCACAGCAGATAATTATCACCTTGAAAAAGACTGAAATGCTAACTAGCTAACTAGCTCTTCCTGTGCAAAATACCTGGTACAATCATGATAAAATTTTGATTTAATATCTACATCATATTTAAAATGCAGCTTTCTATTTAATTTTATTTCCAGAATATTTTCATTTAATTTCTTTAATTAAAATTCATTATTTCTCACATGCTGTATTTCTATGAATATTTTCTTCTAAAAATAGAAAAAGATTATATGGTATATCTTCAGGATTAAACATTGGTTTATACAATTTTAAACAATAATGATATAGAAGCATTTATTTGTCCCTCACTAAGGTGGAATGAGTATTTTAATCGCAGACCATTTACAATTAAATACTTTATATTTATAAGATGTTTTCAAAAAATTTTGATCCTCATTGCTTATTCATTGTAAACAGTAATTTTTCAGTGAATGGAAAGTATTTGTGGTATATCTACATTAGTTAAAACACCGCTTACTACTAATGGCCAGGCTGAACTACAGTATATGATGTTTTGTCTTCTTCTTTGTCACTTCATGAAACCCTAACACAATAAAGTGTTGAAATACAGAGCTTTCCTCTTTGAGAGACTCCCATGTTGAAACCCATCCCGTGCATTTTATGTTGTAATTCTTACATCTTTCAAAATTTGATATGTTCTGCATAGTTGTCATTAGCCTTTCAGTTACAGTAGTGAAAATCACAGATAATCGCAATTTTTTACAACTTTGAATTTATACCAACAACCGAGAGAAAACTTGCTCCTGTACTTAAATCTGAGTTTCCTCTGTATCCAAACTTCGTTTCACAACCATCAAGAGTCTTATTTGTTGCTGCTCAAAGCCTCGTCCAATCTGAACTTGAGCACTTTCAGGGATGGGACATCCACAATTTCTCCGGGCAACCTGTTCCCATGCTTCACTGCCCCCACAGTAAAGAATTTCTTCCTTATATCTAATATATGTCAGAAATAATAAATCTAGGCATATAAAATTTGAGGAAAGTTTTGAAATTATTTTGATTTGAAACACACTTTATATTAATAATAAATTACAGATGACTAAAATATGCTGATGGGCATTCGAGCTTGACACTTTTTGAAAAGTGCATGGAATTCAAAATTAAAACCAGTAAAATTACAAACTTCTTGCAATTTCCTCTTTCCTCTGATATTCAAAGTTGCATATGTCAAATCTCTATGTTTCGTACAAATCTCTGTCAGTCTCAGAAAAAGTTTCTATTTTGGACTAAAATATGGTTTATATAGAACACTAGTACTCGTGAAGGTTCTTCAGGGGATAAGGTGGAACACCGTTTCATTGGATTTGTGTACACAATACATTTCATCCAAACTGGGGAATTCATCCCAGGTGTGTTATATCCATAGTTCTTACTGCACCAGGCCTCAAGGTTCTGTGAAAATGATCATGTGGACCTTGAACGTAGATCACGTGAAAAAGATGAGAGGTGGTGATGAAGAAGTTCAGGGAGAGTATAAAGAGCATATGGCCCAGTACAGACACCAGAAATCACTTTTTAATGTGATCCACAGCCTGACAAATTGTTTAGCTCCATTTAAAGGCTGTCTTTGACAAACAGGGATGAAAGAGATCTTCAAAATATCTCGTAGATCAAAATCCCTTTAAGCAAATTACCCTGGCCAGTCACCTCACTGCTGATAATTCTCACTTCACCCCAGCAGATCAGGCCAAATGATGTTGTTGCAAAAGTATTGTGAAAAGGTAGGCACATATTGACAGATGCAGGGGAAAATCGCCTCGGATGATGATTCATCCTGAAAGTGTACCAAGTTATGTACCCTTACCTACTGTGCAATATCTAAGTTGGTGGGTTCATCATCTGTCAGTACCACTTTAGAAAATAAATGTTTCATCCACAAAAAGTATTTCGTGTCTCCTATCTGCTTCATTTCAGCCAATGAATAGGCTATGTTCCATTAGCAAAGTGTTTATAGTCGTATGGTTTTTTTAACTGTGTTAATTCTTTATCTTTTTCTAAATCCAGCCACTGTCTATCCATAATTTTCAAATGTCCATGGTAGGGGTGTAATTAAGTTTCACATTCACTGAGTCAAAAAAATCATTCTCGTTATCCTTTTATTAAATTGCTGACATCTAACATCAGTCTGAGATCTGAAAAACAAACTTAATCTGCTGTTTGCCAAGTGTCATCTATGTGATACAAATTCTACTTGATAAATCACACCCACACATTGCCATATGATACTACTAGTAATGTCTTCACAACCTTTTCTTGATCGTTAGTTATTTTGGTGAAGTGAATGATTAGAACATAAGCAATGGCATTTGTTCAAGATGTGCCAGAAAGAGCTGCAGTCTGTTCACTTCTTTGCTGCCCGCGTTAGCACTGCGCTGTAAAAAAGAAAGATTACTAGGAAAAGTGTTACTTTTAGTCTAAATTTGTAAATGAGATTCGGAATACCCTGTTAAATGACACGATGCTATTTTAAAATATGGCATCTTAAGGGAAAAAGTCAGCTTTAAAGAGGTTTTGAGATGGTTGTTTCTGGGCGAGAAAGAAAATTGGAGTCATCTTAATGTCTTCAACCATTTTGAAGGTTGGTTCAAAACACAGTTCCTTCATATAGGAAGAAAAGAGGAAAATAAATTCAAATAATTTAAAAATGGACCTATATATGTTTCTCATTGGGATTACTGAACATAATTTCTTATAAAGTCGAGGGACTGTAGTTAGCTCTCTAATATTTTTTTTGCCTGAAGTTCATCTGCATTTGCTGCTATATCCAGAGTCTCCATTTATTAGTGATGGTATAGTCCATCTATGCAGTAGAATATGCAACTAGAGCACATGTCTCATCCTTTCTCGTTAAAATTGGCTGGAACAGAATCAGTATTTACAGTTGCTTATATTACAATGTTCTTATTTTGACAAGTTTTCTTTAGACAATCTTTCAGCAGCAATAGCAGTAGTAAGTACAAGTTGCAGTGGGGAAACCTTGTGAGAAGAGAATATAGCTACACTCTTCTGCTTTCTCAAGTTTCCTGTAGTTAAATCAATGCCAAAAGGCTTTTCATAGTAATACTAATGTCATGCAGGAATACTTGATATAAGCCTACCTTTGATAAAATTATTAATGGCCTACTTTTCCCCAAGGCAGAAAATTTTTGCTTTAATAATATGTTTTTAATAAGCTGGAAACATGAACTTTTGCACCAGTCATGTGGAATGTATGACTACTTCCTAATAAGTTTCACAACCTAATTTAGAAAATTTTCACTCTGTGTGACTTAAAAATAAGAATTCTAGTCATCTTCATTCTACTGATGTAAAATTTTTTCCTACCATGCTGCTATTTTTTAAAATAACTCATTTTTACCAATAGAAATATTTTCCCATGACAGCTATGGAAAATACCTATGTTTACTCAATATTGCAACATCAGTATATTGTTTATAATTTTTTCAGTGTGGTCCCAAACATTTCTGACAGCTAGACAGCAGAGGTTAGCAACAGTGAACGGGAATAACTCCTGAAAAATTTCAGTAGGTTTCCCAGCAAGGGCTTGCTTTCTGCCACTGCAAATTTTCCCTGAGATATTGTCTCGTTAACAGTTGCATAAAACGAGTATTTTTGCACAAACCTGGAAGTAAATTCTGTCTCAACTTTACCAGTGAATGCAAAGAGGGTGAAATGGTGCTTCACACACACCTCTGTGCACTTTCTGTGGGGTGCACAGAGGGGTGTGACCCCAGAAATACATTTTTCATCTCTCTTCAGAGCACAGTGCACATCATCAATTCATGCATCTTTTTCTGGGACTCATGGCAACTGTAAGAGACAGGTCCGAAGATCCCTCATCTGCCTCACGATCATCGACGAGGACAGAGACTGAAAGACGCTAATAAACCCCAAAGGGAAAAGAGGACTTTTGCACAGGAGTCCTGGCCTGGCTGAGGTGGGATGTTTGCCAAGTGTTGCCTGAAGGTACACTGAGGACTGATATGCATTCCTAAGGAACAGGTCGCACTGGCGCCGTTCTTGCTGCCTAGCCAGGAATGACTGCACTGAAGCGAGAGGGAATGGCCTGTCCTGTACACCTGCTCCCGTATCTCAAAACAATGGGCTTCACAAACAATAGTTGTAGATTTCCGCAGCTCCCGGCCAGTTGCCCCCTGCTTTCAAAAAGATTATAAAGCGACTTTCTGAATTAACCCTGACGAGATCTCCCCACAGAAAGAAGATGGATCTATTGGCAGGACCACGAGGATTCCGCCTCGCCGTCGGTAGCTATTAACCCACCTCTCTTTTTCTCTCTATACTTTGTTTCTTTATATCTCTCTCTCTCTTCTATCGCATAATCGTGTTTCTGGCACTCAAAAAAAAGTGCACTGTTTGATTTAAACTAAAATCCCCGTTTTTGTGTTTCTTTTGCACTCTGAGATCAGTTAACAAACCATCATGACTCCCGCTTGTATTAGTGCATTGTGACAGCAACTAAGAGGCCCTCTTGCTTGCTAAAGTGTGTTCAGCAAAAAAATTTGTACCTTTAGCAAGTGCGAACACGACTGAAATAGAGTCAATTCAAATGCTGATAGGGCAATAGTCTACCCCAGTAGTAACATACCACCATTAGAAGACTGTGTAAAAATATCGGTGTACGTGCCCAAGTTCTGAGTTGTTTATAGTCTTCCCTCTAAATATATTTTACATTTTGGATGTATTAAAAAAAAAAAAAACATACTGGAAATGAGCATCTCTCACTGGCTCAGGGCAATATGAACTGCATATCTTCATGACTCTAATTCATTGGATTTCAGGGAAATTGACACCATCTCCTTTCCCATAGGTTTTCTACAAAGCTAAGGAGTGGGAGAAAACTTTAAACACTGAAGATATGATTTTGTACTTCACAAGTTGATGGGATTTTTGCTATTGGTTTCAAGAGCAATCCATGTATCAATCCTTCCCTTGATCCAACAGCTTTTCCTCCTTGGTAATTCAGCTCCTGGTTTTGGCAGAGTAAGGAATATGTTTATTTTGTGTTCTTGGGTTTTTTGAGGTTGAGTATATAGGTTTTCTAACTGCCTTGTTCTTGAGAACAAATCATACCTGACATATTATCACAATCCTTATTTATGGCACGTTTTCCTTTGCAAATTTTTACAGATTTTGTAGGAAAAGACAACAGCTTCAAAGCCTTATATAATTTTGACTTTACCGCCAAATGAGCCCTCAGAGAAGAACCACTCGATTGATTCTTCTAGTATTCTACTCCCTTCCTTTCAAAGCACTCAAGACACATTTTTGCCTTGTCTGCCCTCAGTTGCATCAGGGCAGCGGGAGAACTTTATTTTACTGAGAATGCTCAGTATGGTCCAGGATTGTAAATCTGTGAACCGCAAGCTTGGGTATTACATTAGGTGTCAAGGGCTGTGATAAGACACAGTTCCAAGACAGCCACACAGATCACTATCTACACGCTGAATCTCACTCAGAAGTACGTGAGAGGATTATATCATTTTGATTTGATTTTTGTTCCAAGACAAGAAAGTAACACCATGCAGAAGCTGTTGTTTCTCAGGTGGAAGCTCAGAAAAAGACAATGCAGTCTTCATTCCTACAATGTTCCAACCAAAGTTCCAGGTAACTGTAGCAAGAACTAGACCTGATATGTTTAATCAGATTAAGGTAAAAAGGAGAAGCTTATTCCTCTGTAGAAGATTTTGAAGTTGTAGGGCTGGGAGTGTAGTGCATATTTTATATGATGGGCTCACCACTCTGGCACTGAGCCCGAGCAGAAACAGATTCTGTAAAAAAACCCCAAACACACAGGTATTTAAATACATTATTAGTAGGTAGTTGTCCTTCTGTGCTAAATGCCACTGGGTCCAAGAGCAGCATAGTTTTTCTAGAAAGCCTGTTTTAAAGCTTCCAACTTGCAGCTCTAATCCAGGCAATCCCTGTAAGTAAGGAAAAAGAATCCTAGGATGTTGGTATGAAGGGAAACTGTTCCATGAGTCATGTATATGTTATAGACTCTCCATTCGGGGTATCTTGGAAAGAATCTTGAAATTTCCCATGTCTTAAAAAAAAAAAAAAGATAATCTCAACAAGAGGAGTCAGTGAAATTTTGCTCCATTTTCCCCACTTTATCTTGCAGAGATTAAATCTTACTTTTGTTCCACTCGCACACAGTGCCAGACAGGAAATTTCAAAAAGAAGAAAATCATTTTAATTTTGATGGAACAAATAAACTGAATTGTTAAATTCACTATTTTTTCTTTCCCAGTAAATGTTGTTGAATGTCAAACAGGAAAGGAGAAAGCAAAAAGTCTGAGAAAATCCTGAAAAATAAATTCCTTTCCAAGATAAGTATTGAATTGCCACTGTTGCACAAAATAATAAGAGGGGAAAATATAATTGGGAAGAACTGCACATTGTTCTGGAAAAACCTCCGGCAGCAGCAGTTGCTGGTATCAGTTTTAATAGTTGGGGTTTTTATTAATTTTGTATAAGATAAAAATATTATTGCACCTTTACCTTTTCCCAATATAATATAATTATATATATGACCTTTTTTAATACATATGCTATAGGACACTGTGAAAATAATTAGCTATAAATATAAATGCAAAAGTTTATAACTATTTAGAATAAAGTAAGTCTAACGCGAAAACAGCAGTTTTCTTCTGATGAAAAAAAAATGAAGGAAATTATACAATGCAGACATGTTATTTCACTTCCTGAAAAACAGAGTAGGTTTGCGATGGCCAATGGTTTTCATTAGGAAGGAAGAAATTCCTTTTGGAAAAAACTTCAAATTGAATTCACATGAATGCTATGATGTTTAATTTCACCAATCATGAACAGAAATTCTCATCATTTGATATGGAAATCATGATGGTAGAGGAGATAAGGATACCTGGACCATGCATCAGGAACATGAAAAAGCATTAGCAGGCAGGTAAGACTGTGCTCCTGTACTAGTGAGAAGAGAGTGCAACAAGGACATTTTCCTTTAAGAGTCTTCAGGATTAACAGCAGAATAAATTTTTTCATGTGAAGTATTTATGAATATAATTAACCTTTAAAATAACATTGTTTTCAAAAACCTGTTTAGAGTATCTCTTACAATGATAGACAGTTATTATAGATAGAAAAATAAAAGCATTTTTTTCAAACTGTTGTGCACTCTAAAACAATCTACAATAAAAATATTATTTTTTCATGCTGGAAATTATGTTAGTTACAATAATGCCTAGTAGCACACTTGGAACTTTAGTCTCTTGTTTAGCATAGTTTTTTCATTCATCTAACATGTTTCACATTGACTATTTTTCAATCTCAATTAATGGTACCTTTGTACTTCTGCAGCATCCATGGAGAATTTCTTGGGTTTTATTTTGTACTTGAACCTAAATGGCAGGTTTGTATTCTGCTATCTGCCCAGTTTTTCTGTTTGATGCAGCTTCTGAGAGGTATTTTCAGATTTGAGGACTACCTTCAAGAATGATGTTAAATACATGCATTTTACTTCTTAGTTAATGTAAAACTATTTTTTTCTTTACAGCGCAATAATAATAGGAAAATAATGATATTAGATTCAATTATCATACTACTACACTGGGGACTATTATCATCATTAGAAACCAAGCAAGTCATATTTTTGCACATGCAATACCACCACTAATGCAAATTATCCTGTAAATTCAAAATGAATCTGTATCATAGGAGTGGATTGAATTTTTCTATCAATATTTTGCTTAAAATAGAAAATTAATTATTTTGAGAGCAAACACATAATTCCAACATAACTTTCAACTACTGCCTTCAAATAATTAAAACATGTCAGTTTATAAAACTGTACAGTACAGTACACAATACCCAGTCAGTTCAGACACATAAAAAAGAAAAAAAAATCAAAGGACAGATTCACTCACATCTGCAAGTCCTCGATAATATACAGGCTCAAATGTCTCCAGCAAATTTGGTTGGTGGCACAAATTTTCTATATTTGCATCAGCAGAGCCAGCTGATATCTTTATAGGATGCAATCTTGCTTACATCACCCTCCAGAGCAATCTTCTGCACCCCTGCCTAATACACCTTCTGCTCTATTCCTTGGACTTCATATTTGCATATCGACAGGGTCCTGCAAACTAAGTCAAAGTTTAGGTAACAGTTTTCTGAGATTTAGAAATGCTGTTTTAAGTTTATTTTTTTCGTCTATAGGCATACTGTAACTTTCTGAAGTTAAATATGTGGAGTATGTCACGTGTATTTTGCATAGTATTTCTCCTTCACATTAAAACTTCTCACAGAGCTCTGTGACACCTTACTGGAAAAATATATATCTGAAAAAAGTGGTTAGGGGAAGTTAGAATAGCCAGAAAACCATGTAAACAATCTAACGATACAGCCTTGAATCTCTGAATTAATTCTGAATATAATGAATTCTGAATATAATTACACTATGTAAGGTCAAAATATAATATTTAAAATATTTTCATATAATAATGAGCGTGGGAAGAGAGAATCCAGATACACAATTTTTTGAAACAGTTCCTGGAAAAAACGTAGTCTTAACTTGAAAGTATAGCATTAAATATTTTTACACTAGTTGAGTTCTCATTACTTAATAATATTATTTGTATAAACAAGTTGGAAAACAGGAAATAAACTAAGAAAAAGATTCAAGCTATAAAATATATGAGTTTGTCTTACTGTTTAAAATTTTCCTTCTATTCCAGATTAAAAATATTAGGTGGCTAAATGGTCACACATTATTTTCAAAAGCATTTGGATATAAAAAGCACATACATTTCTGTAGGATTTGGGTGTCAGCTATTTCTGCAAACCTTTATATGACTGCTTCCCAACCCTGATTCAGTCCACTTAAACCCAGCTGTATTTCAGATGCTCAGTGAAACTGTACATGTAATGCATATAGTTTACATATAATCTGCAGAAAAAGCTAGATAAATTTGAAGATTTTTCATGGCATTTTAAATGGCATTTAAGTTCTTTGTACAAACACACAGATGGGATTTCTGCTGTCTTCTTAAGGCCACTTTCTCCAGAGACCTCTCCATTAAACCTCTATAGTTCTATTCCTCTGATGATCCCCAGCCAGCAGTAGGATTGTCCAACTGCATGTAATTACTGCCTGCTATAGCTGCACACTGAGGGGCTCTGTGTGAAGCATCACATGAGCCATATTAAGGACCCCCTACTGGAATAAACTGAGATACCTCAGCTGGCTGACAGCCGAACCTAAAGGGACAAGACGGTACACTGATTTCATAATATAAATTAGGTACTAAAAGCAAGGCTGGAGAATTTAAACATTTCTGCTTCCAGCTTAAGCAACACTAAATCTTGGTCTTTATCTGAAAAGCTGTGTGACTTAACGCATTCGGCATTCATAGGCCAATAAAAATGTGAATAATACACTAAGGACTGTCAAAAGAGCAACAATTGCAATAATTAACTCATAAAAATAATTCATTTGAAGAAATCAGGAAGAAGATCTGATCATGCAAAAATACTACCCTGAGTATCATTCTGTTTATTTATACAGGTTTCTTATTATATTCCCATCTAATGCATTGGACCTGTGTGCTTGTGATGACACAAATGCTTGCAAAACTTACCAGATAAACCACGTGTTTGTGTTCTCTTCAAACAGAAAAACATTTATTTATGGTTTGATTTGCTAATTACATTTGGACTCAATATTCTTAAAGGTCGTTTCCAACGTAAATGATTCTATAATTCTCTAAGTCACACATTGTGCTCTGTTGAGATATATCATCAGACTATGCTAAGACAAATTATTGGATCTGTTAATTAAAATTCTACAACCACAGTGAAGCTGGGGAGGGAACACAGATCACTACAGTTACCTTGTGGCGTCTCAATACTTCCTTTTAATCACTATGCTTTTCATTTTTAAATACATGACATCAGAGGCACTAATTAAATATCCTTTGGGCAGGAAGGAAGACTTCTTCTCATTTTACTGATGGGTAAGCTGAAATGCAAAGCAGTTAATTCAAAGTGGAAAAGTAATAAAGTCAATACTAAAACTCACCACAGTTTTGTTTACTACCCTAAATCCTTACTATCCCAAAACACAATAACAGCTGTAAAAACATTGTGGCTACTTTCTTTTTTCCTATACCTACATGGCGGGGTAAAGGATAGACAATTCCAAACAATGGTAAGCCACAGTAAAGTATCCTTGACATCATGTTCATGTTTCGCATAGTGAGCTCTTCATCTGATAAAGTTATTCCATTACAATGGTTTGGGGAATATCTTAGAAGGCTGGGTGATGTTTGGTTTCAAGCCATCTTGACGATTCAGGTATTCAGTAGCAATGAGAAAATTTAAAATAAGATATGGATTGATTTTCACATATGACAGACATACTTCTACACACAGTAGGCTGACCTAACACTTTACTACATATGGGTGAAGTGGCATCCTGTTCCCCATAGGTTTTTCTATTTATTTTTAACTGCTTTCCTACCAGATTAGTGAGCGAAACTAGCTCAAAAAGGAATCAGATAAGTGTCAGAACTTTCAAACAAAAAAAAAAAAAAGATGCAAAATGGTGATTTGTAAGTGCCTTTGAAAATATAAGTTTTTTTAGTTTTTGTAGATACATGACATTATCTAGAATGATAATGCTCCAATATATATTTTTTTAGATTCTAAATTTTATGCCTTCTTTTGTCCATTTTAGTAAATAGATTTCCTTTGATATGTTCTTTCAAGCTGAAATTGGTTCTAGTATGTATAAACACACTGGTAGGTAAAAGTAGACTACAAAAGATAACATTCAGAATGTATTTCCCTTAACTTTCCATAAAAGCAAGTGAAAAAAGCAGGCAGGAGATACTCAGATAATATGCTGTGTGAACTGAAAAGAATCTGTCCTTATTTGAAGCAACTGAGAAACTCACACAAAGATATACAGTTTAGAGAGATGAAAGGGTCACATGTGATGTCAAATCTGTACTTTTAATATTTGAATAAAACAAGGTTTCTCTAAGTACAATCATAAAGGTGAATTTGCTGAAGCAATTGAACTAGGTCTGTTTTACAAATATAATGTTTTCTAATTAAACTGAGGATTCAGGAGCCAACCATGAAATCAAAAGGATTTAGGAACATACAAATACCAAGACTGGCAGTTCATTAGCTTTAACAGTCTCTTTGAGATAAGATTTATTTTTAACTTCTGCTTGTAGTGGGTCTGATGCCATTAGGAATGCTGCAATTAAAAAAAAAAAGAAACAAAACACTCTCAAAAAGCTTTGAGAAATCAGAAAAAAAGTATGATTTATAGGGGTTAAGTAGTCCTGTAAAAGGTGTCTCTTGGAAAACAGATAAAAACTCTAATGACTGTGGAGTATATTACAAAATTGTAATGAAGCATGTAAGGGGCAAGAGCCTACAACAAAAATAGTATGCTGGGCTCATCTGTTGAAAACACTCCAGAATGGTTGAAATTATCATTCACTTGTTATGGGAGAAATAAAAAAAGAAGAAAACATAAGGAAAAAAAATATTTTTAATGTACTTTCCCTATTCCAAGATGGTATAATGGCTTTATTTCATTTTGTTACTATTTCATATCTTATTAAATGTTTTGCAATAGAGAGTGAGAGTGTTCACACTAACCATACAATATTGATGGATCTCTTTTTACTTTATACAGCAACAGATATGGTTTAGCAGTCCTTCACAGTTCAGTCCTCCAAACTGAATGAGTGTGGCAGATTTAACCTCTCTGCCCAGTCCACCAGAATCCTTAATTATCTTTAAAACTGCTTTTCTACATCTCATTATCTGGACATGTCTCCCTACCTCCACTTTGAGCTCCTTGATCTTTCATCTACAGGATGAGATCCAATTAAGCCCACCAAGGATACAGCCTTTCAAAACCACAAATTTTATCTTCTGTATTCTTACAAGTACATTCATACTGCAGGGATCAGTTTGGAAGATCCTAGTCTTTTTGATTCTCAGACAAGTTGCTGTGTAAAATAGCTCTTATTTTAATTTTTTCCCTGCTAAAGTATGTGGTCTGTGCTTAAACTATTGTGATGCTAACCCATTATCAGATATTCCAAAGTCTTACAGTGTATGCAGCAAAGTCTCCTGTTCTGAGGACATTTTACTATTTTTTGAGAAATGCTGAGGGTCTGAATTTAGTTGCAAAGGTCACTGATTCAAAGATTGCAAAATTGTTAAGCCTAGTAGCAGTAGGAAAAATGTGCTGTTGCTGTGTGTGTAAATGTCAAGTCAGCTGATTTTGGGATAGAAAGCATGAACATAACCAAAGATCTCTGCATGGATATAAAAGAAGCAAGAAAATATTTATAGTGATTTCTACACTAAGGAACAAGAGTAAATATGAAGTGCTAATTTCAGCGTCCAGACAGTATCATCCTCGGGCCAGTTCTCTTCAACATCTTCATTAACAACCTGGGCACAGGACTTGAAGGAATACTAAGTAAGTTTGCTAGAGACACTAAACTGGGAGGAGCTGTCAACTAACTCCCTTGAGGGCAGAGACCCTGCAGAGAGACCTTGACAAATAAAAGAGATGGGCAATCACCAAACATACAAAGTTTAACAAGGGCGGGTGCTGGATTCTGCACATGGGGCAGAGCAATCCTGGTTGTATGCCCAGACTAGGGAACAGGAGGCTGGAGAAAAGCACTGCAGAAAGGGACCCAAGGGTCCTGGTCAATGGCAAGTTGAACGTGAGTCAGCAGTGCCCTGGCAGCCAGGAGGGCCAGCTATGTCCTGGGGTTCACCAGGTAGCAAGGCCAGCCAGGCAAGGGAGGGGATTTTCCTGCTCTGTTCTTCACTGGGGGCAGGAAGTACTGGGGCAGTTTTGGGAGCCACAACAAAAAAAAGACATTAAGCTATTAGACAGCATCCAAATTCGGGCTACAAGGACAGGACTCAAGGAAATGGCGTGAAGCCGAGTCAGGGGAGGTTTAGGTTGGATATCAGGAAAAAGTTTTTCATCCAGAGGATGGTTGGCACTGGAAGAGGCTCCCCAAGGAAGTGGTCACAACATCAAGTCTGTCTGAGTTCGAGAAGCATTTGGACAATGCTCTCAGGCACAGGGTGTGATTCTTGAGGATGGTCCGGTGCAGGACCAGGGTTTGGACTCAGTGATCTTGATGGGCCCCTTCCAACTCAGCTGATTCTATGATTCTATGATTGTATGATTCTATCCTGGCCATTAAAAGGTATATTGCTTAGTCTCACTAGATTTTGATCTGTTATTGTTGGTCAGAATTTGTCACTAGTGACATTCTGTAACATATACTGGGTAATGATATTTATCACAAAAGACAAAGTGCCTTTCTCAAGAGAAAATTGAGCACACACTCTATAATCCTAAAAAATCTTTTCCTTGAAACAACACTGTTTTATGCCAAGTATTCCTTCCAGATCTTAAGGAGAAAGAAGGCAAAATGAGGGGACATTGCAGATTTTCCAGTTCTTTAGCAGTATATTTGTACTTCCAGTATCCTTTTATAAAAAATCATAGTTTTGTATAGCTTGTAATTTCCTAGCAAGACACATTTTTGTAACTGAGCCCATCAGTCTCTGTGAAAATATATTTTAAAAAGCACAAAATATATGAACAGGCAGTGACAAGTGAGGAAAAAAAAAGTATGAGAAGCAGCTCTATGATACTAAGGTGAGACAAGGAGGAGGAGGTGCTCCAGTTGACAGAGCAGAGAATCCTCTGCAGTCCCTGGAGGACATCACAGTGAAGCAGGTTGTCTCCCTGCAACCCTTGGAGAGTCATGGAGAAGCAGATGCCTACGCTGCAGCCTGTGGAGGACTCCATGCCACAGCAGGTGGATGTGCCTTGGAGGAAGCTGCAGCTTGTGGAGGGAGAACCAGAAAGCCATCCTTGACCTTTAGCACATAATGGAAGAGTATGTGCAAATGTCAAAGAGCTGCTAATGTTAATCTACTTTCTTTCCAGTTATTGTCAGAGGTAAGTAAGATGACAATATCGGAATTAGAAGCCTAAATGCTTTAGCTTGAGGCTCCCATTCTCCCTGCCCCCCCATGAAAATTTAGTTTTGTATGAAATAAAATTCAATATAAAGTTCTTAAGGCTTGATGTTCAGGCTTTATAGAAAATAGGTAGTGCAAATAACTCTTGTCACTGTACTTTTTTTTTCTTTTCACAGAACTAAAAAAAGCAAAATTACTGTTTTATAAGGACTTATGGAAATCAATTGGTAGAGGTGGTAAGAATGAAGAGTATAATTAATCTGGAATGAGAATATCATTTAGGTATCTCAGTTGTGCACAAGTTCTTTACCAGGAACTCTAGACTTCTAAACAGATTTGGGACACAATAGTTATCTCTGGCAATATTTTAGTATGTATAGTACATTCATCTTTAAATAGCTCTATCTGTTTTATAGTTATTACTTACATTTTAAATTTTATTTGAAAAGAAATATTTGTGATTCAGATCATTTACAATTCTGAAGCATTCCAGTTGTTGACAGTTTTTGCTGTCTCCTGAGGGCAGGAAAATAGTCTTTGTAACAATACTGAAACAAACTAGTTGGAAAAAATATTTTTGTTCATTCTTTTCTGTCTATTCCAGCAGGCACAGCAGCATAACCAGGACTACGAGTCTGAGCTGCCCTGCCATGTATGGCATGTAGTGGCTGGCAGTTCATTTGCACACATTTCTGATCCTGGTTGTTAACTGTTGTGCAGAAGGATCTGTAAACTATTTTCACAGGAGGACACTCCTGAATTGCTTCACTTGTTTCTGAATCAGGGAACTGAGCTAGCACTGAATTTCTGAGATCTTGCTGTGCTAGCCCCCACACTCATTTCCTTAAAATGAATTTACTTTAAACGAAAGCTCTTCATTACTTCATGATATAATCTTGTTTTTCTTAATGTTCAGGGTATTGTTTTATAACCACCATAACATATTCCAGTAAGCAAGTATAACACCTGTCTTAAGTAGTATACGCCACTTGGCTTTGGTTCATGGATCATAACATATGCAAGGAATGTAATTTACAATAAATACAGAGTGGGGTAACTGGCCACAGGTTTAGGATTCTTTCTCCAATTAATTTTGCTTTGAAATTTAGCTCTTGTCATTTCAAGTGCGCCTTTATTAAAGCAATCAACTATTTATTACCAGTACCACAATGAAGAACAATAAACAGTGGCTGACCACCACATATCAATTCTAAAAAAAATAATGGCCTGAGCCCCCAGAGTAACACGGGTGGCCTGCAATAACGCCACAATTCTCCAGGCATCTTCTCAGCCTGGAGAAGAGCAGACTCCTGGGAGAAGTTAAAGCAGCCCTCCAGTATCTGAAGGCAGCCTACAAGAAAGACGGAGATGGGCTTTACGCAAGGGCATGTAGTGACAGCAAAAGTGTTAATGGCTTTAAAACCTGAAGAGTATATGTTTAGTTTGGATATTAGAAAGAAATTCTTTACCATGAGGGTTGTGAGGCAATGGAACATGTTGTGGATGACCCATTCCTGGAAGTGTTCAAGGCCAGGTTGGATGGGGGTTTGAGTTTAACCCAGCCTAGGGGAAGCGTCCCTACCAATTGGCAGGGGGCTTGGATTTAGGTGAACTTTAAGATCCCTTCCAACTCAAACCATTCTATTATTCTATGACATATTCATACTGTGCAATAGCAGTAAGTAGTTTAAGATAGAAATAATAACAGACAGTATTGCTTCTGAGAAACCGCAGTCCAATGAGTTTAACTGTTTTGGTTTCACATATATGTTCAAATTATCTTTATTATTTCCAGTACCAGGCCTGGCACTTAAATATCACACATACAAGAGTTTTATAATTTTTAAGAGTTCTGTCATTTGGGAATTTCTTTCTCCTTTCTTCTTTCCTTCTCTTTTTCTTTTCTTTTCTTTTCTTTTCTTTTCTTTTCTTTTCTT